>CM076573.1:208803227-209365764 GCA_034641835.2 Pinus albicaulis | reverse complement strand
CTTTTTCTTCCACATGAGGAGAAAAGGGGGAGAATGTTGGTTTTTGATCCGCCCTTTGCCCTTGATGTCAAAGGGGGAGAATGACATGGTGTTTGAATAAAGACATATTTGGGAGAGTGACATGGTATCTATCTGCTGTGGTAACCAAACACCATCGTGGTTGCCATCAAGTCCAAAGGGGGAGATTGTTGGAAATATGATGCAGAGTGTTGTCCTTGATGGCAACCCACTGAATGAAGATGAAGACATACGACTGTTGACATGTGTTGTCCTTGATGGCAATCCACCTGATGAAGTTATGCTCGACTTGATGGACTTAGTAAATGATGTAAATCTGATGTGATATGATGTTTGTTGACAATATGATGCTAAGTGTTGTCCTTGAAAGGCAACCCACTTGATGAAGATAATGACAACTTACTTGATGAAGTTGTGCTAGAGAGAATATGTTCTTGATGAAGAAAACATGATGTATCTACAGTGTGTACAGAAGGCAATGAAGAAAAGAATTCAGAATGTGCTCAAAATATGATGAAAAGAGTATGTCTCTTTGTATACGCGGATTGGCCTAGTGGAAGTCGCGTATGCACGCGGAAAATAACGTGCCAAGTCGCGTATGGGCTAAAGCACTCAAAAAGTGCAAAACCAAGGGTAAATTGACCCATGGTATTGGGTAATGATCCGCCTAATTGACCCCGTCCAGGTTGTTTTGGGCTCATGGTATTGTTTTGGCCCATGGTATTGAAAAAGGGGCTCATGGTATTGAAAAGGATAAACCTATATAAGGAGAAGAAATTCATTGTGCAAAACAAGAGTGTGGGTGCAAGATGTCTGAGCTTGAATGAATACTTCTCTCTGAAGTAGATCTGAATGAAAGGGTTACACTTGAAGATAAATCTGAATGGATGATGCACCAATGATGAAGAAAGGGATCTAGATCTGAAATGTATCTACTAGATCTGCTTATGGAAGGCTTAGATCTATGATGAGGCGAACATCTAGGCGAACATCTCTTGGAAGTGAAAGGGTAAATCTGAACTGAATATCTGATCTGAAGAAGTATCCTGCTCTATAATAATTGAGATCTATACGCTACTTCAACGCGGAGGAAGCGCGTATATACGCAGCTTCAGCGAAGAGAAAGAGCGTATGCGCAATAAAATATACACTGAGTTATACGCTGGTTTGTATGGACGGAAGCGCGTATACACGCGACATCAGTGAAGGGAAAGCGCGTATGCAACCTAGGGCTTGCTGAAGCAAGGGGTATGAAATATCTGATCTGTTCTGCTGTGTTTCTGCTATCTGATCTGTGTTGATATGTATCTGTTGATGATGTATGTTCGTGCTTAAAAATATGGAAAGGGTTCCGTCTGGAAATATGATGAATTGCGGTCTACAAGTTGTGTTCTATTGAAGTGGTTGGATCCAGTGTGAAAATTGATGAAACGTGGTCCAAGGTGGTGCTGAAGGTTGTAGCCTTCAGTCAGGGGGTTGTAGCTCCCTTCCAGGTGAGGCCGGTAAACGAGATCAGGGGGTCGTAGCTCCCTTCCAGGAGAGGCTGGTAAACGAGTCAGGGGGTTGGAGCTCCCTTCCAGGAGAGGCTGGTAAACGAGCGCAGGTGGGTGCCTGCGTGCTGGTAGGAGTCTGCACCAGCACATATGTTTTAAGATGTTTTCTCTATAATAAAATATTTAAGGCTGAGCAACTGCAGCGGTGGTTTTCTCCCGACTTGGGTTTCCACCTAAAAATCCCGGTGTTCATGTGTGATGCTTTGTGTCATGATTTATTCTGTTCTTACTGCACATGTTTACTGCTTATTGAATATCTGATGAATAAATGAAGGAATGTTCTGAGTGATGAATTAATGACATATATAGATATCTGTGTATACGCTAGTTTCGTAAAGGGTATCCGCGTATATACGCAAGTCTGGTTCAGGAAAGTAGCGTATGCATTTTAGAAGAAGAAAAAGTGAAAGTTTTGAATATGCAAGAAATATCGATTCACCCCCTCTCAGTATTTTTCCCAACACGTTTTGGGGCCAATCGAGTGAGGATGCGTGGTGAAACCTAGGGCTACCACATGCCCCCCCCCCCCCCCCCAAGTTGAAATACAGCATAAAAATTTTGGTCTAAGTCTGGGTGGAGGCGTCGGGGTTCTACCCTGCGACCTCCCACCACACAGCACCAAGCCTTACCATCCTACCTACACAATGGATCTTAATAGTCATAGGATCGCATATATATTTATATTAAATTTTGTAATATGGTGGGGGAAAGGTAGGGACCAACCCCCGGTCCATAGAACCACTATAAGTGACCACCGGCAGAGCTCCAAACAAAAGCGAAGTTTTAAAGACTTAAGCCACGATTAATTAACCCTAATCCTATTTAATGCACCTAATCCATAATTAATTTCAAATTAGTTTAAAGTGTGAGTTTAGCGTTAAGTGCACTTAATTTACACTAAAATACCACTTAAATTTAATGATAGATTAATTGGCGGACCCCCAAATTTGGTGGAGGACTTCCAATTTAGTTGCAGTTAGCTATTTTAGGGCCTGAAATAGTGGGAAAAATTAAAATTGTCATAGATTTTAAATTTTTCGACCAATTCAAGCTCAGAAAGAAAATAGATAACAATTTTGAGCCATTATGGACTCATTGGAGCAGGTTATAGGAGCAAAAGAGCATTGTAAACAAGTCAATTTGACAATTTGAGCATAATATAGAGGCCCAAGCCATGGAAGCTAGACCAAGGAGATGTAGCCCAGGAGGGGTGAACTCCTTCATCAAATACATGTATTAATGTTATGTATGGTGATGCTTTGCAAATTATTTATTGTTGTTCAGCTTTTTTTTTCTGTTAAATTTCTCACTAAATTGACATGAAAAACACTCATGAAACATGATAATTTACAAGAGAAATTGAACCCTTAAGAATTCATAAAACATTGAATTCATAATCTTAAAGAGTAATTAGCACAGAAACACCACCATACTCCATTTAGATCATTTTTGGTATCTGTTATGAAACCAGCTCCAAAAATAGAAGAAAAGAGAGATCAACGCCTTAGAGATCAGCGACTTTGAGAGGGAAACCTCCAATACATTACATAAATGAACAATTATTGGATGATACAAATGTCAAAACCTCCTTCTAAATATAGGAGTCAATGGGATCACAATATAATCCTAGGTGACCTAATAATAATAATGTAAGAGCACAATAATAACAATATTGGGGTTACAGGGGTACAACAATAACAATAAGGGGGTTACACTAACAACAATAAGGAACTATATTAGTAATATAGGGACCTAGCACGCCCCTCTCCTTCAAAAAAGTGTTGTCCTCAATGCTTGAGCAGCTCCGGATGCTTCCGTATAAAATTATCATCCTCCCATGTAGAATCTTCAGTGGGTAAGTTCTTCCACTTGATGAGATACTCTGAAATTGATCGATTTTGTAGTTGTCGAGTTCTTGTTTCCGTGACTGCTTCAGGTTCCAATATGATTTTTCCTTCCTCGTCAAGTTCTGGAAATATTGTTTGAACTGGAAGTTTGTCACCTATAACCTTATTTAAGCATGAAACATGGAAAACTGGATGCACTCGTGAAGAAGAAGGAAGCTCCAATTTTTATGCCAAAGTACCAATATTTAGCAACACCTTATAAGGACCATAGTACTTTGGCAATAATTTATTATCCGTCTTAGCTTGCTTGAGGTACATTTGTTTGTATGGTTGTAGCCGTAAAAATACCCAGTCTCCTACATCAAAACTTCTCTCGCTGTGATGTTGATCTGCCTGTTGTTTCATTCGATTTTGTGCCAAATTTAGGTTATCCTTTAAGAGTTGAAAAAATTCTTATTGATGATCGATGTGATCTTCCACTGCTTGAACCTTATAATTTTCTCTTAAATATTATGTGATGGACGGTGGATGATATCCATAAAGTGCCATAAATGGGGTCATTTTTGTTGCAATATGGAAGGAATTTTTATGCCACCATTCAGCGAGAGGTAACCACTTGACCCACTATGTTTTCTTATCATATACAAAACAACAAAGATATCCTTCCAAACATTTATTCACTATCTCAGTTTGACCATCAGATTGAGGATGATAAGATGAGCTATGAGCTAGTTGAGTACCCAAACAAGCAAATAATTTCATCCAAAAATTTCCAATAAAAATGGGATCTCTGTCACTTACAATAATATTTGGGTTTCCATGTAGCTTTTGAATTGTTTCCATAAATTCAGTAGCAACTGTACTTGCTTTAAATGGATGAGATAATGCACAAAAGTGTACATACTTGGTAAGTCTATCAACTACCACCATGATGACACTCTTTCCTTCGGACTTAGGTAAACTTGTGATAAAATCCATTGAAATCTCCTCCCAACGTTGACTTGGAATGGAAAAAGGTTGTAGAAGACCTGGGGTCTTAATTGTCTCAACTTTATCTTGCTGGAAAACCAAACATTCCACCCCAAACTTATGAATATCAGATTTAAGGCCATCCCAAAAAAAAAAATTCTTCACCCTGTGGTAAGTTTTTAAAAATCCCGAGTGTCCTCCTAAAGGAGAAGTGTGCAATTCCAAAACAATATTTTGTTTTAGTTGGTAATTCTTACAAATATATAATTTATCTTTGTACCATAAGGAATCATTCTTCCAACTAAATGTATCATATGTACTAGGATCTTGTTGCAACTTTTGAGTGAGTATCCACACTTTCTTGTCTTTCTTACATTCATCCCTTGCTTCGGTTATCCAATCTGGTTGGATAATAGAAATGGCACAAAGTAATTCTTCCACCTCTTCATCCTTTCTTGAGAGTGCATATGGGACAACATTTAGCTTCCCTTTTTGTAGATGATTTCAAAGTCATAACCCAACATCTTTGTAACCCATTTTTGTTGCTCTTCTGAAGATAGTCTTTGTTCCAAAAAGTGTTTAAGACTATCATGATTAGTTTTTACCTTGAAGTATCTTCCCATTAGGTAAGGTCTCCATTTCTTTAGTGCATGTAGTATTTCCAACATTTCCTTCTCATAAATAGTTGTTTGTAAATACTTTCCTTTGACTAGACGAATTTCAAAAGAAATGGGTCTTCCTTCTTGCATTAAAACAGCACCAATTCCATTTCCTAGGGCATCACATTCCACAATAAAGGTTTTTGTGAAGTCTAGCATAGCTAAGACTGGTGCTAGGCACATTGCTTCTTTAAGATGTTCAAAAGCCTTAGTTGCTTCAGGAGTCCATGAAAATGCATCTTTCTTCAATAATGTTGTTAGAGGTGTTGTTATTCTCCCATAATTCTTAACAACTTGCGATAATACCCTGTTAACCCGAGAAATCCTCGCAATTTCTCTATGGTTGTGGGGACTTTCCATTCCTTAATGGCTTTAAATTTGTTAGGGTATACCTTAACACCCTCATGAGATACAATATGACCCAACTATTCCACCTCTTGTACTCCAAAGAAACATTTGGATGTTTTTGCATATAATTGTTCCTCCTCAAATAGTTTGAGCACCCTATCAACATGTTGAACATGATTCTTCCAAGACCTGTTGTAGATTAGTATATTATCAAAAAATACTAGCACAAAGTTTCTAAGGAGGGGTTTGAAAATGGAATTCATCAACCCTTGAAATGTAGAAGGTGCATTGGTAAGGCCAAAAGGCATGACCAAAAATTCATAATGACCCTCATGAGTTCGAAATGTTGTTTTTGGAATATCTTATGTCTTCATTCTAATTTGATGATATCCTGAACAAAGATCCAACTTGGTCAAATAAATTGCTCCATGTAATTCATAAAATAATTCATCAATCACAGGAATGGGAAATTTATCTTTAATAGTGATCTTATTGAGCTCCATATAATCCGGACACATGTGCCATGATCCATCCTTCTTGTGCACCAATACTACTAGAGCAGAGAAAGAAATTTGACTAGGTTGAATTATACCATCCTCTAACATTTCTGCAACCATACGTTCAATTTCGCTCTTTTGGACATAAGGATATCTGTAAGGTTGATGTTTGGAGGAACACTTCCTGGAATCAAATGAATAGCATGATCATGATTACGAAAATCTGGGAGTCCTTTGGGAGTTTCAAACACCTTGGAATGATTGTCCAAGGATTTTTGGAGACCTAGGGAAATAAATGATTTTGATGTTGAAACTTCTAGTGAGCATAATATTGCAATTATGCATCGTTGTTCTTTCTTCAGAAGCTTTCTCGTGACATTAGAGCTTATTATCTTTCCCAGCTTCCCTGTGATACCCCGTAGTTCGATTTCATTTCCTTCCGAAAAAAAATTCAAGTAAAGTCTTGAAAATTAAAATCTACCGTCCCCAAAGATTGTAACCATTGTACTCCAAGTAAAACATCATCACCTCCCATTGGAGTGGAAAGCATTGGAATATTCAATACATATTCCCCCATGGTTAGCTTGATATTATGACATTTTCCAGAGCAATTTATAGTTCCTCCATCTCAACCATCACTTGACATTTTGGTGCTAGGTATAGGAAACAATTCAATTCCTTGGCTACCTTACAATGAATAAAATTATGGGTACTACCAGAATCAATCAACACTATTACCTTTTTCTTCTTGATATGTCCTTCTATCTTGAGAGTTTGAGGAGTGGTAATACCTACCAATGCATTACATGATATGTTCGGACTCATTTCTTTTGCTTCTAGGGTTGTTTCCTGGTGTATATCCTCTTCTTTTGAAGTTTCTTGTTCATTTTCTTCCTCCTCTTCAAAATCTATGTAAAATAATTTCTTCTCAGCACAATTATAACCTTTAGTGTATTTTCTATCACAACTATAGCAAAGCCCTTTTGCTTGTTTTTCTTCCAATTGTTTGTTGGGTGTGGAGCCTGATTATCTTGTTTACTTTGTATCACAGCATTGGACCCCTGTACCTTAAAAGGAGCAGCAACGCCGCCCGTAATTAATCACTGTCGTGGGGGGTCCAAGGGGGGGCGACAGCGCTTTTCGAAGCCCCCCCCCCCTGGCAGGGGGTTTCGGGGGCAGCGCCCCCGAAGCTAAAAACAGATGTAAAATTTCCTTGTAAAAGTATAGTAATTTCTAGTCAATCTGGGTTGTTCATAGGCGGATGATCTGACGGTAGAAGTTATGTTAGTTTAGGGTTTTTTTCCCTAGAAGGAAACCCCCTTGTATATATGAGGGTATTGTATTGCGGCTGTGTATTATGTGTGTATTCTCAGAGCAAGAAACAGATAGGGAGACTGTGAGAGAGAATAGAGGATATTACAGCGGATCTGCTGTAGGTTTTGTCTCTTCATTTTGCTGGATAATAGAAAGGAAGGACTGGATGTTCGGGGTGGACGTAGCCCAAACTGGGTGAACCACGTATATCTGTGTCTCTCTGGTTTTATGTGTTTTGTGTGCTTGTATTTTCCGCATATTATATGTGTTTCATTGCTCCATAATATTTAATTTTCTAACAACTGGTATCAGAGCCGAAGGTCTATTTGGCTGATAAACTCGCAGGAAAGAAGGGTTCCTGGTTCGAGTGGGAGCAATGGCAGAAGATGGTAAATTTAGGGTCGAGAAATTTAACGGCCAAAACTTCCCGTTGTGGAAGATGCAGATGGAAGATTATCTGTATTAGAAAGATCTGTACCTACCATTGAGCGAAAAAAAAAAAGAAGCCGATGGCCATGACAGACGCGAAATGGAACATTCTCGATAGAAAGGCACTCGGAACAGTACGGTTGTGCCTTGCGGCATCAGTCGCCTTCAATATTTCGAAGGAAACAACAACAGAGGGTTTGATGCAGACGTTGGCGAAACTATATGAAAAAACCTCGGCCTCAAACAAGGTATTTCTTATGAAACGATTATTTAATATGAAGATGTCGGAAGGTGGATCTGTTGCAGACCATTTAAATGATTTTAATACAGTTACCAGTCAGTTAAGTTCTATAGGGGTAAACTTTGATGATGAAGTTAGGGCTCTTATGTTTCTATGCTCATTGCCAGAAAGCTGGAATGGTTTAGTTATGGCCATTAGTAACTCTGTCTCTGGATCTAGTACTTTAAAGTTTGATGATGTTGTCGGTGCTATCCTTAGTGAGGAAATGCAACAGAAAAGCTCTGGTGAGACATCGGGTAATGCTTTGAGTACAGAGTCTAGGGGAAGAAGAATGGAAAGAGGAAAGAGCTCGGGTTATCGCAGTAAATCAAGGAAAGGCAGATCCAAGTCCAGATCAGGAATAGCGTGCTGTAAATGCGGAAAGAGAGGACACCTAAAGAAAGATTGTAGATCTTGGAAGGGAAAAGAAGGAGATGCACAGCAAGAAAACAATCATGAAGCAAATGTGACAGGTGATGTGTTACAAGATGCTTTGATTCTTTCTTTCGAAAATGTTACTGATTCTTGGGTTGTAGATTCAGGGGCTTCATTCCATGCCACAACTGATAAGAAATATTTTCATGACTATGTTCAAGGAGATTTTGGACAAGTTTGTTTGGGTGATGATAAACCCTGTAAAATTGTTGGAATGGGTAAAGTTCTTGTAAAACAACATAATGGAAACCAATGGCTACTAAAGGAGGTAAGGCATGTTCCAGATCTGAAGAAAAATATGATTTCAACAGGGCAGTTAGGCAGTGAAGGTTGTGTGACAACTTTCACAGATAAAACTTGGAAGGTCACCAAAGGAGCGTTGGTAATAGTAAAAGGTGAAAAGGTTGGTACATTGTATTTATGCAATGGTATTTCTAACTCTGTCAATGCTTTAACTTCCAAAGGAGAAGATGCAGGATTATGGCATCATAGGCTCGGACACATGAGTGAGAAGGGAATGAAGATTCTTCACTCAAGAAATTTGTTGCCAGGTTTGAATAATGTTGATTTGGATTTCTGTGAAAATTGCATTTATGGAAAACAAAAGAGAGTCAGATTTCTCAGAGTTGGGAAAGAAAAGAAGAGGGGAAAATTAGAGCTTGTGCATACAGATGTATGGGGACCTGCTCAGGTATCATCTCTCGGTGGCTCTCGTTATTATGTTACTTTTATTGATGATGCAACTAGAAAAACATGGATTTATTGTATTCAGAATAAATCTGATGTATTTGATACTTTCAAGAAATGGAAAGCTTTGGTTGAGATTGAGACAGGAAAGAATTTGAAGTGTCTCAGATCAGACAATGGAGGTGAATATTGCAGCAAAGAGTTTGATAGGTACTGTTCAGAGCATGGAATTCGTAGAGAGAAGACAGTTCCAAGAACACCACAAGAAAATGGTGTGTCAGAAAGGATGAACAGAACAATCATGGAGCGTGCAAGGTGTATGAGATTGCATGTAGGATTGCCTTTACAATTTTGGGCAGATGCTGTAGATACTGTTGTTTATCTAATAAACAGAGGGCCTTCAAGTTCCTTGGATGGTGGTATTCCAGAGGAAGCATGGACAGGTAAAAAGCTAAACTACTCTTTTTTAAAGCCTTTTGGATGTGAGGCCTTTGTCCATATTAATAAAGAAAATAGAACAAAGCTTGAGGCAAAATCAAAGAAATGTACATTTATTGGATATGGTGTTAATGATTTTGGATATCGCTTATATGATTATGAAAATCACAAAATCATTAGGAGCAGATATGTAATATTCAATGAAAAGGTCTTGTATAAGAATCAGTTGCAGGAAAAGAAACAGGAAAAATAAAGAAAGGAATACACGATTCTTGATGAGATAACTGAAAAAGTAAAGATGCCTGAAAATAATAATAATCAACAACCACAGCAACAACAACCACCACAACAGCAACAGGCACCTCAAACACCTGAAAGTGGTGTTAGAAGATCTACCAGGATAAGTAGAAACCCTGAATGATACTCTCCTTCATTATATTATTTATTGTTGACTGATTCTAGTGAACCCGAATGTTATGAAGAAGCAATGCAGGTTGAAAGCAGGAAGAAGTGGGAGCTAGCCATGGAAGAAGAGATGGACTCCTTAATGCATAACCAGACTTGGGACTTAGTCAGGCTTCCTGCAGGTAAAACTGCATTGCAAAATAAATGGGTTTACAGGCTGAAGGAAGAAGATGGAGGAAAACAGAGGCACAAAGCTAGACTTGTGGTGAAGGGGTTTGCACGGAAGAAAGGTATTGATTTTGATGAAATATTTTCTCCTGTTGTTAAAATGACTTCAATCAGAACTATTTTAAGTCTTGTAGCAGCGGAAGATTTACATCTTGAACAATTAGATGTAAAGACAACATTTCTCCATGGAGATCTGGAGGAAGAGATCTATATGGAGCAACCAGAAGGATATGAGGTCAAAGGGAACGAAAAATTAGTGTGCAGGCTAAATAAAAGCTTGTATGGCTTAAAACAGGCTCCAAGGCAGTGGTATCTAAAAGTTGACAAGTTTATGTCTGAACAAGGTTATACTAGATGTCACTCTGATCATTGTGTTTATCTGAAAAGGCAAAATGATGACAACTATATTATATTGTTATTGTATGTAGATGACATGCTTGTTTCAGGGTCTCACATGCAAGAAATAAATGTGCTCAAAAGAAAATTGGCAAATTCATTTGCAATGAAGGATTTGGGAGCTGCAAAACAAATCCTTGGTATGAGGATAGCTAGAGACAGGAAAAATCGCAAATTAACAGTGTCTCAAAATGAGTACATAGAAAAGGTGTTGAAAAGATTTAATATGTAGAACGCAAAACCATTTAGTACACCTTTTGCTAGCCATTTCAAACTTAGTAAGGAGATGTTTCCCAAGACAAAAGAAGACATGGATTATATGTCTAAAGTTCCATATGCATCAGCAGTTGGAAGCTTAATGTATGCAATGGTCTGCACAAGGCCTGATATTGCACATGCAGTGGGATTTGTAAGCAGGTACATGAATAATCCAGGAAAAGAACATTGGATGGAAGTAAAATGGATTCTCAGATATTTGAGAGGTACCACAAATCAAGCATTATGCTTTGGTGGTTCAAACATTGCTCTACAGGGATATGTTGATGCAGATATGACAGGTGACAGAGATAACAGGAGGAGCACTACAGGATATGTATTTACTGTAGGTGGAACAGCTGTCAGTTGGGTTTCAAAAATCCAAAGTGTTGTTGCACTTTCAACAACAGAAGCAGAGTATGTTGCTGCTACAGGGGCTAGTAAAGAAATGATTTGGTTACAAAGGTTTATGGATGAATTGGGTAAGAAGCATGATATGGGCACACTATACAGTGATAGCCAAAGTGCTATTCATCTTGCAAAGAACTCAGCATTTCATTCCAGGACTAAACACATACATCTCAAGCACCATTTCATACAGTCAGTATTGGAAGATGGAGAGTTGAAGCTGGAAAAGATACACACTAGCCAGAATCCTGCAGATATGCTAACAAAAGTTGTAACCAGGGAGAAACTGAAAATGTGCTCAGTTTCAATTGGTCTTCAAGGATGACGATGAAGATGAGGAACATCCATGTCCAAAGAGGAGTCATTGTCAATAAAATGAAGCAGCGGTGGAGTTGCTACAAGGTGTCAACCTTGTAGGTTTTGGAAGTCTAGGAGTAGCAACACTTTCATATTTATAGATGTGAGTGGTAGGGTTCCTTGTCGCCATAATTTTCCATTCAACTTTTCTTGCCAATCTGAAAGTCTTCTACGATGAATCAGGTTCCCAAATGTGAACTTCATGTTGGATTTTATCCTTTAAATTCCCTATGAAGACATCAATATTGTGTTCCTTTGGAATATCAGTTACCCTTATATTCAATTTTTGGAAGTCCTCAATGTGCTCCACCACTGAACCCTTTTGTTTGAGATTTATCAATTGGCTAAAGAAGGTGTTGCTCTTTGTATCCTCATAATATGCTATCATTTCCTCTGTAAAAATTGACCAAGTGACCATTTTTTTACGGGAGCAAAGCCATCGATACCATACAAATGTATTTTGTTCTAAATGTAAAGTTGCAATGCGTACCTTTTGTGTATTTTGCATATTATTGAGATCAAAATATTGCTCCATCTGTAGTATCCATGTTATGGGATCCTTGCCATCAAACTTCCTCATATCCATCTTTGGAATATGGTGGTTCTTCCATCCAATATTAGAGTTTATAAAATCACGATTAACATTTATTTTTTTCTCATCATGAGTTTCCTCTACTATCTTTTCTCCATTAGGAAACATTTCTTGTATCAACTTTGTCAAACCTTCCATGTCTGCTTTTAGATCATTCTCCATGTTTTCCATGTTGTCTTTCATTTTTTCTTCCATGTCATCCATCTTAGCTTCCATGCCAGCTTCCATGCCATCCATCTTATCTTCCATGCCTTTCTTCAAATGGCATCCATCTTAGCTTCCACGTCTTTCTTCAAAACGTCCATTTATTTTTTTGTTGCTCTTTACGAGAGCTAAATTTTGTGAACTTGCTCTTGTAATTTTGACATGTCATGTTGCAATTCTTCATCTTCATGAGTCATAGTAGATAATTATAAAGGCTTAATGGGTGTTTAATTATTTTTAGGGGGAATTTTAGAACCCAATACTGATATATATTCTATAATATGCCCTTGGAATCAATTCAAACTGATTTTTCACAAAAGCCTTATGCAATTCGAAAAAAAAAATACACACCTTTTTCTTTCTTTTAAGGAGCTCAATAATGAAACTGGAATATCTTTGTATTACATATCTTCAATATACTAAATTTGGCCCTGTAATAGCCCTCTGAATCTTCTTTCAAATGCCACAGATCTGACCTTATTTGGATTCTTCAAGGCAAACTTATGCCCAATCTCCTACAATGACCTAATTATGGACTAGTTTAGTAGAGCGAACTTGTACACGGCGTGCCACATGTCATTGTTTCCTCCTTTGGCTCTAAAATTGATACACAGGAAACTGAAATCTGTGTACTTGCAGGCCACTTTTTACATAATTCCAATCTGATGCTCAGAGAGAGAGTTATGACGATTTTCCCACGGTCACCTCTTTGAGATGAAATTCAGGAGCCTAAAAAAACCCTAACTTCCATAGATCATATCTCCGAAAATATTGCAAACCAAGATCTGAAATTTTTACACGAATTTCCTCAGGATTTTGGCTTCGCTCTGTCAAAATTTCAGCATTTTAACCTTAGTAGAAAAAAAAAAAAATTATAGCAAAACTTCCACGATGACCTTTTTTAGGTGAAATTTGGGAACCTGAAAAACCATAACTTCCACAGATCATATCTCTGAAAATATTGTGAACCAAGATTTGAAATTTTTAGATGACATTCATAAGGATTTCAACTTCGCTCTGTAAAATTTCAGCTTCTAAAAATTCTTACAAAAAAATTATAGTGAAAATTCCACGATGACCTGTTTGGAGCAGTGAAACCCCAGAATCCAAAGCTCTGATACCAAAAGTTATGAAACCAGCTCCAAAAATAGAAGAAAAGAGAGATCAGCGCCTTAGAAATCATCCACTTCGAGGGGGAAACCTCAAATGCATTACATAAATGAACAATTATTGGATGATACAAATGACATAATCTCCTTCTATATATAGGAGTCCATGGGATCACAATATAATCCTAGCCGACCTAACAATAATAATGTAAGGGTGCAATAATAACAATATTGGGGTTACAGGGGTATAACAATAACAATAAGGGGGTTACACTAACAACAATAAGGGACTATACCAGTAATATAGGGACCTAACAATATCAGAGCCTAAGTTCTTTAGGTTTTGTTGTGCAAGAATGGATCTAATTTTTTGCAAGTTTGTGTCATGCTTACAAGGTTAAAACTCAAAAGAGGAGAAGGGAAGTTGGTCGAGATCCCTGCCGATGGGTCAAAAGGAAGAAGGGAAAGGTTTCCAAAGTGTTTAACACCAGAATGTCCTCAAGTTGAAGTTGAGTCTTTGGTGAGCATGTCTCATGAAGGAGAACCTATCATGACAGAAGGTGAGAGAGAATTCAGGAAGGAATTCTTTGATATGACTGATATGGTTAAAGTCCTCTATGAGGAAAGGAATGTAACGATGCAAGGATAGAGTTCAAGGCCTCCAATAGGATATGTTTCTTCAGGAGGAGGAGGCCATGGATATGGTAAGAAGCCACCATCCACTCCACAATCATCCTCACCACCATCTTCACCTTCCTCGTCATCATCTTCCACTACCACAACTCTTCCATCTGTTCATACACATACTTCAAAAGGAGCTGGTAAATCACCCTTTCTTAAACTTGATGTTAAATTTGAGCTTCCAATGTATAATGGAAAAGTGAATGCATAGAAGCTAGATAATTGGATTCTTCAACTAGAGTTTTATTGCAGAATTCAAAACCTTCAAGAAGATGGCATAAAGATTCAATTGGATTCCTTGAGAATGGAGGGTTCAGCATTTGTATGGTGGGAATCAAAGACAAAAGAGGAGATTAAGAAACATGGTAATATCTCAATATCTTGGTCAATTTTTATTGTTGTCATTAAAATTAAATTATATCCTCTAGCTTACATGCAAAAAGCTATTATGAGTTGGCAAAATTTTGGACAATTGAAAGGTCAAAGTGTGCAATATTACACTCATGAATTTAGGAGAAGGTCTCTTATGTTAGGAGTTGGTTTTCATATCCAAGAAACTTTTTTGAAGTACATAGGTGGTATGCATAGTTACCTAAAACATACCATCCTCATGTTTAATCCCACTAGTTTAGATGAGGTTTGTGTGCAAGCTACACACCTTGAGGCAAGAAGGAAATATGTACAAGATGAGGATAAAAAGAAACCATTCAAGGGTGGTGAAAAAGGAAAGGGTTTCAAGGGTAAAAAAAAATAAGAATGCATTCATTAAGAAAGAAGGGGATAAAACCACATGTACTCATTGTTCCAAAGAGGGTCATGATGAAGCCCACTATTGGAAACTTCGTCCATAATTGAGGCCTAATAAATTCAACAATAAGGGGAAACAAAATACAACTTCTACCACACAACAGGATCTTGGATCTGATTCAGGAGATGAGACTAAAATTTCAGCCATGGTCACAAAGGGAAAAGAATCCATAGCAAGTACAAGTTCCTCAAATTTTCACAATAACACTCCAAATGAAGAAGCAAGAATAGAATTGCTTCATATAAGAGTGATCTCAAAACATACAAAAATTGACACATTATTTGATAGTGGGTCTCAAGCGAACTTAATCTTTGAAGACTTAGTCAAGAAGCTGAATCTTGAAACCTTATCTCATCATAAGCCATACCCATTGGGTTGGATAACCAAAGATACAAATTTACAAGTTACAATAAAATGCATTTTCCGGTTTGCAATTACCGCAAACTTTATTGATGAAGTTGAGTTAGATGTTGTATCGCTTGACATATATGGAATTATTTTTGGTATCCCATATCTCTATGATAGGAAAGAAATATTTTATCGCCATGAGAACAAGTACCAATTGTTCAAATATGCAGTGGAATATATTGTGAGAGCTCATCGCAAAAATCTAAACCTCTCTTTGGTTAATGTTGGGAAAATGAAGAGACTAGTAAACTCAAGAAAAAACTTTGTGCTTTTCATGATCAAACAAAAGAATGATAATGGTTTTGAATCTTTTGAAGGTTGTGATGATAGATTAAAATCTGATTTGTTTGATGTGGTAAGTCAACATAGCGAGATGTTTCAAGAGCCAAAGGGTTTACCTCCTAAGAGGGGAATCCAACATGAGATATAGCTGCAGCAGGATGTTCCACTCCCTAACATTGGCATGTATCGCATGTCGATAATGGAAAGTGCATAAATCAAGAAGAAAATCCAAGAATTTTTGAATAAAGGTATCATTCGTCCATCTACCTCACCATGTGGTTCACCGATTGTATTGGTGCCCAAGAAGGATGGAACATACCGCATGTGTATGGATTTCCGTGCACTTAAAAAAATCACAATAAATAATCGTTATCCACTCCCAAGGATTGGTGATTTGTTTGATCAATTGAGGTATGAAAATAATTTCACTAAGTTAGATTTAAGAAGTGGTTATCGTCAAGTTAGAATAGCTGAAGAGGACATATGGAAGACTGCATTTAAGACTAAACAAGGATTGTTTGAGTGGCTTGTTATGCCTTTTGGTCTTTGCAATGCTCCAGCTACTTTCATGAGTTATGAATAATGTATTAATACCATTTCTAGATGAGTTTGTCATTGTCTACTTGGATGATATTTTGATATTCGGCAAATCATGAGAAGAACATGTCATGCATGTGAACAAGGTGCTTGATGTCTTGAGAAAAGAACAACTATTTTTTAAGATGTCGAAATGTGAATTTGGTAAATATTCTTTAGTGTATTTGGGACATATTTTTGGAGGAGGTGAGTTGAAGATAGAACCCTCTAAAATTTAGTTCATTGTGAATTGGCCTACACCCAAGTCAGTCACGAAGGTAAGATTTTTTCTAGGAGCATCACAGTATTGGAGGAAGTCCATTGCTAATTTTTCCTTTATTGCAGCTCTGTTACATGCATTGACAAGTGTTAAGAAATTCTTCCAGTGGGGAGACAATAAACATAAAGCATTTGATGATTTGAAGAAGAAGATCAGTTCATCCCCAATATTAGCATTACCGGACTTGAGACAACCTTTTGAGATTTAGACAGATGCAAATGACTATGCCATGGGCGCAGTCCTTTTACAACATTGTAAGCCTATTTCATTCCATTCAGAAATGTTTAATGGTGCAGTGATAAATTATCCTACATATGACAAGGAGCTATATGTGTTGGTACAAAGTGTGAAGAAATGGAAACATTATTTGATGGGAAAGGAAACCATCATTCACACCGATCACCAACCATTGCAATACTTTCAATCAAAAACCAAATTGCAGCAGTCAAGGCACTTTCTATGGATGGGATTCTTGCATCGATTCCACTTGGTCATCAGGTATAAGAAAGGTATATACAACAAGGTTTCTGATATGCTTTGCAAATACTTTACTGAAGAATACTTATGTTTTACATGAAAGTTACATTGAACAATATGCATTTAACAATGACTTTAAATATGTTTATGAAAACTTGAGTGGAGGTCGCCAAGTTGAGGAATTATATTATCATGTTCATAATAACTTGTTGTATCATTTGGGAAAGCTTTGTATTCCATAGGGTGAGAGAGTGAATATCATAAGGGAAGCACACACTTCTCTTATTGTGGTACATTTTGGTGTAAGAAAAACAGTGGAAAATCTTCAGAGGTATTGTTATTGGCCTCATATGCTTGAAAGTGTGTCACATTTTATTAAAGGTTTTTCTTTATGTGCAGCCAGTAAGCCTAGTAATAGGAAGTTAGGATTGTACACACCACTTTCAGTTCCTTCACGTCCATGGGAGAGTATCTCTATGGATTTTGTAGGAGGTCTTCCTTTTTCGAAAAGAGGTCATGATTATTTGTATGTAGTTGTGACTAGGTTCAAGAAAATGTGTATTTTGATTCCATGTAAAAAGAAAGTTACAGCTGAACAAACAGCTCATATTTTCTTTCAAAAGATTTGGGTTCATTTTGGGTTGCCTACATCTATTGTAAGTGATTGATATTCTCGATTTGTTGGGAATTTTTGGTCAATTTAGTGGGACTTGATGGACACTAAGTTGAAGAAGAGTACAATATTTCATCCGCAAACAGATGGTCAGACCGAGGTGGTTAATAGAACAGTCATTCATCTTCTTAGAGGGTATTGTAGCAAACATCCTAAGTTGTGGGATGAACAATTGCATTACATTCAGCATGCTTACAACAATGCAAAACATTACTCTACTCAAACATCACCTTTTGAGGCATGTCTTGGTTACTTGCAAAAGTCGCCATCGGATCTCATCTTTGGGAAAGATGTAGCTATCGATGGACATAGCGACATAGATAAAGCAAAGAAATTCATTGAGAAAATTTATTTGATTCATCAAACAGTGTAAGAGAAACTAGAGAAAAGTCAAGGCAAGTACAAGGCGAGGCATGACAAACATCGGGTGGATCATAAGTTTCAAGTTGGTGGTGAAGTTTGGCTTCACATTAGCAAGGAAAGGCTTCAAGGAGAAGGTAAAAAGCTAAAAGCAATACGTTATGGTCCTTTCAAAATTCTGGAAAAGATTGGTAATAATGCCTTCAAGCTTGATTTTCCTTCATACATGAAAATTTATTCAGTTGTTAATGTTGAAAATATGAGATTGTATGAGCCTCCTTTGATTGAATATCAAGGAGAGAATGTTCAGTTGCCATCTATTGAATATTTTTCTCCAGATTTCTTTGTTGAGCTATAGCAAGACACCATACTTGACAGGAGGACAAGGACATCAACAAGAGGAAGTGTCAACTATCTTCGAGTGGGGCTTAAAGAAACAAATCCTTCAAAGTCCAAATGGATTGAAATTGGGAAGGTGAGGGAGTTTTTCCCTCACCTATTCAGCAATTTATGAATATGATCTTTTGGGGTCCAAAAGATTCCAATGGGTAGGAATGATCAGGGGCTCAGTTTTATGCTCAAAAATAAAAGTTCTCAGATTGGCTCAGAACCTAAGCAATCGCATATTTCTCACCTTCTGAATCAAGCGCACTTCATTTCACGAAAAATGGTCTCTGTATGCTCCCGAAAACGAGTTATGTTCGCTTTGCTAAACATGAAAAAAATTTAAAAAATGAAAATCAAATGCCCAGTCAGCAGTTTGTACTGCTAATGTGGCATGTTGGCTGTGCAGGGTCATTTTTTTAGCATTTTCTCTGGCGAATGGTAAGCTTCCAAGTGGCAACATGACACTCGTCCAAATTGTGGGTGATGTGTCGAGATTGCATTGGTTCGTTTTGGGCCAACCAGGTGAGGACACGTGGTGCAGCCTGCGGCCACCACGTCCCCCCCCCCCCCCCCCAAGTTGAAAGACAATGTAAATATTTTGGCCTAAGTCCGGGTGGAGGCGTCGGGGTTCGACCCCGCGACCTCCCGCCACACAGAGCCAAGCCTTACCGACCCGCCTACACAATGGATCTTAATAGTCATAGGATCCCATAATATTTATATTAAATGTTGTAATGTGGTGAAAAAAAGTTGGGGCCAGCCCCTAGTCCATAGAACCACTATACATGACCACTGGCGGAGCTCCAAACAAAAGCGGAGGTTTAAAGACTTAAGCCACGGTTAATTAATTGTAATCCAGTTTAATGCGCCTAATCCAGAATTTATTTCGGATTATTTTAAAGCACAAGTTTAGCGTTAAGTGCGCTTAATTTTCACTAAAATCCCACTTAACTTTAATGACAAATTAATTGGCGAACCCCCAAATTTGGCAGAGAACTTCCAGTTTAGTTGCAGTTAACTACTTTAGGGCCTAAAATAGTGGGGAAAATTAAAATGGTCATATCTTTTGAAGTTTTCGATCAATTCAGGCTCAGAAAGAGGCTACATGACCATTTTGAGCCATTCTGGACTCATTGGGGCAGGTTACAGGATAAAAATAACATTGTAAATAGGTCAATTTGACAATTTGAGCATAATATAGAGGCCCAAGCCATGGAAGGTAGACCAAGGAGATGTAGCCTAGGAGGGGTGAACTCCTTTATCAAATACATGTGTTAATGTTATGTATGGTGATGTTTTGTACTTTATTTGTTGTTGTTCAGCTTTTTTTATGTTAAATTTCTCACTAAATTGACATGAAAATTACTCACGATACTTAATAATTTGCAAGATAACTTGAACCCTTAAGCACTCATAAAACATTGAATTAATAATTTGAAAGTGTAATTAGCACAGCAACACTAACATACTCCATTCATATCAAGCCTCCCCCCATGACCCCTCTTTCCATCCTCCCCTAATTGCACCCATGAGATCCCACATCTACAAGAAAATTTTCAAATATTAGTATTAGGATGATATATATCATCAACATATAAATACATAAAAGTAAAATAGCTTTTACACTCATACCTGCTAGGCCCCATGCATCATATGGGGGAAACCCCATATCAGGGTCACCGTGGAATTCAACCATCATGGCATATGGGAACTCCAAGATAATCTACAAGTTGGACAATAACCAACCCTCTTCCATGACAATCTAGTAGTGCCCCGCCTCTCCACCACTAGTTTGTGACATCAAAGGTACCCATCACTTAATATGTGGCTCTTTGGGGGGTGTCAGTTCAACATGATTATTCTTTTCAGATCATCATGAATGCACCCCCACATTCCACACTTTGCCTACCATCCCCCCACATCACATTATATCCTATGTGTTCACACATTTATTTCATTCATCCAACACTAAGACTTGCTAATGGGGCTCCCACCCTTTGAAGATACCCACATGCATCATTAAGTAGGCCATTGTATTCTTGGGGCACCCATCTCCATGTTTGTACATTCCAAACCACTTTTAACATTATTTTGGAAATTGTACAAAGATTCTTTTGAAAAAAGGTTCTCACACATCTTTTGTGTCAATGATGAAAGTCCCTAGTCTCCCTTAGTTGGATCTCACATTCCACTCGCCTCATACACATCATTGATCACCATTTGTTCACCAATCCACAGTGAAAATCAAAACATCTATATACCTCCCCTAGACATCCTCCTGACTCTAGGGGCCTATCCTTCATAGTTTTTTTTTTTACTTATGTCACTCGCGTTATAGCTCCAACCTTGGGTATCTTTCAGTATCCCTCCTACATTTTCAATCTCTATTACAATGACCCATCATATTGTAATACCTACCTCAACTTCATATGGATCTCTAGGAACCATTTTTCGGACAGTCGGTGCTTCTTTTTTGTCCACTTCAACACTCATATTCCTGAATAGAAGCAGTACCTTGGTTTCTCCCCGCATTTTTTGGACAATCTCAAGTGGAACATTGGGAAATTTCATTTCCCATTGATTTCATCGATCCCCCTAATGTTTGAAAACAGCACACGTTTTCACATTAGTGGGTGCATCATAATTTATGACCATTTTAGTTCTCTCATTTTGTCGAAGAACCATGTGTTTAGATCGTACCTCCTTTAGTAGTTATTTGTATTTGATGTTGGGGGCTCCGAGTTAAGCCTATTTAATAGATACACCATTAAGGGTGAAACCGGTTATCTTCTTTAGTTGATAGCACATCAGCCACTACAACGCCGATTTGACAAAATTTTCCTATGCTTTTGTAATATTTCAGTCAAAGTCATCATAAAAAGCATGGGACATGCCCACTTCGTATAGACACTTTCGTATAAACATTTCTTCCAATAATGGTTTTATTTGGGTTCTCAATAAAGGTTTTTTCCCCATATCATCTCAACAACAAGTTTCTCTCTCTCAAAATGTCATCATGACTCATCATCAGGAACAACAAAACGTGAAGTATTTCGCCTATATGTTTTCTCCTAACCTCATACATCAGGGGTAAACTGTTATTATGAAAAAATGGTACACCCATTTTCACACAGCATATGGCACTTAAATTCAATAAAAATCAATTACAAATGGAAACATTTTAGCTGAAAATATTATGAAAGACAAAAATTAAAAGGTTCTCATGTATTTTATTATAAAAATCAACCCTCGCGGGTGCTCAAAGGACAGTTTGACACACTCTCAATGTTTTTTCTTTGATGGTTGTGAGGGTCGCTGAAAGCACAGTCAACACCTCGGGGGACGCATTGCTTAAAATAGACTCAACCCCCTAACGTTGCAGAGTCGACCATTCAAAACTTGAGGATCAAGAAGCCTTAATTTGGAGATGGTGGTATCTCCCATTTCATTTATGAACCAAACTATCTCATTTATGAACCAAAGGAGGAAGAGAGTGTTTCAAAATTTCTATAAATGAAAGAGGATGGAGAGCCAAAAACAAGAAGAAGTTATGCATTTTTATTCCACCAAAATTTCTCCAAGAAATCAAACATTTCAATGCTAAGAGGATTTGACCATTGAGAGATTTTCTTCTTTGCTTCTTTGAGAGAGAAAGAGGTTGCAAAAGGGATTGAAAATGGGAAACCATTGCTGAGATCCATTGAGAACCATTGCTCAAAACTCTCTTCAAGTGTCTTTAAAGTCTATTTGTAACTCTTCCACTATGAACAATCAACAAATAGTACCCTTTCCCCATTACTTTATTGATTTGTTTTGTTGCATATTTTTTTTCAAGTTGTTTAGGTTTGTTTTATTTTATGTATTTTTTCCATCATATTCAATGCTTTGTTTGGCTTATATTTGATCTCTAACCTCATCCATTGTTGTTGTATCTTCTCATAAGATTCAACCAGCTACAAGATAAGATAATTTGGGACACTTGTGCTATCAAATTCAACACACACATATAAAAATTTGAGAAAACATATAATGATATTCTTAACCATGGAAATTCACCCCCACTTTACTTACTAATACAACATGCTCAAAAAATTATAAGTCATGTTCACATGACATTTTTTTAACTAGCCTAGTTATGGCCCTTAGTATTACAACAATAATGTTTCAACTCCCAAGGGTACCAACTTTACTTGTCAATGTGAGGTTTGTACAAACTTAAGAGGGATCGGAATTATGTGTGTAGCATGCAATGTGTTATTCCTTCGTTGATCTGATGCAAGTGAAGATTAAATAAGATGTACTGAGGCTACTTCTACTATCTAGGCTATATGAAATGCTCAGAAAAACATGGAACAACAAATAGACCTACTCTATTTTGCATAAAACTAAACAATAGAAAGTAACCCTACTCTATTTGTAGAAAATTAAATGACAGAAGGTAACCCTACTCTATTTTTAAAAAAGTAAATGACAGGAAATAATCCTATGCTAATTGCAAGAAAGGAAAGGAAATCATTTCAAGAATGTTGGAGAAAAATCAAGTATATTCTATGGTGCATGATAAATAAACTTATAGTTGAAAGAAGACATCTAAACAATAAACCCTAATTACATAAAGAAGGCAGTTTCACTACAACTACTAGGGTAAATTTTCTAAGGTGTCTCTGAACTTCTAAAATCCATCTCCAGGGTCTGATGTGCGTTGTAAAGTGATAAGGAATGATACATAGGTTTTGTGTGTAAATTTAGAGGCGTTATAGTGAAATCTGCATATTGCTACAAGATAGCCCTGCCATTTTGCTACAGGAAATAGCCAAGAGAAATTTTATGAGTTATATGTGCATTCTGAGGGGTGAAAGAAGGTGAAATAAGGTTGAACAATGGTAAATAAATATTTTCCAAGCTCAGGTGCCTCCAATGGGTCGGTTCATGCAAAAAATAGGAAAAATGAGAGATTCTTGTAGCTCATCCAGACAAAAATCATCTTACTAACAGACAATTGTGGATCCACAATGACAAGTTAAATTGATTGTGGTGTTTATCCAACCTCCTATATTTCCCTTTTGATTATTTTTTCCCCAACAAAAAAATTTTGAGTAGTGCCTCATTTAGTAAGAATGCTTCTTGTTGCAATCCATTGGAATGGTTGAGTACTCTATTTGGAAGCATACCATGAGATCTCTAATATAAATCAATAGTGTTGAATTAACTAGTCCAACTACTTCTAGAGTTCTGACCTTTTTGGTTGTGATGTATTGACTAGTTCAACCATGTCTGCACACTTGAACCTTTTTATTTGTGTTTCACAATGAGCCCTCAATGTAGCCTGGAGGGCAGTTCAATTGGTTATCATCATGTTATAATGTGTTATGTAAACTAGGAGATTCAAGGTTCAAATCCCCACAACTAACCTATGTCTACAAAAGGGGTGTACATAGGCACTGAGAGGTTATATTGGTAGTGGTTGAAATCGACCCCATGTCATGTGCTTACGAAACCGACCGCATTTCCAATTCCTCTACTTACAAAAAAAAAAAAAAATACCTCAATGTTATGGTTGTCGTTGTCTACTATAAATTCATGGGTCACAAAACTAACAAAGCAACAGTTTTATCAAAGTATGAGTTTCAACACTTGAAGCCAACACTAAGCATGGTGTACCTTTCTTTGTTATTAACAATATTATACTAGTTTAGGCATCATTGGTAGATTGTATTGGGATCCCATAAGTGTGGAGCATTGAAAATCACTTTACAGATATGGAAAAAGTACTCAAAATCTACTCCATAAACTTAATAAACTAAAGTGGAAAACTTCATAAGCTTATACTATTTTAGGTTCCATTGGTAGATTGCATTAAGACCGCAAAAGTATGGTATGGATTATTGAAAACTCAAAATCTACTCCATAAAATTAATCAACTAAAGTGGAAAAATTCATAAGGTTATACTAGTTTAGGTGTCATGTGTCATTGATAGATTGCATTAAGACCCCAAAAATATGGATTATTGAAAATAACTTTACACATTGATGGGCTACGAAACTGTGCTATTTGCTACAAAACTACCCTACTTTATATTTTACCAATCCACCTCTTTTTACCTTAAATTATCACCAAAACTTGTACATACATTGTGGGCATCTCAACATAGGAATTACATATTTACTAGTTCTCTTAATATCATTTTTAGACTAGAGCTGGGAATGTTTTGAGAGATGTTTTAATATATTACATATGTATGAATAAGATGGACACTAACTCAAATGTTTACAGAAGTATAGCTATGAACAAGATGTCATGTGACCAACAATATGTTGGCAGTTGTAAGGGAAGCATAGATAGCATCTAAATAATTCACTGACATGGCATAAAAAGGAAAGTGATCCTGAATCAAGCATCTGCGAGGAATATCATGCATATGGGTGTAGTCACATGTATGTTGTTATAAGGATGTTGTGTACAAATCCAATTTCAGTTGGTCCATTATGGGGATACAGTTCGATTCCAGGGAAAGTGTTCATTATCTAATGGTTTATTACGCTGCCAAATAAAGTTTGTCCAAGATCCTCTGCACGTAACAGTCATTACAATGTTGAGGAATGAATAGTAATTTTTCATCAAGAATCAATTTTTTATATCCCCTCTCCATTTAAACATTTGATGTTTCATGTGATAAATATTTAGTTAGCGACCTCATATTGTGAACATTCTATCGAACAGTTGTCAAGGCTTAGATTCCCCTCTATTTGCATAAATATATGCACTCTGATATATAGTAGAGAGTAGACCATACGTGGACTTAAGCTATAATTTTGATTTCTCTTAATATAATCTCCTACCCATGGATGTTTTGCCTTGCATTTTGAAGTTGTGTTTGTGAATCTATAAGCTCTCAGGTGCAGGCCAAACCCTGAGTAGGGCCCGCTCGAGGTAAGTCCTTGCATTGTGTTTATTTCTCATTCCTTTAGTCTAGTGTAGTTTTGTTTCCTATTTGATTGTGGAGTAGATAGAATCAGTTGAATTTAATTATGCAAGTGCATGTGTTGATTTGATTTATTGCAGTGTGTTGAATTTCATTGAACTTCCTTTCATGTGTTTATTTGGGCCATGTTTTAATTTCGAGTGTGAAAGGTGATTATTTCATACCAGTGTTGTGAAATCCAATAGCTGCAAAATGAGCACTAGTTGTTACAAAACTGTAGCCCTACAGAATTGCTTAACCTTAGTAGGAACAGTGACACTGAGTTGAGATCTTGATACGTGAGGCACCATGTAGCTGAACTGAAGTAGAAAGTTAGGCCCTGATGAGAATGTATCACCAATAGGTTTTCCTTGAATTTATTTTTCCGAATATAGAAGTGGTAGGAATTAGTATGCTTGTGTATACAAGACCGAGAGCCTTACAAGTCAGTAGACCCTGGGTTAACAAATTAAATGATCAAGTGAATACCAAAACTGCCAAGTATTTGCACCATCACACATCTAAAAGTAGTCAAGCTCTACTCCATAAGCATAATCAACTAAGATGGTGAATTTCATATTGCATTTGCATTGGACACGCAAATCCTTGTTCTTGCTAAACAACCCAAGGGATATGACTATGGGTAAGTTGTGTTCTTCACTATTACATTTTAGATAAGATCTCGCTAACTACCATCATTAACAAACAAAACTAAAACTAAAATTAGAAATTCTATTAATATTTGAATTTTATGAAGAAAAGGTTCTCACACTCTATTTGACAAGTTCAAACTCTTCTCATCAAAAAAATTCCTTCTATCACAAAACTAAGGAATGCTATCTCTTTCCCTCCCCTCATTGTTTTGGTATACTTCTAGCGCTTCTCTAGATGTATTCTAATAGTGATCATTTTGGTGTCATGCACTTAATATTTGTGAAATAGGACATTTCTTCTTCTTTAGTACATTCCATCCATCCTTTGGCAATTTGGAGTTAAGCTTTGTTGCATAGTACTACTAAATGTTTTCTTGATGGAAATGTATTTTATAATGGTCTTCTTACTTTGACTAAGATCAATAACCAGACACTGGTTTCCTCCAACTATTTTTAGCTTTTTCTAACCTCTTGAAAGACATCTTTAAGAGTGTGGATGCCAAACTTGTCAAACCCCTTAATTGGAATGGACGCCCGCCAATGAATTTGATGACTAGTTTATCTTCAATATCCATTACTATGAGTTGAATTATATAGTAGTTGAACTCTTGGATATATTTGTCTATCATCTAGTTGGATTTTTTTCATAAGTTAATACCATCATTGTTTTTCCATCCAATAGTTGACATAATAGAAATAATCCTTGAAAAAAAAATTGAAGGCATACCATGAGAAGACTTGGGTGGCATCTATGCTCACACAAATTCAACTACCATAGAAAAACATATTTGTACAAGTGGAACTCTTTTAATATTATTTTCACATGTCTAATTTATTTCATAAAAAGAATCTAGTCGCCTCAACTAATTATTGTTGCAAAGCATCCATTTGATTATCCTCAAAGAGAATTTCCACCTTGGCTCCAATTTTGAGAGAACCTAGATTTAACGATAAACTTCCTCCACTAGTACTTGATTTCTAGTATGGGTTGCCTCCATCTGTTGGAAAGTAATATGAAGTGGTGCAATATATATGGTATCATTTGAAACAAATGAGAAATATGGTCATTCAATTGTTTGTCCATATTATTGACCTTGATATTTGCTGGAAAATGTAACTAGGTTCGGTCTTCATAATGTCTTATGTACTATTGATATCATGTATTTGATGTAAAGAGAAAAAATTACTATTTTTATTTTTATAGCATGGGTTTCATGCTCTAGGTTAATTTGTTTTTTAGTTCAAGCACCCATTGTGTGCTTCTAGGCTATTCCATAAAGTCAAAGTCAATAAGTCATTGTAATATATAAAAGACCCTATTAGGGCATCATGTATCAAGTCAAAAGAATTTCCGTGAGTCAATTTGTGTCATAAATACCCTCCAAGATCAAGTCGAACTAGTCATGAACAAGTCGGCCTCATGATGGAAATTCAGCTCCAAGGAAAGCCTATATATAAGAGGTACTCGACCTCATTTGTGACACATCCAAGAAAGCTTGATCATTAATAAAAGAAGCCTAATAGCCAATGAAAAGAGAAGAAAAGGGATAAGAAAAATTAAAATTTTGGGACTTTTTTGGGATACATACTCTCACACTTGTGAAAAGATTAGGGCATCATTTGTTGCAAAAAATTACAATCATCAAAGGAGCCGAAATCAGGTGCCAAAAAGATAAAATTTTCAAGACAAGTTGTCAAGGAAGTAAAATTTATCCAAGCGAATCAAGAAGAGACATATTTCAACATTTTTTCCCACGTGTGCCAAGTTAGGGTTTTTGCAGTTAGGTCGAAATTGCAATCAAGGAATTGTAGGTCTGAAATTGTGAAATTGAAGTAGTTCTAAAGAAGGTTGACTTGGGTTTATTTTAAGAAGACTAAAGTTCATCTAAGGAGAGGCTGATTTTATCTTGAAGTGGTCTTTGTCTTGGTTCTTAGGTCTTGGAATTCGTCATTTGAAGATTCTATAAGAAGAGAAAATTTCTTGTGGGTTTTCCTCCCAAAGGCAGAGGTTTTGGCCCTAGCTCGCAGCCTATATTTTGTATCCTCTTGTCTCATTGATCGTCATAGTTTGGTAGATGTTTGATGATAAAAACACAATTATAATTAAGTGAAATAAGAGGATAATTACAAGTACATAAAGTTAAGTAAAATAACATCACAAACAATTATCAAAGTAAAGAGAAATCACCCCAATCTAGCTACCCTAGATTTCTCAACGCAGTATCAGAGCTAAGGTGACAAGAAGAAGAGGTAGCTTCAAGATCATCCAAATTACAGAAGGATACATAAGGGTAAATGGTGGGCTGAATGCAGGCATTATGGATAATCTCTCAAACTTCAAGATTACTTCTTCAGTTCCGAGTGAAAGTTCTCTTTTATACCTCCTCGAAGTCTCAGTCATCCAGTCCCAAACTAACTCAAAACAATTACTGAACCACACTTCACAATTGCCCCACAAATTCCTCTCGAAATCTGATTTAATGACGGACTTCAAACCGTATTAAAGTTTTCCTATAAAACTATCGCATCCAATTTTCTTATTAAACCACATGCATGTTTTGATGTGATATTTGTCAGATCAAAGATCTTGATGCGAAGGCTGTCAAATCAAATGATTGTTGGGCAGTCAACTTAAATCATTAAATCCAATTTATAAAATATCGATTCCATTCTAAATTTTAAATTCCTCGTATGTTTGAATGCGATATCCGTCAGATTAACCAGCAAACGGATGGTTACGATGGCGTGGACTGCAAAACTCCGCTTAATAATTCATCGGGTCCATTTGAAACGTTAAACTCTGCTCATAGTAACGATGCGATGGTCGTTTGATCGCAGATCAACAGTGATCAATTTCCTCTATGATTTCCCTCATGAAATTGCTATTTGAACTCCACACACTTTCAGAATATTTATTAAACACACATAATCTCACAGTTAAATACACACAAAATCAAATTAAACAGAACTCGATCAGAAATCATCAACTCAGAAATTTTGAAGGATACTAGAACGCTCTGGGATTCGACATTCATGCCTTGATTACTCATAATTTCAAAGAAATATCAATTTCTATTATTTCATCCTTCTACAGCCAAAATCCCCTTTCGATACATTCAAATTACATACATATATTGTTTGCACAACTATTCAGATCTGATTCAAAGGATCGAATTTGTCCAATATGGGATAAAATCCTACTGCACGATATTCTCCCTAAATTTATCAACTAAAAATAAATTCAATGAATCTAATACAAATCAGTTCAAATCCCTAAGGAATAGTTCAAATCCAATCTACCGAAACAGTAAATTGCCAGCTAAAGGAACCCACTCCTTTGCTTGTAAACTTTTTTTGTCTTTTTGGAATAAAATTGAAGTTCTTTCTCCTCGAGACCTCATGCTCCTACATCAGACTCCTAAGGACAAAATTCTTCATGGGCTCATGTCCATGAGCTCCTCTACAGAACTGCCCAATTTTTGTAGCATGGTATCTGTCATCCAAGTAGCCTCTGCAACTGATTGGTCTTTCCACTTGACCAAATACTGGAAATATTCTCGTCCTCTGGTCTTCTTAGACAATATTTTGTCTAAAATCTTCTCTGTCTGCAATTTTTTTGTTGTGTGTAACTGTTTCAACCAATCAATCTCCTTTTTGCCTTCAGCAATATCATCTGTGTCTCTCCCTTCATACCTGTACAAATCAGCAACATAGAAAATTGGAGATATTCTAATGTCAGGGGGAAATTCAATTTCATATGCATTTGCAGAAAATTTTCTCAATACTTTGCATGGTCTAATTTTCTTAAATTTCAACTTGTTATACGCCCTTTTTGGAAATATTTCCTTCCTCAGGTGTGCTAAAACCAAATCTCCAACCTCAAAGTTAACTTCTCTCTTCTTCAAATCTACTCTGCTTTTGTACTTGATGTTACTATCCTGTAACTGTTGTTTTACCTGGTCATGTATTGCTTGAATTTTTGAAGCAAAATCTTCTCTTTCAACACTTCTCATCTCTGCTTTTCCCAAATTTCTTAGTTCATACACTCCTCTTGGGTGCATTCCATAAACTATATGGAATGGACTCTACCCTGTACTCCTGTTAGGAGAGTCATTATAAGCATATTCAGCCTGTGCCAAAATCTGATCCCACTGTTTAGGATGTTCACCTGCAAGGCTTCTCAAAATATTACCCAAGACTTTATTCACCACCTCAGTCTGTCCATCAGTCTGAGGGTGATAAGCTGAGCTGAAACTTAGTTTAGTACCAATATTTTTCCACAATGTCCTCCAAAAATGACCAACAAATATGGTGTCCCTATCAGAGACAATTCTTTTAGGTAACCCATGCAACCTTAAAATCTCTTTGAAAAACAAATTAGCAACATGAGTAGCATCACTGGTTTTATAGCATGGAATAAAATGTGCCATTTTAGAAAATCTGTCAATTACAACATTAATTGCATCAGTCCCTCTCTGTGTTTAGGTAAACCCAAAACAAAATCCATACTTACCATATCCCAAGGTCTATCTGGAATAGGTAATAGAACATACAAACTTGTGTTTTGACTCCTTCCTTTTGCATACTAACAAACCTTACAATTTCGCACATACTTCTCCACTTCAGTTCTCATCTTTGGCCAAAAATAAAAATGACTCAGTCGTTCAAAAGTCTTGTATGCACCAAAATGTCCACCAAGTCCACCACTATGTTTCTCCTTAATTAAATTTCCTCTCATAGAACAATTTGGTATGCACAGCTGATTTCTTTTAAATAGCAAACCTTCTTGCAAGAAAAAATCCAGCCACTTACTTCTGTCCAAAACAACGGGATTATTGCATGCTTCAAATGCCTTTTTAAAATCCAAATCTGTTTTATACAATTCTTTAAGAAAATCAAAACCCAACACTTGAATTTCACTTTCTTGAACTAAAATGCTTTTTCTACTTAAGGCATCTGCTACTTTTTTTTCTTGGCCATTTATATGTTTCAATACAAAATTGAAACTTTGAAGATATTCTACCCATTTTGCATGTTTCTGATTCAGTTTTGGCTATTGCATAATGCACTGCAATGCATTACTGTCAGAATAAAGCACAAACTCTTTAGACATCAAGTAATGTCTCCATTTTTTTAATGACAGCACCACTGCATAAAATTCCTTGTCAGAAGAAGAATATTTCCTTCTTGTCTCATTCAGTTTTTCACTGAAATAAGCTACAAGTCTATCTTCTTGACTTAACACAGCTCCAATAGCTTCTCCACTGGCATCACATCACTTGAAAAGGTTTGTTAAAATCAGGAAAAACTAAGATAGGATTTTCTGTTATCTTTCATTTCAACAATTGGAAATTTTTCTCTACTTCATCAGTCCATCTAAATGGTTGTTTGTCCTTCTTTATGGTTTTAATAATAGGAGCATTGATCTTACTAAAATTCCTTATGAATTTTCTATAAAAACTAGCAAGACCATGGAAGCTTCTTACCTCAAAAACACTCTTAGGTGAAGGCCATTCTATGATTTCCTTTATCTTCTCTGGATCCATTTTCAATCCATCAGTAGAAACAACAAAGCCTAAATATATCAATTCTTCTTTCATGAATGAACATTTTTTTAAATTTACCAGCAACTTTTCCTGATGAAACTTCCTTAAGACATAATTTAGATGTCTCATGTGTTCTTCTTTAGATTTGCTGTAAATTAATATATCATCCATATATACTATTACGAATTTACCAATAAATTCTTTCAATACTTCATTCATAAGCCTCATAAATGTACTAGGAGCATTTGATAATCCAAACGGCATTACCATCCATTCATACAATCCTTCATTTGTTTTAAAGGTTGTTTTCCATTCATCTCCTTCCCTTATCCTAATTTGATGATAGCCACTCTTTAAATCCAATTTTGTAAAATATCTTTCCCCACTTAAACAATCCACCAAATCTTCAATTCTAGGTAAAGGAAATCTTTACCTGATTGTTATTTTGTTTATTTCTCTTGAATCAGTGCATATTCTCCAGCGTCCATCTTTTTTTAGACTCAACACTGTTGACACTACACAAGGACTCAAACTCTCTCTCATCAGCGCTTTATCTAACAGTTCCTGTACCTTCTTCCTGATTTCTTCATTTTCTGTGGGAGTCATCCTGTATGCTGCTTTATTTGGAAAATTTGATCCTGGAATCAAATCTATATGATGGTTGATCTTTCTAACAGGTGTTAATTCATCAGGAAAATCATCTACAATGATATCACAGTAATTTTCCAGCATCTCTTGAATTTCAGTTGGTAAATCAGAAATTTTAGTGGAAGTAATTACTACCTTGGGTTTGCACATTAATGCAAAGTTTACCTCGTCATATTTAATATGTTGCATATATTCTTTTCCACTCAGTAATAAAGCTTTCGGATCAGGTCTTCTTGATGCATCTTCTTCTTCTATAGGCAACAATGTATGATTGACACCATCTTTACAAAACTTGTATGTGTTCTTTTTCCCATCATGCATAGCTCCTGTGTCATACTGCCAAGGTCTACCCAGAAATATGTGACATACGTCCATAGGCATCACATCACACATAATTTTGTCTTTGTATCTACCCAAGTGGAATTCCACTTCACATTGTTCATTCACTAACAGTTGATGTCCTTTTTGAAGCCATGACACCTTGTAGGGTGTTGGATGTTTCTTTGTCTTCAATTTCAATTTCTCCACCACTTCTATAGAGACCAAATTATCAATGTTGTCACTATCAATTACCAATTGGCAGCATTTTCCTTAAACTTTGCACACACTTCTAAACAAAGTTTTTCTCTCTGCTGGTTCAACAACTTCCTTTTTTGGTTTTAAAAAAAAAATTTTAACTACCAAAGATTCTCCTTTCTCTAGTATATTCTCTGCTTTTGGCACATTTTCTGCTTCCTCTTCATTCTGAGCAACAATTACATTTCTTTGATTTGTCCCCACATTCTCTGGACATTCATAAGCTCTGTGTCCAAGCTTATTACATCTATAACATCTGATTTCTCTTCCTCTACCTCTGCCTCCTCTTCCTCTGGAAAAACTCCTTCTGCCACTTGCATCACCTTCTGTGGGTGTATGCTGACTTTAGTTGTTGCTAGCTCCTTCTCTAGGTGTTGTAGATCTTCCTCTACCACCTTGACTTCCTCTTCCTCGGAAAGTACCTCTACCTCTGGCAGATTGCTTCCTTATGAGTTTTTCTTCAACCTTCAAGGTCATCTAATAAGCCTCTTCTACTATCTTAGGAGACAACAGACTTATCTCATCTTGGGTCTCCATTCTGAGGCCATTAATATATCTTGCAATCTTCTCTGTTGTATCTAGAATTTGTCCTTCTCTTATGCTCACTTTATAAAATTCCTCTGTGTATTATTTTACTGTCATTGATCTCTGTCTAAGATTCTCCATCTGTCTAAATAATGAAAGTTGATAATCACTTGGTAAAAACTTACCTCTCAACTTTTCCACCATCATGTTCCAATTCTTTATTGGTTGCTTACCAAGTCTCTTTATTTCCGCCTGTACTCCATCCCACCAAAGTGCTGCATGTCCTTTCAATTTTGTGACAGCAAATTTCACCCTTTTTCCTTCTTCCATTTCTTCATAATCAAAGAACTTATCCATGTCATTAACCCAATCTATCAATTCCTTTGGGTTTAAGCCTCCTGTAAAAACTGAAACTTCAAGTCTGGGTTTAGATGTGGATTCCAACACTGATTTAAAAAATCTCATTTCAGGAGTAACTTCTGTAGGTTCCCCCTCTTTTGCGGATTCAACTTCAAGCTCACTGACATCTCCAGTATCTGCATCTCTTTGATTTCCCATTTCCATTGCTTCTAATCTAGCTTGCATCTATAGCATAACTTCCATCACTTCAGCATTTGCAACTGGTCTTCCTCTTCTTTGACCAGCACCACCTCCTCTTCCAACTCTGTAAGCCATGTTGGATTTCTTTTCCTGATTTTTGAGATCTCGCTCAGTGTCTAAAGGTTTCTCCGATACCACTAATGGTGGGTTGAATGCAGGCGTTATAGATAATCACTCAAACTTCGAGATTACTTCTTCAGTTTTAGGTGAAAGTTCTCTTTTAGACCTCTTTGAAGTCTCAGTCATCTAATCCCAAACTAACTCAAAACAATGACGGAACCACACTTCACAATTGCCCACAAATTCCTTTGGAAATCTGATTTAATGACGAACTTCAAACCGTATTAAAGTTGTCCTATAAAACTATCACATCCAATTTTCTTATTAAACCACATGCATGTTTTGATGTGATATCTGTCGGATCAAAGATCTTGATGCAAAAGCCGTCAGGTCAAATGAGTGTTTGGCAGTCAAATTAAATCATTAAATCCGATTTATAAAATATCGAGTACATTCTAACTTTTAAATTCCTCGCATGTTTGAATGTGATATCCATCAGATTAACCAGCAAATGGACAATTACGATGGCGCGGACTCCAAAACTCCGCTTAATAATTCATCGGGTCCATTTGAAACGTTAAACTATGCTCATAGTAACGATGTGATGGCCGTTTGATCGCAGATCAATGGTTATCGCTTTCCTCTCTGGCTTCCCTCACGAAATTTCTATTCGGACTCCACACACTTTTAGAATTTTTATTAAACACACACAATCTCACATTTAAATACACACATAATCAAATTAAACAGAACTCGATCAGAAATCATCAACTCGGAAATTTCGAAGAATACTAGAACCCTCCGGGATTTGACATTCATGCCTTGATTACTCAAAATTTCAAAGAAATATCAATTTCTATTACTCCATCCTTCTACAGCCAAAATCCCCTTTCGATACATTCAAATTACATACATATATTGTTTGCACAACTATTCAGATCTGATTCAAAGGATCGAATTTGTCCAATTTGGGATAAAATCCTACCGCACGATATTCTCCCTAAATTTATCAACTAAAACTAAGTTCAGTGAATCTAATACAAAGAAGTTCAAATCCTATCTACCAAAATAGTAAATTGCCAGCTAAAGGAACCCACTCCTTTGCTTGTAAAATTTTTTGTCTTTTTGGAATAAAATTGAAATCCTTTCTCCTCGAGACCTCATGCTCCTGTGTCAGACTCCTGAGTACCAAATTCTTCAAGGGATCCTGTCCATGAGCTCCTCTACAAAACTGCCCAATTTCTGTAGCATGGTATCTGTCATCCAAGTAGCCTCTGAAACTGGTTGGTCTTTCCACTTGATCAAATACTGGAAATATTCCCGTCCTCTGGTCTTCTTAGACAATCTTTTGTCTAAAATCTTCTCTGGCTGCAATCTTTTTGCTGTGGGTAACTGTTTCAACCAATCAATCTCTTATTTGCCTTCATCTATATCATCTGTGTCTCTCCCTTCATACCTGTATGTAAATCAGCAACATTGAAAAATGGAGATATTCCAATGTCAGGGGGTAATTCAATTTTATATGCATTTGCAGAAAATTTTCTCAATACTCTGCATGGTCCATTTTTCTTAAATTTCAACTTGTTATACACCCTTTTTGGAAATCTTTCCTTCCTCAGGTGTGCTAAAACCAAATCTCCAACCTCAAAGTTTACTTCTCTCTTCTTCAAATCTGCTCTACTTTTGTACTTAATGTTGCTGTCCTGTAACTATTGTTTTACCTGATCATGTATTGCTTGAATTTTTGAAGCAAAATCTTCTCCTTCAGCGCTTCTCATCTATGTTTTTCCCAAATTTCTTAGTTCATACATTCCTCTTGGGTGCATTCCATAAACTATATGGAATGGACTCTGCCCTATACTCCTATTAGGAGAGTCATTATAAGCATATTCAGCCTGTGCCAAAATCTGATCCCACTGTTTAGGATGTTCACTACAAGGCATCTCAAAAGATTACTCAATCTTTTGTTCACTAGCTCAGTCTGTCCATCATTCTGAGGGTGATAAGCTGAGCTGAAACTTAGTTTAGTACCAATATTTTTCCACAATGCCCTCCAAAAATGACCAACAAATATGGTGTCCCTATCGGAGACAATGCTTTTAGGTAACCCATGACACCTTACAATATCTTTGTAAAACAGATTAGCAACATGAGTAGCATCACTGGTTTTATAACATGGAATAAAATGTGCCATTTTAGAAAATTTGTCAACTACAACATTAATTTCATCATTCCCTCTCTGTGTTTTAGGTAAACCCAAAACAAAATCCATAATTACCATATCCCAAGGTCTTTCTAGAATAGGTAATGGAACATACAAACCTGTTTTTTTACTCCTTCCTTTTGCATACTGACAAACTTTACAATTTCGCACATACTTCTCCACTTCAGTTCTCATCTTTGGCCAAAAATAAAAATGACTCAGTTGTTCATAATTCTTGTTTGCACCAAAATGTCCACCAAGTCCACCACTATGTTTCTCCTTAATTAAATTTCCTCTCATAGAACAATTTGGTATGCACCGTTGATTTCTTTTAAATAGCAAACCTTCTTGCAAGAAAAAATCCAGCCACTTATTTTTGTCCAACAAAACAGGATTATTGCATGCTTCAAATGCCTCTTTAAAATCCAAATCTGTTTTATACAATTCTTTAAGAAAATCAAAACCCAACACTTGAATTTCACTTTCTTGAACTAAAATGCTTTTTCTACTTAAGGCATCTGCTACTTTGTTTGCTTGGCCATTTATATGTTTCAATACAAAATTGAAACTTTGAAGATATTCTACCCATTTTGCATGTTTTTTATTCAGTTTTGGCTGTTGCATAATATACTGCAATGCATGATTGTCAAAATAAAGCACAAACTCTTTAGACATCAAGTACTGTCTCCATTTTTTTAATGACTGCACCACTGCATAAAATTCCTTGTCATAAGAAGAATATTTCCTTCTTGTCTCATTCAGTTTTTCACTAAAATAAGCTACAGGTCTGTCTTCTTGACTTAACACAACTCCAATATCTTCTCCAATGGCATCACATTTCACTTGAAAAGGTTTGTTAAAATCAGGCAAAACTAAGATAGGCTTTTCTATTATATGTCATTTCAACAACTGGAATTTTTTCTCTGCTTCATCAATCCATCTAAATGGTTGTTTGTCCTTCTTTATGGTTTCAATAATAGGAGTATTGATCTTACTAAAATTCCTTATGAATTTTCTATAAAAACTAGCAAGACCGTGGAAGCTTCTTACCTCAAAAACACTCTTAGGTGAAGGCCATTCTATGATTTCCTTTATCAACTCTGGATCCATTTTCAATCCATCAATAGAAACAAAAAATCCTAAATATATCAATTCTTCTTTCATGAATGAACATTTTTTTTAATTTACTAGCAACTTTTCCTGATGCAACTTCCTTAAGTCATAATTCAGATGTCTCATGTGTTCTTCTTTAGATTTGCTATAAATTAATATATCATCCAGATATACTATTACGAATTTACCAATAAATTATTTCAATACTTCATTCATAAGCCTCATAAATGTACTAGAAGCATTTGATAATCCAAACGAAATTACCATCCATTCATTCAATTCTTCATTTGTTTTAAAGGTTGTCTTCCATTCATCTCCTTCCCTTATCCTAATTTGATGATAGCCACTCCTTAAATCCAATTTTGTAAAATGTCTTTCCCCACTTAAACAATCCATCAAATCTTCAATTCTAGGTAAAGGAATCTATACCTGATTGTTATTTTGTTGATTGCTCTTGAATCAGTGCACATTCTCCAGCCTCCATCTTTTTTTGGACTCGACACTGTTGGCAGTGCACAAGGACTCAAACTCTCTCTAATCAGTTCTTTATCTAACAGTTCTTGTACCTTCTTCCTGATTTCTTCATTTTCTGTGGGATTCATCATGTATGCTGCTTTATTTGGCAAATTTGATCCTGAAATCAAATCTATATGATGGCTTATCTTTCTAATAGGTGGTAATTCATCAGGAAAATCATCTACAATGATATCACAGTAATTTTCCAGCATCTCTTGAATTTCAGTTGGTAAATCAAAAATTTTAGTGGAAGTAATTACTACCTTGGGTTTGCAAATTAATGCAAATTTTACCTCGCCATCTTCAATCTGTTGCAGATATTCTTTTCCACTCTGTAATAAAGCTTTCGGATCGGGTCTTCTTGATGCATCTTCTTCTTCTATAGGCAACAATGTATGCTTGACACCATCTTTACAAAACTTGTATGTGTTCTTTTTCCCATCATGCGTAGCTCCTCTGTCATACTTCCAAGGTCTACCCAGCAATATGTGACATACGTCCATAGGCATCACATCACACATAATTTTGTCTTTGTAGCTGCCCAACTGGAATTCCACTTCACACTGTTCATTCACTAACAGCTGATGTCCTTTTTGAAGCCATGACACCTTGTAGGGTGTTGGATGTTTCTTTGTCTTCAATGTCAATTTCTCCACCAATTTTGCAGAGACCAAATTATCAGTGTTGCCACTATCAATTACCAATTGACGGCATTTTCCTTGAACTTTGCACACACTTCTAAACAAAAATTTTCTCTGTGCTGGTTCAACAACTTCCTTTGTTGGTTTTAACAAAACTTTGTTAACTACCAAAGATTCTCCTTTCTCTGGTATATTCTCTGCTTCTTGGCACCTTTTTTACTTCCTCTTCATTCTGAGCAACAATTACATTTCTCTGATTTTTCCCCACATTCTCTGGACATTCATAAGCTCTGTGTCTAAGCTTATTACATCTATAACATCTGATTTCTCTTCCTTTGCCTCTACCTCCTCTTCCTCTGGAAAAACTCCTTCTGCCACTTGAATCACCTTCTGTGGGTGTATGCTGACTTGATTTGTTGCTATATCCTTCTCTAGGTGTTGTAGATCTTCCTCTACCACCTTGACTTCCTCTTCCTCGGAAAGTGCCTCTACCTCTGGCAAATTGCTTCCTTATGAGTTTACTTCAGCCTTCAAGGCCATCTGATAAGCCTCTTCTACTATCTTAGGAGACAACAGACTTATCTCATCTTGGATCTCCATTATGAGACCATTAATATATCTTGAAATCTTCTCTATTGTATCTTGAATTTTTCCTTCTCTTATGCTCACTTTATAAAATTCCTCTGTGTATTCTTTTACTGTCATTGATCTCTGTCTAAGATTTGCATCTGTCTAAATAATGAAAGTTGATAATCACTTGGTAAAAACTTCCCTCTCAACTTTGCCACCATCCTGTTCCAATTCTTTATTGGCTGCTTCCCAAGTCCCCTTCTTTCCGCCTGTACTCCATTCCACCAAAGTGTTGCATGTCCTTTCAATTTTGTGACAGCAAATTTCACCCTTTTTCCTTCTTCCATTTATTCATAATCAAAGAACTTATCCATGTCATTAACCCAATCTATCAATTCCTCTGGGTTTAAGCCTCCTGTAAAAACTGATACTTCAAGTCTGGGTTTAGATGTGGATCCCAACACTGATTTAAAAAATCTCATTTCAGGAGTAACTTCTGTAGGTTCCCCTCTTCTGCAGATTCAACTTCAGGCTCACTGACATCTCCAGCATCTGCATCTCTTTGATTTCCCATTTCCATTGCTTCTAATCTAGCTTGTATATATTGCATAACTTCCATCACTTCAGCATTTGCAACTGGTCATCCTCTTCTTCGACCAACACCACCTCCTCTTCCAACTCTGTAGGCCATGTTGGATTTCTTTCCCTGATATTTGAGATCTCGCTCAGTGTCTAAAGGCTGCTCCGATACCACTAATGGTGGGTTGAACACAGGCATTATGGATAATCTCTCAAACTTCAAGATTACATCTTCAGTTCCGGGTGAAAGTTCTCTTTTAGACCTCTTCAAAGTCTCAGTCATCCAGTCCCAAACTAACTCAAAACAATGACAGAACCACACTTCACAATATCCCCACAAATTCCTCTGGAAATCTGATTTAATGACGGACTTCAAACCGTATTAAAGTTGTCCTATAAAACTATCGCATCCAATTTTCTTATTAAACCACATGCATGTTTTGATGCCATATCTATCGGATCAAAGATCTTAATGCGAAGGCCGTCAGATCAAATGAGTGTTGGGTGGTCGACTTAAATCATTAAATCCGATTTATAAAATATCGAGTCCATTCTAACTTTTAAATTCCCCGCATGTTTGAATGTGATATCTGTCAGATTAACCAGCAAATGGATGGTTACAATGGCGCGGACTCCAAAACTCCGCTTAATAATTCATCGAGTTCATTTGGAATGTTAAACTCTGCTCATAGTAACAATGCGATGGTCATTTGATCGCAGATCAACGGTTATCGCTTTCCTCTCTGGTTTCCCTCACGAAATTGTTATTCGGACTCCACACACTTTCAAAAAATTTATTAAACACACACAATCTCACAGTTAAATACACACAGAATCAAATTAAACAGAACTCAGTCAGAAATCATCAACTCAGAAATTTCGAAGGATACTAGAACCCTCTGGGATTTGAAATTCATGCCTTGATTACTCAAAATTTCATAAAAAATATCAATTTCTATTATTCCATCCTTCTACAGCCAAAATCCCCTTTCGATACATTCAAATTACATATATATATTGTTTGCACAACTATTCAGATCCAATTCAAAGGATCGAATTTGTCCAATTTGGGATAAAATCCTACTGCACGATAAACTAAGTTCAATGAATCTAATACAAGGAAGTTCAAATCCCTAAGGAATAGTTCAAATCCTATCTACCAAAACAGTAAATTGCCATCAAAAGGAACCCACTCCTTTGCTTGTAAACTTTTTTTGTCTTTTTGGAATAAAATTGAAGTCCTTTCTCCTCGAGACCTCATGCTCCTGCATCAGTAAATCATAAGAAGAGCATCAAGGAAAACAAAATAGCATCAAGAAGGACTATCCATCACATCACAAGGACCGTATCATCACAACCCTTGGAAGAAGAAGAAGACCTCAAAGGCCCTATATCCACTCAAAGAAAGGACCCTACACACTTGGAAGTATTCTTGGAAGCCTCAACATTCTACGGTAATCAACCAAAGGATGCAAGAAGATCACTTCATCATCAAATCCAGAAGTGATATCTCCCTCACATTGAAGAAGGATCACATCTCAAAACCATCTTTGAAGGAAGAGGAACAGCTCTCCTCATAAAGAAGCATTATTATTCTCAAAAAAGGAAGGCATCATCAAGGAAGCATCTAAGTAAGAAGACACCATCAAGGAGGTATCTTCATTTGACAAGTAAGTACTTTATACTTTATGCCTCAAACTACAAACAAAATGACTTATTTCAGCAAGGAGAACAGTAAACTTGTTGGGACATCAAACTACCTTGCATGGAAGAAGAGAATAGATTTAATTCTCATGGAGAATGAAGTTATTGAATATGTCAAGGGCTCAATCACCAAACCAACACAAGATAAATCTCAAGCACTATCAAAGTACATAAAAGGAGAAATAAGGGATCAAAGAATCCTCATTGAATCGATCAAGGATTCTCTCATCCCTTATGTAGCAAAGTTGAAGACATCTAAAGAGATCTATGACAAATTGGTGGAGATGTATTTTGTAAGTACTGCATGAGAAATAATAGCGTTAAGAAACGAACTATACCACATGAAAGTATCAAGGGAGGAAGGGGTAGCCTCATACCTCATGAAGGTATCTAAAATAAGAAATCAAGTACAAGAACTTGGAGAAACAATGTTTGATCCTGAGATGACCACCCTTGTATTCAATGCACTACCAGATGAATGGGGAAATTTTGTATCAAGCATTTATGGAAAGAAGGAAACCACTCCATTCAGTGATTTGTGGTCATTATGTAAAATTGAAGAAACCATACTAAAGGCGAAGAATGTCGTTGGATCAAATGAGCAAACACAAGCATATGCAACAATGGTGAGGAAAGGGAGATTCGGAAAGTTTGAGCCTCGAAAGAAGCTTCAAAATAAAATTGACATGTCTAAGATCCAGTGCTATGAATGTAATGAATATGGGCATTTCAAAAGGAATTGTCCTAAACTCAAAAGGGAAAACAAGAAAAGAAAGGAAAGAAATGAAGCCCATGTCACCGAAGAAGTAGAAGAACCGGATAAGAGGAAAACAAAGGATGAAGTGAAATATCTTTACTATGACTCAGATAGAAGTCATGACAATTATGATAAAGATGCATTGTAGATGGAATCATATTAGAAACATGTAAAATATTTATATGGTTGAAGCAGTCATAATAGAAAGGAAGTAGCTCATGACATCATCATTAGAATCATAGAAGGATAACCAAAGTAGTAGTCTGTATTTTTGAAGCAAAGTCATCTAGCAAGATAGAAAGATAGATCATCATACATCATCATCACTACAAAGAAGCATTTGTAGAATGAGGATCATCAAGGTCCTCCATTGTAGTCTTTGTTAGAAGGTTCACATCTACTTAGAAGAATTAAGTGTCACACAGTCTACATTCCACCCTTATGTGGAATCCACAGTTTAGAAGGATGAAGGTATGGTGACAGAGAAGTGCAGCATGTCAAGTTGGTTGAAGCATTTTTCATCTTCAAGCAAAGAAAAGGGAAGCTACTAAAGGAAGTCTAGATGATCACATAAAGGAAGAGATATGCATATATTTTGGTAATATTTAATAAATGGATAAAGTCATGTCATCACTTGATAGAATGGTTAGAATGCTCTATCTCATGAGCATGATTGAAGAAGAGACTCCTCCTTATGAATGATGTTTGAAGGCATAAATACAATATGCCTTGAAATCTTCTATATGATGACTATATGAAATCAACATTACATGACCTCATGAAGAATATGAGGTGGTTGGAAACCATGGTTCCTATGATGAAGGAACTATGTATTGAGATCCCAAGGAAGCAGTATATGATGAAGTTGGAAGAAGAGTTCATAAAGATGTACTGACAGACACTTGAGATAATACGAGTAATCAACATCTAATAGCAATTATAAGGATTAGCTATGACATCTCCATGGAGAGGGTATGAAGACCCTAATATGTATGATGAAGAAAGAAATCCTTCATAGTAAATGTCTTGGAGATGGATTTGTACAATATGCAGAATGTTGATGTTGTAGAAACTGATATTATGATGAAAGGCCAACATGAAGAGGTAAATATATTTTTGACGTTCACTTTTTTTTTTTTTGAAAGCAAGCATCTGGTTGGATTGGAAACATGACTACCGGAAGAAGGGTTGTAGAGATCCTCATACACCTAGAACACATAGACTTGGAAGGAAAATCCAAGAAAGAACATGACTTGGAAGAGTAGCAGTATAAAGGATAGTCAGATGATGACAAAGGAGGTCACTTCCCAATGAAGAGAAGGATGACATGACTATTGGTTCAACACTGTGTTTTGTTGAAGGGAAGTGATGTAGAAGATGGTCGAAGTCCTACGAAGAAGTTATGAAGAAGATGGCTCCATGATGAAGAAGTTGAAGTTCATCCATGACAGGATGAAGCAGAAAGGAGGATCCCTAAAAGCAGCGAGTAGTACCATGATTTCCATCGAAGAGCAGATAGTTGTTGTTGAAATTAAGTCCCTAGTTAAAAGGGATCTTGGGTATATTCCTTTTATAGGAATGAGTAGATCCTACCTAGTTGAGAGGGAGAAATAGACACATCATTCTTGTCTTCGTTATGAAGAAAGAACGAAGGATTGGGTAAGCATCTGAGACTTATTCTGGGACTCATTGAGGATGAGGTAGGGCATCCAATGGCTAAGAGTAATCGAAGAGGAAACTCCTTGAGGATGTGTTAATCCAAGATAGGAATGGTCCTAAAAGGACACACTTTGAACATCCATATAGGGCATGTGCCTTGAGAGACAATGATGAAGGTGTCTATAAATCATTTGTCTCCCCAACATTGTGCTATAATCTAGTGGAGAGATAGAGGTATTAGTCAAGGCCTTGCTATATGACAATGATAGTTGATATGATGAGATGCACTAATATAAGCTGATAAGATAACTTATGAGATGGGTTATCATTCCGGCTCTTCTTATGAGAATTCTTCAGTATGAGAATGTCCATGTACCTCATATTTATTATGAATACCTCCCTAGTTAAGAGGGGGTGTTGGAAAATGTAACTAGGTTTGGTCTTCATAATATCTTATGTATTATTGATTTCATATATTTGATGTAAAGAGAAAGAAAATTTTATTATAATTATTTTTATAACATGGGTTTCATGCTCTGGGTCAAAAAAAAATTTAGGTCAAGCACCCATTGTGTGCTTCTAGGCTATGTCATAGAGTCAAATAAGTCAACGAGTCATTGTAATATGTAAAAGACCCTATTAGGGCATCATGTATCAAGTCAAAATAATTTGTGTAAGTTGATTTGTGTCAAAAATACCCTCCAAGATCAAGTCGGCCTACAAGAGAGGACAAGTCGACCTCATGATGACAATTCAGCTCCAAGGAAAGCATATATATAAGAGGTACTCGACCTCAATTATGACATATCCAAGAAAGATTTATCATTAAGAAAAGAAGCCTAATAGCCAGCAAAAGAGAACAAAAGGGAAAAGAAAAATCGAAATTTTTGGGACTTGTTTGGGCTACATATTCTCACATGTGCTTAAAGTCTAGGGCATCATTTGTTGCAGAAAATTACAATAATCAAAGGAGCCGAAATCAAGTGCCAAAAAGATCAAGTTTGCAAGGCAAGTTGTCAATAAAGAAAAAACTATCGAAGCGAAGCAAGAAAGAGATATTTCACCATCTTTTCCCACACGTGCCAAGTAAGGGATTTTGCAATTAAGCCAAAATTGCAGTCAAGGAATTGCAAGTCCGAATTTGTGAAATTGAAGCAGTTCTGAAGCAGGATGATGTGGGTTGACTTTAAGAAGAAGAAAGTTCATCTACGGAGAGGTTGAATTGATCTTGGAGTGATCTTTGTCTTGGGTCTTAGGTCTTGGAATTCGTCATTTGAAGATTCTATAGGAAGAGAAGAATTCTTGTGGGTTTTCCTCTCAAAAGGAGAGGTTTTGGCCTTGGCTAGCAGTGTATATTTTGTGTCCTCTTGTCTCATTGATCTTCATAGTTTGGTAGTTGTTTGATGATAAGAACACAATAATAATCAAGTGATAGAAGAAGTTAATTACAAGTACATCAAGTTAAGTAAAAGAACATCACAAGAAGTTATCAAAGTAAAGAGAAATCACCCTAATCCAGATTCCCTAGATTTCTCAACAATATTATGATTGAAAATGCTTGCCTAAAGCAATTCCATACAACCATTCAAATTGTCCACCATTTCTTTTTTCCTCTAGATATGAGTCTAAACCATAAAATGTTTATAAAATTTTGCAACTACGTGTGAAACAATGCTTTAAGACCGATTTGATCCAAGTGCAAATGCACTAGAGAAATTTGTGCAACCATATCAATGTTTGTGATAAGTTCAACTCACATACACATTGTGTAACAATTATGGCACAACAAATAATGAAGCTTATTTTGGCAGGAAATAAATTTGCAGGTTCAAGATTCAAACATGCTTTAGAGAGATAAATTGGGCAACAACTCAACTCCAAATTTTCATTACCAAGATAACACCATGCAATGATATATGAGAAACATGAAATTTTACACCACAACTATGAACCCACTACCCACTCATTTAAAATCTTGGTGCAGTATATAAATAATCTATCAAGAGAATACAAAACTATATGTTTCTTATCTATTCATATCCCAAATATAAGTTTGAAAAAAGGAAGAGATCAACAACAAAATATGGTTTGTCGTGATTGTTTATCTTGTGTATGCAACACATGACGGAGTTGTACATCCACACCACAATGCCAATGCTAAGTTGGGTTGCATGTCTACAACGAAGGTGCATGCTAGCATGACCATCTCTAAGCACCGTTGATTTTTGGCACTGCATAACCCAACCATGTCATCTAAACTATGTGGATAATATATTATTGTATTCATGTCATGACACTGATTTGCCACTTTGATTTGAGTCAAAACTCTCCATTTTAATGTGCATCATACAATGCAATTCTACATCTATAATAGAATGGCCAAATACAGGGAGCTATAATTAGATAATTTCTCGCATTGAACTTTTCTTTAACACTATTCCTCTAGTCATAGACTTAGTCAATCCCCAACTCCTTCTAATATCAATATATTTGTACACAAGTTCAACAATGTTTACAAGGATTTGGCATAATTGAAAATGTATCTCTAGATAATTGCATAGGGAATTTGAGGGGCTATGAAATGGTTGGAATTTAACTATATCTCTAACTCCTACCAAATCCGAGATATGTGTACACAAACTCAACAATGCTCATAATGATTTGGCATAATTGGAAAAGTATATCTAGATGGTTGTGTTGGGATTTAACTATAGAAACAATTTGGGCATTTGTGACCTCAAGGAAACAATGATACATTTTTTACCTTCCCTTCAAGATATTTAGGTATCCTTATATATCTATTTATGTATGTATATAAGATTGTCTAGATGAGAATTTCAAGGATACAGAAATTTGTGGGACAAAAAGAGATGATCATAATGGGATTTGCAAACAATAAAAGGTTTCCAATGCCTTGGAAGTGCAAACAAGACTACCATATTAGAGCTTTGTAAAGCTATGCTCAACTTTAATCCTTCTAAGTTGATGAAGTGATGACGTATTTAGAAGAATATGGGATAAAGTTACATGAAACACCTCTTTAATATGAGGATTCCAAGTATAAGGAAATTTGTGGGACAAAAGGAGATGATCACAGTGGGATTGGCAAACAATAAATGGTTTCCAATGCCCTGGAAGCGCAAACAAGACTACCATATTAGAGCTTTGTAAAGCCATGCTCAACTTTAATCTTCCTAAGTGAAGTGAGGACCTATTTAGAAGAATATGGGATGAGTTACATGAAGCCTCTTTAGTAGGTGAAGGATTTCGGGCACAAAAAGGACCAATAAAAGGAGTTACACTATATGAAAACAAGAATTACCTTCAATCATGGGTTTTATGCTAGATGTTAGTCAACCAAAACCTCGTCATCAAATCTAGATCACACAAGTTAGAGGTAATCAATGCATTAATGTATAAACCAGAAGGAAGAAACTATTAAAGGCGATCATTTTGGGATTCCCCATTGGCCCAACTATTTTGAGAATGGTTTCCATTAGAGTATACAACTCCTATTTTTTAGACCCTTTAGTTGGAAGGGAGAAAATTTATGAGAACTTTGAATGCTCATGCATGATAGCAAGATATAGACTCATGTTGAACTAACTAGAATTACCTTCTTTAGAACCGGGTATGTAAAGCAAATGTTAATGTTAACCCTATCAATCTTCACCTTAAAGAGAAAACTACTTTTAAAGGTGTTCTCACTGCAAAATGCAACTAAAAAAAGCTAGATAAGATCTACATTTCCTTCAGTTTGGAGTAAGGTGGGTATGTTAGTTTTGTTTTCATGTGTTGGAAAGAACGGCAATTTGACTACCGCCGAGCCAAACACTCATATCCACATTGTCCTATATGCATACATTTCCAAAAATAGATATAAAAAAATATAACAAAAAGAGTCATGATTCCAACCACTGCAATATCATAAGAAGAAAATTTGACTAGAATAAAATACTTGAATCTCATATGCTCACTTTTTCAAGGAAAAAATGTCCTTGTCATAATGTTGCTCACTTATCATAACTTTATGATGTAGCTATCTGTTCCCTGAAATATTATATGATGCAATTTTTTTTCAATTGACTTGAATACATCAAAGCCATGCCACAAGACAGCAAATTGCTTAAACCTAAACCAAAATGAAACATTAGCTGGATGTGGGTTTTAATGATTATTTTATTATTTTCCCATCAATTACACTTGTTTAATAATACCAAGGTAGCCCATGTGATAACATAACTTATATTATGACACCAACATTAGAATTAATAGCCTAGACTTAAGATTAAAATTAGGACTTGTCATTTTGACATTATAAATAATAACATATTAGATTAAATATCTGGATTGATAAAAATCATCACCAATGACTCACCCTTTGTTTTCCTTTATCATTTTTAGATGTCATGTAATCCATACATTTTCCCTATTCAATAACATTAATGTAAACCCAAGTCACTTCATGCTAAGTTTAGCTTCTTCATGATATAAGATTCACTCGAATTGTCATCGGGCATTCTTGATATGGCTTGACCACCTCTACAGCAATTGCAAAATTGGCTAGTTGCTAGTTGGTTTTCCTTCTAATAAGGTCAAACTACATTAAGACTTTGCAACAGTTATATGACTGAAAATCTAGCTTCCTACTTTTTATAACTAGGCAGAGGTTCCCTTTTCAGAATATCAATTACAATCTTAAAGTCACCCTATACCTCAATGTCTCATTGGTACAAGTTTTACAAAACTTCCCTGATGGGGCCATCAAAATCAACCTAATTATTTCAAGCCAGGACCCTAACAGTATTACCTACTCAACCCAAGTTAATCAAAGTGTTTTCCTTCAAAACCCCCATCAAAGTCCAACTTCCAACAAAACATTAGGGCCTACTGTGCAAGCACGTTCTTTTCCCTCATCCAAGACTTTAGCATCTGAAATTTCAACAGTAATTCCACGGACAACTGCATTTCACATTATGGTAATTACACTACTGAAACTTAGACATCAACCCAGAAGACAATAATCACTTGATAGTTTATCTTATTAGAAAAATAGTAATTATAGCTTCAGACTGAATTGTCAATAATTTCATGCACTTGGAGTCAAGTGCCAACAGAGAAATTTGCATAATATCTTAAAAGACTTGTCATTCTTCCATATTAATGCATGCATCTGTATTTTAAATACTGATACATGCATAACATTTAAACACAAGAGTTGCCAATATACTAGCAGACCATTTTAAGCATCTAAAAGGGGACAAACCATGTAAACTGGTAATTTAGAATTATGTGCACTCAATTATAGTGCATGGAAGGCTTGTATTTTCCAAATAAAAGTCAGGCCAGGAGCATGTAGAAAACCTTTTCAGAAAACGTGGCCTCAATGAATTTAAGATGCAGGATGGTGTCCTTCAGATGTTTTCTATATGCAAGAAGGAATTATCTCATTTAGATCCAGGGTTCACATGTTGCAGTTGTACATATAACAGAAAAATGAAAAGCATTCATGCCTTAGCACTTTTGAAAATGCCAATTATAAAATAGTATGATATTGTTCAAAGTTATTTGAATCCCTAGCCCAACATGGTAAGCCCGAGTGTAAGCCATTACGCTCTCATAAAAAGGATGAAAATAGAGAGATATTAACACAATAATGTCTGTGGACACAACAATGCTTACAACAGCTTGCAAATTTCCTTGTACAAAACCCAAGATTTTGTTTCTCAAGTTGCAAAGCCAAAGGATACAAACCATGTTAGGTAGAAGGGCACATTATGGCCCCTAGCTTGAAGTTACTCATCGTCATCATCATCAACTTCAACTCCTACCCAATGTGTAAATGCAGTTATAAACTCTTTGAATGAGATCATTCCATTCTTATCGAAGTCCATTTCCTCTGCAAGAAGAAAACACCATATCAGTGTTGAAAATGGTACAGCTGCCAGCTAGACATCCAACCAACTGGAATTCTGATTTTAATTTGTTTGTAAATAAGGTTCCTTTTGATGCATGCGGTGCTGAACATTTCAGCTATCCCACAGTTATATATAATTATGTTTATGGTGTGGAATAAAATGCACATCAGCATAGTTTATTGAGTACTTTTTTTTGTCTCCCTCTCATTGTTTATTGCATCTGCATTTTTTTCTATTATTTATCATAGTATCAGAGCCAGCCCGGGGGGAAAGAAACCATTTATCATGTTATCAGAGCCAATCCAGGAGAGGGGGAGGGAGGGGAAACCATTTGTGAGAGGGGCTGAGACAGCTGGGAAATGCTATGAATGTGACTTGTATAAAAAGATACGGAAATGGTTTGCATATCTGAGAATTTTTACATTTGCTGGAGGAAGATCAGACGGTGATTGAGATAAGGCTGATTCGCTGTTAAAATGGAGAGTGTGGCAAGCTGTTTGCAAAGAGAGTGTATGCAGCTGTGTTGAGGAGATGAGTTTAAGTGATAAGCTTTACCATCCAAAATGACTTGCAGAGGTTTGATTTTATACTGGATGAAGAGATAAGGAAGAAAAGGTGAGAAGTATGAGTGATGCACTTTTAAAAAGGTGACTACGGTCTGCCTCCAAGTGTCGAGAAGCATACTGAGTGCCTAACAGTTTAGCATAGGTACATTTGGTTGTCAAGGTGAAACTGTGAATCTTTGCTTCAACCTGTGGAAGATATGGCAAGCCTATTGTGGGCATATGTGAGACCTTTGGCCAGAGTAGGTGCATGCAATGTTGGTAGAGTTCGAGATTTTGGTAGTCTTCAGAACTCCATCGATGGTAAGATGTATTGGTAGTTTCTTCTTGTTATTGTGGGCATATGTGAGGGCTTTGGCCAGATGAGGTGCATGCAAGGTTGGTAGAGTTGGAGATTTTGGCAGTCTTCGAAACTCCATCAATTATAAGCTGCATTGGTAGTATATTTTTGTTATGATGGAGATTGCTCTGAGGGAGCTCTCACTGGTTGGATGATTAGCTTTAGCTGTAGAGGGATTGTTGAAAATAGTACTGCGGGTCATCCAACCCACTAGCAATTTGATTTATTTCGTTTGTAAATAAGGTAGTCAAAGGATCTTAACTATAATGGTTTGGTGAAAGATTCATTTCCCCAGCTGTGTGGGTTCAAGTCTCCGGAGACATGTTGTAACTTGTAACTGGCCTGTTTGTGGCATTTATGAAATAGTTGTATCTGGTGTAATAGTGGCAGACGATCTATCAAAGTTACCGATTCTCCAGAAATTCTTGTTCCAGTTTAAAAACAAAAAATAAGGTACCTTTCAATATCCCTTCGGAAACTGAACATTCAGCTATCCCGTATTTGTATATAAGTATGTTTATTGTGTGAAATAAAATGCAGAGATACATATTTTACTGACAACATTTTCACTGTTGCTCTTTCTCTCTTTGTTCTTTGTAGCTGCAATTTTTTTTTTCTTTAACAATCAGGATTCTATTATAAAACTAGAGAATTCAAAATTTCAAGGTTTACAAATGAATAACAACATTCATTTATAGCCCACAGAGTTAGCTCAAGTGTTTGAGTGCTATGAATTACAAGCAAGAGGTCATGTGGTCAAGTCCCTGGGCAGGCTGTCTCTGTGGATAATATTGGGCTTCACTCAATGTCCCCACTGGGTTAGGTTGCCAAAACTGCAACCGGCCACTTTACCCCAGGTAACATACTCAAAATGAGCGGAAGTGCCTGGAGGGTTTCCCTGGAATGTATATTCCACAGTGACAAACCCAAAAGAAGGCATTCATTTACGTTTTTACAAAAGATCAAACTAAAATATTGATGATCAATTTCTAAAATACATAAAACATGAAAAGGACAATGCATGTGAATATTACGAACCAAATCTTTTGATGCCAATCTGATCTGCAGCTCTTCCCCCTGGTGAAGCTTCATTTAGAGCTTGGACTATCTCTTTCTTACTAACATAACCATCACCATCTTTGTCAAAGAATCTGAATGCATCAATAATAGTATCAAAAGTTGCTTCAAGATGTGGCAACCCAATTCGTGATTTCTGATGGGTTTATGTCAAAGAAATCTGTAGAAAGAAAAACTCCAAGTCTGAAAATTGATTACATCAGAATATGAGATGAATCCAAAAAGATGTTTTTCTCTCAAGTTTTCAGAGAAAAAGCGAAGTACTAGCAAACAGCAAAGGTACTTTGTATTCAATTTAATTATAAAACTTATAACCTACTCTATGCTGCAAAAGTTTCACTTCCATCAGACCATTTTAAGGATACAGAATTAGGATTGGTAGGCTCCCACAGAATATATACAAGACTAAGACAGACAATAAACTCCTTGAACTCAATTCCTTTACTTTCATCCATTTCACATATCTGGTGCAGTTCTGTTATTTCCTCATCTGTAAAAGCAACTTGCAATTCACGGAAGCACTCCCTCAATTCTTCCAAATCTATTGTTCCACTTGAATCTTTGTCTGCAGAAAAAAATCACTCATTATTGCATGTCAAGGTTTATTTTACGTAAATTTAACAACAAATAATTATGCAAACAATACATTCAATTTTCCAATATAGTGATATTACAACAAATGTTTCCAAGAGAATATACTCAAAAAGTCCCATGTCAGACTCATCTAAAATAAAAACCAGACAGCAAGAATAAAATATGAGATGAAACAGACACCGTTTGCCATACTTGTACTCTTCTCATCACGAACTGCTAGAACAAGGAAACATGAAGACATTGGCACCTAAGCAAGCTGACAAATCCTTGAGAAATTTTCTGGGGTCTCAAGGATGTAGATGCAGACCCGTTAGGCTACAGATCATGCCATGGTAAAGGTACAACCCTTTTATGGTTGGCTATAGAAATATTTCTCATGCTTGAATTCATAGGTCCCACGTGATTACTTAGAGGTTTAGAACCCACATGAGAATTTTTTTATACCATTTTCTTCCTATCCAATCATATATTTTGCCCAAGAAGGGAAGCAACCCCATCTTGTCAATAAAGAAGACCACTGTCACAAATCCACCAACCCCTTAGCTGTAACAAAATGTCAAGGCAGTGGATTTCTAACACACACTCTGACCATATTAGAACAGTAATCCCAAACCCAGCAATGGTTTCATCTACGAAGTTTAAGCATTCCATGATATAAGTAATATAACTGAAAATCCAAATCACCCCGGACATAGTTCATATATGAATCCACCCATGCCACATGACCACATCTCAACAGTATGTATACTGAGTCCTGACATCTGATTATCGTTAAAAACATTCCCAAATGAGAAATGGTGTCAGATATTTTCTCAGAGGTATTACAATGTAATGGCTAAAGGGAGAATCAGATATACTATTGATCGAATAGCTCATTATCCTGTCTTTCCTAAGAGAACTAACTGTATTTATATTGATAGTAATAATGTCTTCAGCGTTCACACCTTCCCAACATGGCACAAAAAACAGAAAGATAACATGTACATTTCTAATCAATCTCAAGTTACCACCAAAAATATCAATGCCAAAAACACTATAAAAATATAATCTCCATCCTTTGGACATGAACCCAAAGGGTAAGTTCCCCAAATACGGACTCCTCAAAAGATATAGCAAATAGGCTATCTTCTCTACACCAAGCACTAACACATAATGTCAAAAGGAAGTTCCTTAAGAGGTAGCCAACAAATCTCCATAAACCTATTTGAAGAAGTATTGAAACTAGGTAGTCAACAAGGCATGCCATCCACAATGGACTAGATTGGATGATATTTATCCATGACACATGAAATAGCATAGTTGACTATCTCCTTAAACCTAATTTTTTTGCAAGATGAAACTTTGCTTCATTGATATTCCCATAGAATCAAATAAAGCATATACATATTCAATTCAGTTCCATTATCCATAAGCTTAAAACTTGCATGTAACTGTCCACACAATGACAGTATAAACAGCAATTAAACCTAATTTAGCCTATTGGAAACTAATAAAGCAAGTGAGGATATTACATATACATTCAACAGAACAAAGCATCAAGTATTACAGGAATTACAATCTGAATTCATCAACTGAGAACTTCATCCTTGAACAGGAACTAGATTCCTAGAACCTCTCAATGCTACCATCACTAGCAAGCTTCAAGCTTGTATAAGCAAACATCCAAAAGAAAATCAAGAAAGCAAAATATATAGACAGTGCCCTCCATGCTACATCAAGTGAAAATTTCCAACATTATTAAAAAGCAACAAGGGCCAGGACAAGTCACAAGAAGCTCCATTAAAGCTGCTATGGAAATATACAAATAACTCAATCAAAGATGAAAAAATGGGCATATTTACAACCGAAAATATTGGAAAAAGAGTTCAGCATCTTGCCAATGTGAAAGCAAGGAATATAAAGGAATTTCAAATAAGAAAAGTGACAATTAGAAATGGACATAGTGAAAACAAACATTAGGGATGTACTTAATTTCAGTCTTACATTGGATTCCCTACAGAATGGACAAAAGGCCTTATAATACAATATAAAGCTTGAGATAAGTGAAATCCTTCCAGCTCCAACATGGTAATTCCAATTTCAGTTTTCACTACATGAGATGGAATGATACTTTAGAACAACTAAGGACATGACCTAAGAATCAAATGGCATCAGACATCAGCTCAGGTCAAGCTTGATTTATTTAAGAGCACAAAACAGTAGATGACTTGATTGCCTTAAGAGTCTCTCAGAAGAATGTACAGAAAATAAAGATGTAAGCTGGTGTTTAAATGGATTTTCACAGAGCATATGATAAATTCCCAAGAAAACAGTTATCCAAAAGAACGTAAGAGTTTGAAATATCACAACATATCAAAAAATTATACAACCAAATATAACATTGTGGTAACAGCAATGAAATCAAAATTAGCCCAAGGGGTTAGCTCAACCAGTTGTCACCAATGTTGTTGGGCATTTGGCTAGTTCTGTGTCACTAGGTACCTAGTTCGAATCCCCTTGGGTAACACTCACTAGTGTATGCCAACAGGTTTCCAAGGAACGCCATCCACGAATTTGATGAAGAGCCCCTTGGTTTCCCCAGGAGGTTTTCCTTGGTAAAAAACAATGAATGAAATCAAAGGATGTACACATGCGATCAGGTTCTTGGGATTAATATCGCAGTAAATTTTAAAACAAGAACATCCCCTATGCCCGGACCTCTTTAGGATCGACATAGGTAAACTAGAATAGTGCTTCGAATTAGTAGGAAACTCAAGGATAAGTATAGCAAACCTCACAATAATACTCCTATATGCAAAATACATCGTTTTCCTATTTAGTTGGGAACGCAAAAACAGGAAATAAAAACTTTAAATTTAGCCCATTTCAGAATGATGGTAAATAGTAAATACAGAAAAGATTAATATTATAACCATTAAATCAAACCAAATAAAATATCCAAATATACCATATGGGCATACTAGAAAGCATCCGTATATGTACCTACCTAGGAATCAACTTCTCTACAAAACTTAACTGGAACCCAACAAAGGAAAAATAGAGCAATGGAGGATGGGACCTACATTTGGTTAGAAAACAATTCAGTTCAATAGAATTCCAGATATGATCTAAAAAGATAAAACTCTTAATTTAATACCATTATTGTTTATTATTGATCAAAGCTGACATGTGACTTATAAAGAGTAAAGCAATCTATCGATTTCTATTATCTGAAATATGACAAAGTGAGGCGAAGAAAGAAACATAGTCTCTATACCAGAAGTCTCTGCAGCCTAAAGCCTAAAGCAGAATATATTGAAACATAGACGGATTAAAAATCAAAAGGTGGTTAACCAAAGGGACGATCACCAACTTCCCAAAAGGTTTAGTAAAACTAAAAAGTTAGAAGAAAACCCTTGAACTCTTTCCGGAATACAAAAATCACCATTCATAAATGAAAAATAGATATTAAAAAGATTATCCCTGTTAGGCTGTTACTTCTCATTTTCAATGAGGCCTATAATAGTGACTTTTGTCATTACTCTTTTGATTTTCATCACAAAGAACTTTTGATGGCTAGGATTTCACTGTGCTAAAGGTTTTGATGGTACATTGTTTGGTATTACACTTCATCATGTGATGTTCTAGTCTCCTTTCTTTGCTAGATGATTGGACATGAGGATGTATGGCACTCTTGGTGGAACGCCCTAGTACTTTGGGGCTAAGTGGACATTATATAGGCATATCCATTTGATTACCTTCACCATGGCATAGAGCAATTGGCATGCACTCACCTTTCCACACGTGTTTTGTTACTTGGATGGATGGATGTGGGCATGGTTAGGGTTCCTCCTCTCCAATGCCCTAGCTACTATGCATGAGATTCACATGTGGAGGGCTTACTTATAGCATGGAGCATGTTTCTAACTAGAGTGCTTCCCTTGTAGGGCTCCCATTTAGAGGCACATGCACAATTATTTCCGCTTCATACATATTTTGATGAAGTCATCCATCTCCATGATGAATCAGTTGACTTGGCACATGGTTCATGGCATATTTGACTTACTCATCCTACCACCTTACATCTCCTCATGCTTTATTAGTCCACATGCGCCATCTTAAGAATTATTTTGTACACATGTTGAGGCATTTTGTTGGATTAAGGGGGCCATCCCTTCATATCATGGAGACGATTGCATATTATTGGCATTTCACATGTTAAGGCCTTGTTCCATGGATTCATTTTCTTGATTTGAGAAGGATATCCACCCTTATGCACCTTTTTGTGCCATTATGGAGGGGAATACTTCTTGGTGACCTCACACATCATCTTTGAAGGTAATGACTTGTTTCATGCTTGATGATGGAGGAGGACTTCAACATTGGAGGTTAATTTACATGGTTTCTCATGCTTATTGCAGGGACATCTCACTTGGGAGGAGATTACAAGGTCCAAACCCTCATTTTAGTAGAACACCCACCCCTTTGGAGCCTTCTTACACACATATTCATGTTATGTTGAGGATGTCCACCTTGGAGGAGTTTTATTTGTACATTTACTCACATTTGGAGTGTGTCCCAATCAAAGGGTCACACATACCACTTTATGAGGCTTCTAATAGGTCTTTACATACTCTGGGGAGGCCATTCCACCTTGGATAGCTACACATCCACCTTGGAGAAGATTTAGGAGGTTCTAACTCCTAGATCTAGGGTATCAAGCATATTCTGAGGACAGACTAGCTTCAAGAGCAATTATATTTTGACAAAGCACCTAGATTTACACTAGATCAATGACATTAGATGCATAGTGGTCGTTTAATTTCCAAAATGCAATCATAATAGAAATCCTTATAAAAGACATAGTTATGGTGTTCTCAAAATTTTCCATGGGAAAGTTCTCACGCATTTTCACCACTCATTTTAGGAGCTCCCCACCTTTATTGCCTAAGCGCTTTAGGCATTTTGGGAGATCAATATTGATGTATGCTCACTGTGAGAAGAGTCCTAGCTCGAGTCCACATGGTACACATAATTAGGGACTATTGATGGGATTTTCACTATGGAGAACTTTCTGAAGGTTGTTGCATAGCCAACTCCTTTATTTTATTATTGTTGATTTGTCTCATGGAGTTGGTTATGTGGGAGCACTATTGTTGAAGAGGTTATTCTATTGTATTTCTTGGAAACATTAGTGGATCTAAGAAAAAACTATTATTTTATTGTTGAGAAGAGTTGAGTTGAAACCTATATAAGAGTTTAATCTCTCTCATTTTTGTATGGTTGGAATTTTGGAGTGTCCCCTCCTTAGAGCTTAATGGACACATCTTTCTTGGATCATATGCAATGTATAAGGGTTCTCTTCGTTGACTAGATAAATATCTTGTCGCTTAAAGTTTTAAATGGTGTGATTTCTTCTACATAGGCAAGACCAACAACTTGATCCCATGAAAGGTAAAATATACCACTTAGAAGGACTTTTGCACATGGTAACACCTCTTTTCTCCTTTGTTATCTTAGTCTTTGATGTGTAGTAGTTTGTTTTATATATCCTCTAAAGATTCTAGCAAGATCATTAACTTCAATTTCTAGGGTAAAGTTAAATTGCCTAGTTGAAGGTGGATCCTTTGAACCTCTTCCTTGTAGAATTTTTGCATTAAATTCTAACAAGCTTAAAGTCAGGGTTACTAAGTCTTTTAACCTTATTTCCATTTCGAATCATAAGAGAATAAACCCTCTTAGATATCCCCTTGACTCCATCACCCTTATCGGATTAACACCAACATCTACTTCCTTCCATCACCCATTTAAACCCTTTTAAAACCCCAAAAAATATTGTTTTACTAAAATTATCTCATATCACATTGTATCTCATTGTTTAGCTTTAATAATCCTACCTAGGGATACCCCCTTTGAGCCGAAGGAGAGCTGGCCTAAAGTGAAGAGGATAGGTTACTTCGGTGATAGTGGTGATCGTCCTCGTAGTTCTCTCCCAGTTGTAACTTGTGGATTAGAGATTTTATCATCAAGTACAAGTTGGGAGGTAACATTTTAGCATCATTATCTAGGATAAAGTCCATTCTCCTAGAAAATATGAAGACTATGCTTCATTACGCTTTTGTAAGTGTTGAATTAAATATTTTGTTCTCACATACCAACTTCATAAAGGGACAAAGCCCTTGTTCCTTACAAATTTTGAAAGCATTGTTGGGTATAGAGATGAGCACATCCATCAATTTTGAAAGCTTTTGAAGGCTTATCTTGGCAACTCCACACTTTGTTATTGGTATGATGTAAGACTGACATGCAATTATCAAATTTCAAAAAGCCAACAACTTGCATGATTTAAACAAAAGGATATGACTCCTACCAAAGGAATAATTTGGGAATATTTATTCACCCCATTGTATTTTTGTTGTGTTCTGATATATCAATATAGGCTTCATTTGGATACATGGACTACCCATGTCCTAAAATTTGATGAAAATATTTGGTTGGCTTCAAGGCACGCCTTACATATTTTATGAATTATGTGGTAAAGACTAACATTGTCCACGAAGATGTCTTGGTGAAAATGTTTACATATTGAAGGCAAGGAAAAAAAAGCATGGGATTGGAATTGGAATTTCAGCCATGAGGAGATAAAATCATTTCCATATTTGATCAAAGAATTCCAAAAACATCGGATTTATGGTTATGAAGAAGTTAAAGATGCATGTATTCATGTTGATATTCAAGATAGAATAGAAAAAAAGGTTGATGGTTTACTGATGGAATATGATGATAAATTATAATCCCTCAAATAACCTCCTTGTGGAATAAAAATAAGAAAAGATGCACATTTTTTCTTGTGACATTATATCAAAGTAAAATATGACGAGCCTCATCCATGAAAGCTTGAAAATGAGTTACATTTGGATGACCATCCCTCTTCTCCTTCCCTAGAGTTATTTTTGCATAGTATTTCAGATTTAGAAGACAAGGATGATGAGGGCTTTGAATATCTGATGGCACCATCACTTGAAGAACACAAGATGAGGACTCTTCTAATATCTCCATTAAAGACCAAACACAAAAAGAAGCATTGGTGAAGAAACTTCTCAAGTACATAAAAAAGCACCTTATGTTTCCATTGAAGATCAGGGAAGAGACTTTGATGGTGAAAACACTTGTGCATTTATCTCTCCTCCTCGTGAAGTTAAGAGTTTCCTAAGCTTTACACCTTCATGATCTTTCTTATTATGATCTTGAGAGAGATAATGTTGAATATAAACCCTTGAATGATGATGATTTGACAATGAAAACAAGCACATCCTAGTGCATGAAGATATGGACATCACTTTTCAGATTTCTGATCATGATAGGAGTAAGAATTATTGGAAACAATATGTAGATCCTATTTATAATGCATAAAGTAATGCATCCATGGAAGAAATTGTAGATTTTTAGGTCTATTGGCAGCCTAACATAGAAAAGATAAATTCAGAAATTTTGCATCATATTTTTTTATTTGTTAATTTTCTAACCCCAGCAACTTGCCTAATTATTTCCTAGCAAATTCCTTGTTGTAAAATTTATTATTACGCAAATCTACTAAATAAGAAAACACTATTGGGATTTTAACAAGTAACCAAAAGAAACAAATTAATACACCAATCTCATCCACATACACACATAGATTTTTACCCTTCAAAATCTATTGCTTCATTAATAATAATCTACAACATACAAGGGCTCCCTTCTTGGGATAACGACCCTTTGAGGAAAAATACAAATACAACAAAAAACCTAGAAATGATCTAGCTGATCAAGCCCTTTGTATATCTGTCATTTAAACTTGTTTGGCTGATTTGGATCCTTCTCCCTTGCTGCCACTTGCACTCTTCCTCGAACAATGCACACTTGGATGAAAGTCCTTCTTCGCCCAATCACTAAGATTTCACAATTTCACTGTGTCTTGTGCTCACTAGATGTGATTTCTCCCTTAGCCTTGCCTTTCTTTTATAAATTTGAGTTATTAACTGAATCCACAACCCTAATCTCCAAAGTGATGGTCGATATTAGATCACAACATCACTTGAGATAAACAATTGAGATTCATCTAATTCAATAATGCAAATAACCTTTGCATTTCATTAGATTAACTCACTTTATCTTATAAAAGTTAATTATTCTAATAATTAAAGTAATTTCTAAGGTTACATGTCAATTAGGCAACTTTCGCATGTCTAGAAACTTAGACATATGCCGAAGTACCTACCTGAGCTACCCTCATCAACACTCCCTCTTAGCAAGGAAGGTACTTCTAGAAGAACCACCTGGAACTGGCTTCCCCTCCAGTCCTCGCACAATGTCCCATGCATCATCCTTCGCCATGGATTTCCTCCAAACCTCTTGGTATATTTCCACTTCAATGACGCTACTCATTAGTGCCATGTAGTTCAAAAACTTCTTTGGAGGCCTACTCTTCCTGAATGTGCTCCTAGGAGTCTCAACATCTTCTTGAGCATCCCTCAATGTCTGCCCAAACCACCTAGGTCTCTTGACAGAATCGGAAGGAGCTAATAACTCCTCCCCACCCAAAGGTTGACTCCCTAAACTGGAAACCTCTAGATGCTACTATACCTTTAGAGCCTCCTGCTCCTCGTCCTCTATTATTGTTGGTGGCAATTCATGAGACATCCTAGATGTCAAGTTTTCCTCGAACTTAACATCTTTGTTCACAATTGTCTTCCTATGCGCTAGTATGAAGATCCTATAAGTGTTTGAGGTCTCATTCTACCCAACAAATATCCCCTTCCATCTTGAAGGCTTTGGCTTCATCCTCTTCTCCATAGGAACACGGATGCATACTTGACAATGAAATATCCTCAAGTGTCGTATCTCTGGTTTCACCCCTATGAATGCCTCCTCAAGAGTCTTGTCCCCCAATATCCTATGAGGAATCCTGTTGTACACATATACTGCAGTGTTACATGCCTTTATCCAAAGAAAACAAAGGTAGCTCTTGGTCATGTAGCATAACCTTGGCAAAACCAATGACGGACTAATTCTCCCTCCGCAACCCATTCTGTTGAGGGTTGTACAAGACTATCATCTCCATCTTGATCACTGCCTCCTTGCAAAAATCCTTGAAGTTGTTGGAGGTATACTTTCCCCCATTATCTAACATCAAAACCTTGATCTTCTTGCATATCTAGTTCTCCACTTGGGCCTAGAGCTCCCAAAACCGACTAAAAATTTCATGTTTTCCTAGAATAGTTATCAATAAATGTGATATAGTATTGTGTTCCCCGTACTAATGCCATTGACATCGGTCCACACACATGAATGAATGAGATCCAAGATCCCCTTGGACCTACTCTCACTACATGGAAAAGAAGCCTTGGCAATCTTGCCAAGTGCACATGCCCTGTTGCTCAATATTGAAATTTGGGAGATTAGTGACAATCTCCCTCAAGGTCCCATTCTCCTATGCCATAGCTCACATAGGTTGTCATTGTCATGTACCAATGCCTAAACAGGTATGTCTGTCAACCTGTATAAGTTGCTCTCTCTAACCCTAATGGCTATTGTTGCACCTGGGCTAGACTCCTTTAGACAAATGAGCATCTACCCATTCCTGAACATAACCTCGTATCCTTTGTCCTCAATCACTAAGATTGACAGCAAGTTCTTCTTCGATACTAGTACAAACAACCAGTGCTTTAAAAACCGTCTGTCCAGGCTCGGAACCGGCCGAGTCAACCGAGCCAGAGGGATGGCCGGTCTGACTCGGTGGTTAAACTGGTCAGGCGGTCGATTTGTGACCAAGCCGGCCGAGCCGTACATCGACTCAGCCGGCTCGGTCACAAACCGGTCGGCTCGACCGAGCCCGAGTTAGCTCAGTCGGTCAGCTTGATCCGAATTTATGCAGGAACGCAACAGAATAAACATATAACCGTAAATACAAATATGCAGCGAAAATAACACTTCATTTCATTAATATCAAAAAACTGAAATTTGCTTACAGACAAAATGGAAATAAACTAGCTAGGGCGCTGGTAACTATCTCTGAGAAGAGATGTGGTGGCTACAGGCCTCTGAACTCAGTTACAATGAGGCTCGAGGGCCTATTTATTATTTAGAAACAATGGGAAATCCTAAACAGCCAAAACCCTAACCCTAGGAGATGAAGCGCCAAAACTATGGGCCCCGTTTGGTTAAATTGGTGTTTCAACTTCCCGGGGACGTAACTTTGGCATACGATCTCTGTTTGATGCGTACCATACCTCGTTAGAAAGATCTATCCGAGGACTACAAATTTCGAGTGAGCAACATCGATCTATGGACCCATGTTGCTCCCCGTTTTCCCAAAAAACGTCGTTTAGGGCCTCAAAACGGCTCCGGAAGTTCAGGACCCGAAAAACTGCTAAAAATAGTAAGTTGTGCCGAAACTGAAAAACTGAAATAGACAATGGTGGAGCCCCAAGTGGAATAGGCGGGTGACCACCAATATCCACCTAGATCATTCCTCCCCTCTTAGGAAGCAATGGTCCCCATTGCGTTAAGTTCCTCCATGAGATGAGGAAATTTCTGCTGAACTTGGTCCCTGGTGAACCACTTTCCTTGGTGTAGGAGTTGGCGAGCTTTGACAACCCGATACAGTTGGATCTTCTGTTGACTAGTGTTCTTGATTTGCATGTCCATGATACAATCTGTGGTGGCCTGTTCCATGCATTCTGGGTTTAACTCTGTTAGTGTGAGTTGTTTTGCAATGTCAGAGGTGTCCAGTAGAGGTGGGATGTAAGGATGAAGGCGATCCACATTGAATATTGGGTGCAGACCAAAGAATAGTGGAATACTGAGCTCGAAGGCATTGTTCCCTACAGCCTTGGTGATGGTGTACGACCCATATCGGAGCGGACGAAGCTTGCGGTGGGGTCCAATGAGGCGCTCCTTCTACAAATGCAGCCATAATTTGTCACCCACTTGGAAGTTGTGTGGCACCCGATGTTGATCATGGAATTGCTTGTACTTAGAATTAGCTCTGTCCAATATGTCATGAACCTATTGGCGGATGTGTTGAATGCACTCGATCAAGCTATTTGCTTTGTCAACTTCAGACTAGACATGAGCCGAATCGGCCCGAGTAGCCGCAAATGGCATGGCTAGATCAATGGGACATAGTGGCTGGAATCCCAAGCCCACTTGAAAGGGGCTATGGCCGATTGAACTGTGGAGAGCCCGGTTATAACTATGTTGTACATAGGGGAGGCTCTCGTCCCATGTGCGTGGATTCTTTGAATTGTACATGTGCAGAATGTGTACAATCATTCTGTTGACGACCTCTGTCTGGCCATCTGTTTAGGGATGGAAAACTGTGGACTTGGTGAGCTTGGTGTCCAGCATTGACCAGAGGCTGGACCAAAATGTGCTAAGGAACCTGCTATCCCGATCTGATATGATAGACTGTGGGATCCCAAAGTGCACCCATACTCGTTCAAAGAAGAGTTTAGCAATGGCTTCTGCTGTGATATTCTTCTTGCAGGCCGCCATAATGGCCATCTTCGAGAATCTGTCGACGACCACGAAAACGCAGTCATCTCCATGCTTAGTAGAAGGCAGGCCCGACATGTAATCCATGGAGATGGATTCCCAAGCTCGACTAGGGGTAGGTAGCGGAGTATATAGGCCTTGCTTCTTGATGGTCGGTTTGGCAATGGCACAAGCAATGCAGGATCTGATGTGCTTCTCGACATCCTTTCGAAGGTTCGGCCAATAGAAATACTTCTATAGTATAGCTACTGTTTTCTCGACCCCGAAAGGCCCAACAACTCGACTGTAGTGTGCTTCCCATATCATCTTGGCACGCTCGCTTGAAGGAACACAAAGGTGTCCCAGGTGACATAAAAGTGCATCTTGGAGGTGAAAATTTGGAACTTGTGTACCCCCCAAGAGTGCCTTGTAAGTGTGGCTGAATTCTGGGTCGCTCTCATAGAGAAGCAGCCAATCAAAAGTCTCATGCCCACAAGAGTTGAGAACGGTGGTGAGCGCCACGATCAGTGGTCGGCTGAGGTAGTCTGCAACATTATTGGTGCTACCCTTCTTGTACTTGATGTTCAAATGAAACTGTTGCAGATATGTGGACCACTTCTGATGACGATCATTCTCCAACTTCCCTTGTGTCTGTATGAACTGCAGGGGCTGGTGGTCTGTGTGGATGATTGTTTCCTTCCCCAAAATGTAATGCTTCCATTGTCGACAAGCTTGCACAATGGAATACATTTCTTTGTCATAAGTGGGATACTTGCAAACTGTGTCAGACAATGTCTCACTGTGATATGCCACTGGATGTCCCTGTTGAGTAAGAACCGCCCCAATAGCATAGTCAGAGGCATCTGTCTCGATCTCAAATGGCTGCTGCAAGTCTGGTAAGGTGAGCACTGGGGCAGAACAGAGGCGATTTTTCAATTCTTTGAACGCCTTCCGTTGAGGTTCCGACCAAAAGAATTTTGCTCTCGCTCCTCCTTTGGTGACTTGACTCAAGGGCCAAGTGATATGAGAGAATCCCAGCACGAATCTACGGTAGAAATTAGCAAGACCCAGAAAGCTGCGAAGCTCTGTTATAGTAGTCGGGGCTGGACAATCCCGAATGACTTGGATCTTGGCTGGATCCACATGCACCCCCCTTTCATCAATAATGTATCCCAGATATTGAACCTGGGTCATGCCAAACGTGCACTTCTCCAAATTGGCACACAACTTGTGTTGCCATAGTGTTTGGAGGACTTGTCGAATGTGGTGAAGGTGCTCTTCCCAAGTCTGGCTGAAGATCAGAATGTCATCCAAGTACACCACTACAAATGAGTTGGTGAATGGCCGCAAGATGTCTTCCATCATCCTCATGAAGGTTGCGGGAGCATTCGTCAACCCGAAAGGCATGACCAGCCATTCAAAAAGGCCTTCCTTAGCTTTGAAGGCAGTCTTCCACACATCAGAGGGTTCAATTGGTACCTGGTGATACCCAGACTTCAGGTCGATCTTACTGAAATATTTTTCACCTTGGAGTTGGTCCAGAAGGTCATCAATTCGTGGGATTGGGTACCTATTCCGGACAGTGATCTTGTTCAGCGCCCGATAGTCAATACAGAGTCTCCACGTCCCATCCTTCTTCCGTACCAACACGATCGGGCTCCCAGAGGGTGATGAACTTGGTATGATGTGACCTTTCTGCAACAGCTCCTGAATCTGCCTCTTGATTTCATCATTTTCCAGAATAGAGCGTCAGTAGATCGGTCCATTGGGTAGCGGCGCACCTGGGGTCAGATCAATCAGGTGCTTGACCTGACAGTGCAGAGGAACCCCTGTGGGTGAGGTGAAGATGTCCCTGTACTCCTCCACAACCTTATCCATTTGTTTCTGTCCTGCAGAGGAGCCCTGTCTGGAGGTCGTGGCCACAGTCTTCTTCTTGCCCTGGGGGCGGATCATCAGGAAAACAAATTTCCTGGTTTGGGAAATGAGCTTACTGCATTGTTTTGCAGTAACCAAAGAGATAGTCATAGGAGGTGGTACCTCTGGTATCCTGTACAACTTATTTTCCAAAGTAATAATAACAGCACGAGGTCGAGACTCATACACAGCATGACGCTTCCACAAGTATGGTTGTCCTAATAATACATCAGAAACATCAATAGGAGCAACGTCACATAATACCTCATCCACGAAGGGCTTGATGCTATAGGGAAGGCGACACTGCTGGCTGACGCAGAGATCTCGTCCTTGGTGAAGCCACCCGATGGTGTATGGATGTGGGTGAGCTGTGGTCGGCAAGCCCAACCGCTTCACGGCGTCTGCTGAAATGAGGTTCTTTTGGCTCCCATTGTCGAAAATGAACTGTACCGGGGAGCCCTTTACCCACATTTGGGAGTGGAAGAGACGTTCCTCCTCCTCTGGATCTTCTGGTTCCTCCTTTTGGATCTTTGCAGTGGCAACAGTGGCGTTGGGCTCCGCATCAATAATATGTTTCCCTTTTTCATTCGCCTTTTCAGGTTCTGATTCGGAGTCAGAGCATGCATCTGACTCAGAAGCCCTCATCTCGGCCACTAGTGACTGCTTGGCCCGACACTCACTTGTGTTGTGAGTGGAGCTCTTATGGAACTCACACTACTTTCCCGTGTCCTTCTTTGGCTTTGCGGTGCTGTTATTTTCTTGTGGCTTTGATGAGTTGTCTTTAGCCGCCATGCCTTGGCTCTGTCCTTTGTTCTGCGGTTTGGAAGCACCTTTCCCTTGCTTTTGATTCGCAGATCCAAAGTCTCGCTTTTTCTGCTTGAATTTCTGCTCAATCTTGGCAGCATACCGGTATGCCGTACCAAGCGAGGAGATGTCAAGGAACTCCATTTCCTCCTGAATGTATTTGTGCAGACAGCTGCGATACTTTAGCACCAGATGTTTCTCCGAATCTTTGATACCCAACTTTGTGCGCAGGGTATGGAACAGATTCGTCAGCTCATGCACATCTTGATCCCTTTGTTGTCGCAGCGTGGTCCATTGTATGTACTTGTCCTCATAGCTTCCCACGGGATAGTACTGTTCCTTGATGGCGTCTCGGAAAGAATTCCAAGTTGGTACGGCCGAGAACAGAGAGGGTTCTGTCTGGTCCTTGTTCTCACAGTAGGTTTCCCACCAGTCCTTAACATGGGGGGTAGCTTTGAGGAGTGCAAAATAATCTTCTCCCGGTCTGAAAAGTCATGAACAGAGAAATATCCTTCTAATAGATTCAACCATCTATCTACGGCATCTGCATCTATTTGACCCTCAAATATTGGAATGTCAAAATTTACTTGTACCTTAAAAGGAGTCGCACCTCCAGAGTGTTGGCATGTGTTGTCCTTGATGGCAACTTAGTTGATGAAATGAGATGATTGGCAATATAATGCAGAGTGTTGTCCGATGGCAACCTATCTAATGAATGTTGGCATGTGTTGTCCTTGATGGAAACTTAGTTGATGAAATGAGATGATTGGAAATATAATGCAGAGTATTGTCCTTGATGGCAACCTATCTGATGAAGTTGTACTTGATGAACTTGTTAATGATGTAAATCTTATGTATCTACATTCAGTACAGAAGTTGCAGAAGAAAGAATCTTTAGTATGTGCAAGAAGAATGTCAAACAAGGTATGTAACGAAGCATACGTGGTTTTGTTTAGGAGAAGTCACGTATGCACGCGGAAAAGGTCGTGCCAAGTCGCGTATGCCTAATTGTGCTCTAAATTTATAAAACCAGGGGTTACTACCATGGTATTGACCCATTGTATTGAGTGCTGGATTGTCTATTTGATCCCGTCCAGGAATACCATTGGAAGTAATGTGGTTTTGACTCATGGTATTGAAAAAGGCTAAATCTATATAAGGAGAATAATTTCATTGTGCAAAGGGGGTGTGTGTCTGGGCTTTAATGAATACTTCACTCTGAAGTATAACTGCATGGTTGAACTCTGCTCTAAATTGATAGATCTGAATTTATGATGCATCTATGAACATAATGAAGGTTCAAGATCTCTAGATCTTGAAATGGTGAATCTCTTGGATGATCTGAATTGAAGTGATGAAGACCTGGCGCAAATCTGTTGAAGAAGTTGAATAAATATGGGTAAGTTCATAGATCTTATGCAAAATTTATCTTTTATAGATCTATACGCAGGTTCGTTTCGTGAAAAGAGCGTGTATACGCGGCTCTATTCAGACAAAAGCGTGTATGGGTTGTTAGGGTTTTTCTGATAAATTGCACAAATGTATACGCGGGTTCACTTCAGTAACGACGTGTGTATATGCGAGTCTGTCTAAAGAAAAGCACGTATGATATTTAAATTGCTGGTTGCTCAGAAGATAATTGAGGTTCTGCATATCTTTTCTGAAGTCTGGGCTGTCTCTGATATTCTGGTTACAGTGGTATCAATGTTCTGTTTGATGAAATGAGAAAAGGATGCTTGTTGACAAGTGAAGGATTGTGGTGAAGCTGTTTGATCCAGTTTGAAAATTGATGAAACGTGGTCTGCAGTGGATCTGAGGGTTGAAGCCATCAGTCTGAAAGTAGAAGCTTTCTGCCAGTAGAGGCTGGTGCAAATATCAGGGGGTTGTAGCTCCCTTCCAGGAGAGGCTGGTAAACGAGAGAAGGTTGTAGCCTTCTACAGGTGGGTGCCTGCGTGCTGGTATGATTCTGCGCCAGTACATGATTGTAAGATGTTTTCTTTATATAATAAATATTGAAGACTGAGACGACGGCAACAGTGGTTTTCTCCCGAATTGGGTTTCCACCTTAAATCCTGGTGTTCATGTGTGTTGATGATATATGATGCTTTATTCTGTTCTTACTGCACCTTTTTACTGCTTTCTTAACTTTTGATGAATGAATAAAGCACTGATCTAAGTTAAGAATTAACTTCTTATTTGTATCTCTGTCCATACGCGAGTTTCCTTTTGGTTATCTGCGTATATATGTGAGTTATGTTCAGGAAAGTAGCGTATGGGTTTAAAAGCAAGAAAAATAAATAATTTTTTTAAATACTGATTCACCCCCCCCCCTCTCGGTATTTTCCCAACAATTGGTATCGGAACGAGGTCCTTAAGAAAGGCTTAGCTTTGCTAGAAGGAAGTTCAAGCAAGATGAGCAATCGAAGGGAGACATCATCCATCAAGCCTCGCTCTTCAACGGAAGCAATCTAATCTTCGGAAATAAGGATGAGGTCCTATCTTCGAGTCTATGGGAGTAGATATATGGGCCATTGTTGAACAAGGATATCGATATCCGTACTTGTACCAACGGATGCGAGCGAAAGAAGAATTATGGAAACAAATGCAAAAGGCGGTCGATGCTCTATTAGGGAGTCTAAGCTGAATCGAGAATTTGTCGAGTCATGCGGTGAATACAGCAAAGGCAATATGGGACAAAATCATTCTAAGTTATGAAGGTGATGCAAAGGTAAAAAGTGCAAAACTCCAAACTCTCAGAATTGAATATGAAAAAGTTAAGAATGCATAGTGATGAGAGTATTGCTAGTTTCTTTTTACGTCTTGATGACATTGTAAATCGTATGAGAAATCTGGGAGAAACAATAGCAGAATCTACTTTGGTTGAGAAAATCTTGAGATCACTAACGGCAAAATTTGAGTCAAAAGTTTCTGCTCTTGAAGAAAAACAGGGTCTTCAAAACCTTACTGTGGTGCAACTTCATGGCATTCTAACTGCTTATGAAATGAGAAGAGGAGGACCATCTGAAGTCAAAGAAGCCGTATTTAGAGCTTCTACAAAAGGGAAAGAAGTACAAGAAGCAGAAGGATCAGGATATGTTTCAGAAGAAGAGGAGGCAAACTTTGTAAAGAAACTTCAACTTGGTACAGGACGATTTAGAGGTAAGGTTCCTTTCAAATGCTTTAATTGTGGAAGAGTTGGTCACTATGCTGCCAAGTGTCCTTACAAAGAAACACCTGCTAAAGGAAAGGAAGTAGCAAGAAGAAATAAGAACCGGTCTAGCACTAGAAAAATTTACTATACTCATGAAGATAGTGACGGGTTATCTGATAGTGAGGAAGAAGGTGAACAAGATCTTAGACTTCTTATGGCTTTTGAAAATGAATCTAAAGAAGAAAAGGATACTTTTATGGATGCTCTAGAGGACAATGATTTTCTTAATGAAAACAATCAACTCAAAATATGCTTAGAAGAAAGTAAAATAATCATAGAGACTCTGAAAAATCAGATTGAAGAAGAGAAAAAGCACAATGAAAAATTAGAATGTGAAGTCGTAAGTCTAAGAAAAGAACTTGAGAAAGTAAAGACTCTGAACCTTAGATTTGCTAAAGGATCTGAAACCTTGGATGAAATTATCAATGTACAACGTTCTCCTCTTATAAAGACAGGTCTTGGATATACCGGAGAATCTTCTCAGGCTTCAGCACCAAACTATCTAAAAGCAGCTACAACTGGTCTACAACATTCTGCCACTCAGCAAAGGGATAAAGACTTCTCACAGGTAAAGCATGATTATCTCAAGTCAAGGAACTTCAACTCGACTATTCCTCAAAGGAACACCAACTAGCAGGTAAATTCAAATAGAAGAATTCATGATCGCAAAAATTTCTACTTCAATGGACAATGTTTCTCATGTCACAATTTTGGTCATAAAGCTGTTCAATGTGTTGCATATAAAACTATCATGACAAGAGAAGCAAGAAATAAAAGGAATGATATTGGAACAAAGAAGAATACCTATAACAACTTTTCTCCTCTCCAAAAGGAAGTTGAATGTGCTTATTGCAATAACTTTGGCCATGAAGAATCCGAATGCAGGAGCAAAGTCCAGCCAAAAGAACATGTTCCTTCAAGCACCAAAGTATGGAAAAAGAAGGATTTACAGGTTGAAAATTGTGGCATAGCTTTATTTGCAGAAGGTGAAGAAAATCAATGGTACATTGATAGTGGATGCTCGAAACACATGACAGGTGACAAGAACAAACTTCTTGCATATAGTGCTCTAGAAAAATAAAAGAATGTTACTTTTGGAAATGATACACCTGCTGTTATTAAAGGAAAAGGGTCTGTTTTCTTAAAAGAAAAAGTGAAAGCCAATAATGTCATGTATGTGGATGGATTAAAACACAACTTGTTAAGTGTAAGTCAAATGTGTGACCAAAGAATTGAAGTTGTCTTCAGTTCAAAAGAATGTGTGGTACGTGATCTTGATACAGGTAAAACAATTATAAAAGGAAACCGAACTCCAAGTAACCTGTATGTATTGAAGAACTGCAAAGAACAATGTTACTTGAGCAAATCTTCAGAAAATTGGCTATGGCATAGAAGGTTGGGGCATCTGAGTTTCTCTCAAATCAACAAGTCAAGCAGACTTAAAGCTGTTCGTGGTCTTCCTAATATTACTCTTCCTGAAAATATCATATGTAAATCTTGCCAATTCGGTAAGCAGACCAGAGTGCAATTTAATGCCAAGGAAGGATCATCAAGTGGGCCTCTTGAACTTATTCATATAGATATATGTGGACCTATGAAGAAAAATTCACCACGTGGTGAAGAATACTATATCTTATTTATTGATGATTTCTCTAGAATGTGTTGGATTGGGTTGCTTAAACACAAAGATGAAGCATTTGAGAAATTTCAGATATTCAAAGCTCTGGTTGAAAATGAATTAGATCTAAAAATCAAATGTCTTAGATCTGATCGAGGAGGTGAATATACATCAAATGAATTTCTTGAATTTTGTGAACAACATGGCATAAAAAGACAGTTTTCTGTAACAGGCACTCCACAACAGAATGGTGTAGCAGAAAGAATGAATAGAACAGTTCAACAAATGGCTAGAGCCATGCTTGATGATTCCGAAACACCTGACACATTTTGGGGAGAAGCAGCTCATACAGCGGTAAATATTCTCAACAAGGCACATATTCGTGTAAATAGTGACAAAACGCCATATGAACTCTGGTATGGTAATCCTCCCACTGTGAAGCATTTTAAAGTTTTTGGGAGAAAATGTTTTATCAAAAATAATGATGAAAATCTTGGCAAGTTTGAACGAAGAGCAGATGAAGGTATACTTCTTGGTTATTCCTCTCAAAGTAAAGCATATAAATGTTACAATAGAAGACTTCGAAAGATTGTTGAATGTATTGATGAGTCTCCTGCAGCTCCAAAAGAAGAAAAACAAACAACAGATGAAGGTGATGATGACGTATATCCTTTTACATCAAATAGAAATGATACAGACAGTGAACCCAATGAAGAATCTGGAGATTATTTATCTGAAAAAGCTCCATCTAGATATGTTCAAAAGAACCATCCAGAATCTAAAATTTTGGGTGACAAAGGATCTGGTGTACAGACAAGAAGGACTCTTGTGGGATCTTCTAGCTATCTGGCATTTTTGTCCACTATTGAACCACACGATGTCAATCAAGCTAGCAAAGATGAATGTTGGATTCAAGCCATGAATGAAGAACTTGATCAAATTGAAAAAAATCACACTTGGGAGTTAGTCCCAGAACACATGATAAAAATGTCATTGGAACTAAATGGATATTCAAAAACAAGTTAAATGAAAATGGGGATGTTGTAAGAAACAAAGCTAGACTTGTTTGCAAAGGGTATACTCAACAATAAGATATAGACTTTGAAGAAACTTTTGCTCCTGTAGCTAGACTTGAAGCTATAAGAATGTTTCTTGCCTTCTCAAGCTTTCAACAAATCAAAGTTTATCAAATGGATGTTAAATCTGCTTTTGTCAATGGTGATCTAGAATAAGAGGTTTATATAGAACAACCAGAAGGATTCATTTTGGGAAATGATATAAATCTTGTTTTTAGACTTAAAAAGGCTCTATATGGTCTCAAACAAGCTCCAAGGGCATGTTATTATCATCTTGACAAATATATTCATCAACAAGGATTTACAAAGGGGTCTGATGATAGCAACTCATACACAAAAACTAAAAATGAGAAACTATTGATTGTGGTTGTATATGTTGATGATATCATTTTTGGAAGTAATGAAGAGTCTATGATTCAGAAATTTTCTTCTGATATGCAGCAAGAATTTGAAATGTCTTTACTTGGGGAACTAACATTCTTCCTTGGATTGCAAGTACAATAGGTAACAGATGGCATTTTCTTATCACAAGAAAAATACGTCAAGAAAATCCTGAAGAAGTATGGCATGGAAGACTGCAAACCTGTAAGTACACCAATGATAACCGGATGTAATCTCAGTTCTAATGATGATTCCCCCACGGTGAATCAACTTGAATACAGATCTATGATAGGAAGTCTACTTTATCTCATTGGGACAAGACCAGACATCATGCATGCAGTTGGGATTGTTGGGCGATTCCAAGCTAATCCAAAAGAGTCTCATCTTCAGGCTGTGAAAAGAATGTTCAAATATCTACAAGGAACTCAAGAGTTTGGACTATGGTATCCAAAGAATGCTGATCTTACTCTTCATGCTTACACTGATGCAGATTGGGCTGGAAATGTTGATGATCGAAAAAGCACTAGTGGTGGTGCATTCTATATGGGGCCCCGACTAGTATCTTGGTTCAGCAAGAAGAAAAATTCTATTGCTTTATCTACAGCAGAAGCAGAATATGCGGCTGCCGCATCTTGTTGCACTCAACTCCTTTGGATGATGCAAACCTTGCAATATTTTCAAATCAAATGTACACCTCCTATCTCCATTATGTGTGATAATACAAATTCCATCAGTATCTCAAAGAATCCTGTTATGCATTCGAAGACCAAGCACATTCCCATCAAGTATCACTTCCTACGTGAACAAGTGCTTGAACAAAAGGTGAAGTTGGAGTATGTTCCCTCCAAGGAACAAATTGTTGATATATTTACCAAACCTGCGGGGAAGCATTCGAATATCTCAGACGGAAGCTGGGAATTGTCTCTGCCTTGTACAAGATTAGAAATGCTTAAAATTCAGAAGATTACAATGGATACGCGGGTTTCCTTAAAGACAGTCGCGTATATACGCGAGTTTATCCTCAGAAAGCCGCGTATGGTTGATTGCTGACAATTTTTGTGTGGGGTTAGCACTGTTTAGCACAACTGCAGAGATGTTTCATATCTCTGATACTGTATGGTATCTCTGGTGATGTTTTATCTCTTCTATTTTTGATTCATTCTCTAAAATTGGGTGAAGATGCCTTGATGATCTTCTGTTGAAAGTGTTCAGGATGCACAAGCTAAGGGGGAGATGAAGGAATAGACTGATGTACAGGTTTAGGAGGAGCATTGGCCTTGCTGAGTATTATGCATTGGGCATTGTGATTCTGAAATATGATCACTTTATTGAAGTCATTTTTGGTTTTGATTATAAAAGGTCATATTTTTAATTTGATGTAAAGGTCATGTTGATATCAATGATGTAAATTTGTAATATTCAGTCATGTAAGGACTTGTTCAAATTTGTAAACCCATTTGGTTGGGTATTTGAGTCAAAATGTGTAAATCCACTTGTTTGGGTGCTTGTGTCACATATGTAAATCCACTTGGCTGGATCACTTGGTCTTAGATTCATGTACTTTATTGAAAATTATGGTTGAAATTTCAGCATGAACTCAGGGGGAGCATGGCAACTTCAGTACACATCATATCTACAGCGCTCTTGCACTTCGTGATGGTTTTGATCCGCCCTTTGCCCTTGATGTCAAAGGGGGAGAATGACATGGTGTTTGAATAGGGGAAGATTGATCAAACACCATCATGGTTGCCATCAAGTCCAAAGGGGGAGATTGTTGGCATGTGTTGTCCTTGATGGCAACTTAGTTGATGAAATGAGATGATTGGCAATATAATGCAGAGTGTTGTCCTTGATGGCAACCTATCTGATGAATTTGTACTTGATGAACTTGTTAATGATGTAAATCTGATGTATCTACAATCAGTACAGAAGTTGCAGAAGAAGGAATCTACATTATGTGCAAGAAGAATGTCAAACAAGGTATGTAACGAAGCATATGCGGGTTTCTTTAGGAGAAGTCACGTATGCACACGGAAAAGATCGTGCCAAGTCGCGTATGCCTAATTGCGCTCTAAATTTATAAAACCAGGGGTTACTACCATGGTATTGACCCATTGTATTGAGCGCTGGATTTTCTATTTGATCCCCTCCAGGAATACCATTGGAAGTAATGCGGTTTTGACTCATGGTATTGAAAAAGGCTAAATATATATAAGGAGAAGAATTTCATTGTGCAAAGGTGTGTGTGTCTGGGCTTTAATGAATACTTCACTTTGAAGTATATCTGCATGGTTGAACTCTGCTCTAAATTGATAGATCTGAATCTCTGATGCATCTATGAACATAATGAAGGTTCAAGATCTCTAGATCTTGAAATGGTGAATCTCTTGGATGATCTGAATTGAAGTGATGAAGACCTGGCGCAAATCTGTTGAAGAAGTTGAAGAAATATGGGTAAGTTCATAGATCTGGTCTGATCTACAAAATTTATCTTTTATAGATCTATATGCAGGTTCGTTTCGTGAAAAGAGCGTGTATACGCAGATCTATTCAGACAAAAGCACGTATGGGTTGTTAGGGTTTTTCTGACAAATTGCACAAATGTATACGCGGGTTCACTTCAGTAAGGGTGCGTGTATACGCGAGTCTGTTTAAAGAAAAGCGCGTATGATATTTAAATTGCTGAGAAGATAATTGAGGTTCTGCATATCTGTTCTAAAGTCTGGGCTGTCTCTGATATTCTGGTTACAGTGGTATCACTGTTCTGTTTGATGAAATGAGAAAAGGATGCTTGTTGACAAGTGAAGGATTGTGGTGAAGCTGTTTGATCCAATTTGAAAATTGATGAAACGTGGTCTGCAGTGGATCCGAGGGTTGAAGCCTTCAGTCTGAAAGTAGAAGCTTTCTGCCAGTAGAGGCTGGTGCAAATATTAGGGGGTTGTAGCTCCCTTCCAGGAGAGGCTGGTAAACAAGAGAAGGTTGTAGCCTTCTGCAGGTGGGTGCCTGCGTGCTGGTATGAGTCTGCGCCAGTACATGATTGTAAGATGTTTTCTTTATATAATAAATATTGAAGACTGAGACGACGACAGCGGTGGTTTTCTCCCGAATTGGGTTTCCACCTTAAATCCTGGTGTTCATGTGTGTTTATGATATGTGATGCTTTATTCTGTTCTTACTGCACCTATTTACTTCTTTCTTAACTTCTGATGAATGAATAAAGCACTGATCTAAGTTAAGAATTAACTGCTTATTTGTATCTCTGTGCATACGCGAGTTTCCTTCTGGTTATCTGCGTATATACGCGAGTTCTGTTCAGGAAAGTAGTGTATGGGTTTAAAAGCAAGAAAAATAAATAATTTTTCTAAATACTGATTCACCCCCCCCCCCCCTCTCAGTATTTTCCCAACACAGAGTGGCTGCTGGATGCAGATGCGCTGCTGGTGGGCAGCCGTTGAAGGATCTGGGCAAAGTTATCCATCATCGCGTTCCTTTGTTTTTCGAGGGCCTCCTCGATCAATATTTTGATAGAATCTCCTACTCTCTCATCTTTCTTTTCGTCCCCCATGGGAGTCCGTCGGGGTTTGCGAGGTTGATCTTGCAAAGTTTCCACCAGATCGAGCCCTAACTCCTTATACCCCGACCTCGTTGGGGACATGCAAAGAAGGATCGAGAAAAAGCAGACCGCTCTGATACCACTGATCCAGATTTATGCAGGAACACAACAGAATAAACATATAACCGTAAATACAAAGATGCAGCGGAAATAACACTTCATTTCATTAATATCAAAAAACTGAAATTTGCTTACAGACAGAATGGAAATAAACTAGCTAGGGCACTGGTAGCTATCTCTGAGAAGAGATGTGGCGGCCATGTGCCTCCTCGAACCGAGTTAAGAATAGTGTCTTTGTAGGGCCTATTTATTTAGAAAACAATGGGAATGTGGGAAATCCTAAACAGCCAAAACCCTAACCCTAGGAGATGAAGCGCCAAAACTATGGGCCCTGTTTGGGTAAATTGGTGTTTCAACTTCCCAGGGACATAACTTTGGCATACGATCTCTGTTTGACGCGTACCATACCTCGTTAGAAAGATCTATCCGAGGACTACAAATTTCGAGTGAGCAACATCGGGCCATGGACCGATGTTGCTCCCCGTTTTCCCAAAAAACGTCGTTTAGGGCCTCAAAACGGCTCCGGAAGTTCAGGACCCAAAAAACTTCTAAAAATAGTAAGTTGTGCCAAAACTGAAAAACTGAAAGAGAGAATGGTGGGGCCCCAAGTGGAATAGGCGAGTGACCACCAATATCCACCTGGATCACAGCACCAGCCGGCAGCGGGCCCCAAAAATTGCCTAAAAACGGACTTGAAAATCGTTTTTTTTGTTGTTAGGTTTTGTTTACCTTATCTAACCCCTTCCCATCCTATTTAATCTACCCAACCCCTCTCAATACCTCACATCTATCTCATTGGATTTGCTTGAGCATTTGTGAGGATTTTGGGAAGAGTTGTGGAGTTGGTTTTGGAGCAGCTTTGAGGAGTCTTTTGGGCAAGCTTTGGAGCAGCAGTGAGGAGCTTATTGGGCAAGCTTTGGAGCAGCATTGAGAAGTTGGTTTGTTGGAGCTGCATTGAGGAGGCTAGAGGCTAGAAGTATTTATTTTTTCTCTTCTAAAATCTGTCTTTGCTTGTTTTATTTATTTTGCAAATCTGAAAATGGTAAACATAGTTTTTGGTGAAAGAAATGAACATAGAATGAATAGTCTTCTTTTGTTTTCATTTTCAGATTTAAACCTTTTCTTTCCAAGTCAAAAACTCAGTCCAAAATGGCCCCTAGAGCGAAAGATGCTGGCATATGCTAAAATGGTTGATGATCAAATGTATTGCAAATTTTGTAAGAAAAAAATTAAGGGGGGTGGAGGGGGCATTCATAGATTGAAACTACATTTGGCTAGTCTTAGAGGCCAAATTACTCCATGTGAAGCACAAAACATTGGGGAAATTAGGAAGAAGTTGAAAGAACAATTTCAGAAGTTTGAGGAAGAGAAAAATAGGCAAAAAAAATACAGGCTGAAATTGGGAGGAAGAGAAATCTACAACATATGATGCCTGCCAACCCAAGTTTTGATTATGAGGGTTCTTCATCTATCCCTTGCAATAATGCATCAAACCCCTTTCGCTATGTTCCTCCCTCTATGGAGTCTATTTCTGAAAAGGGTAAGAGTGCAATGAGAAATAGGGGTACTATCAAAAGTTTTTTCGTGCCCTCTTCTCCCTCTGATAGTGCAACTGCACATGGTCCTAGTCCTCCAACTGTGCAGCCCACTTTAGATGCTCATTGGAGAAAAGAATTGAGAGATGCTGCTTGTGATTATATTGCTAGATGGTGGTATGATTCTAATATTCCCTTCAATGCTACTCATTCACAATATTATGAACCTATTTTTGATGCCATGTATTCTGCTGGAAAGGGCTTCAAAGGCCCTACTATGCATGAGTTAAGAGGATCTCTTTTGCAAAGAGAGATTATGAACATTGATGATTATTTGAAAGAGTTCAAAAACTCATGGACACATACAGGATGTACCATCATGTCAGATGGATGGACTGATCAGAGGAACCGTACCATCATAAACTTTCTTGTCTTTTGCCCACGGGCAACCATGTTTCTAAAATCAGTTGATGCATCTGATAGGGTGAAAGATGCACATTTGTTGTTTCATCTTTTGGATGAGGTTGTTGAAGAGGTGGGGGTGGCAAATGTTGTTCAAATCATCACAGAAAATGCCTCTAACTATGTTCTTGTTGGTAAATTGTTAGAGGAAAAACACCGAGCCGTCTTTTGGACCCCCATGTGCTGCACATTGCATAGACCTCATGCTTGAGGATATTGGCAAAATAGACTAGATCAAGAACACTATAGAGCATGCCAAATGCATCACAAAATATATTTACAATCACTCATGGATTCTGAATCTGATGAGGAAAAACACAGGGCACAAGGAAATTATTATGCCTGCCATCACTAGATTTGCAACACATTTTTTGACATTGCAATCTATGCTTGCCCAACATAGAAACTTGCAAAAGTTATTTTCTAGTGATGAATGGAATGAATGTCAGTGGGCTCACAAACAGGATGGCAAAGATGTGAAAAGGAAAGTCTATGAAGAAATATTTTGGAAAAAGGCAACAGAGATTGTGAGACTTGTTGAGCCACTGGTTAAGGTGTTGCGCTTGGTGGATGGGGAAAGATTGGCTATGGGCTTCATTTATGAGGCTATGGATCAAGCAAAGGAGAAAATAAGGGCAGCATACAAGGACAGAATGGGTAAGTATGGGCCCATTTGGGCAATCATTGATCAGAGATGGAACAATCAACTCCATCGCCCTATACATGCAGCTGGGTATTTTCTGAACCCAAGGTATCATTATAAAGCTCAGGAAGCAAGAGCTTTGAATGGGGAGGTTAGAGATGGATTGATTGACTGCATTGATCACATGATCCCCACAGAGAGTGAGCAGTTGAAGATACACAATCAGATCACTGTGTTCAGCCAAGCCACAGGGACCTTTAGCAAGCTTGCAAGGATTGCAAGGGAATCAGATGATCCAAGTAAACAAAGAATTTCAATTTTCAAATTCATATTTTATTATTTTGTATAATTGTTTATAATTTCAATTTCAAAGTTGGATATAAATTGTTGAGCTAATTGAAACTCATTTTTTGCAGCACAATGGCGGGAGGCATTTGGTAGCCATTGTCCTGAATTGCAGAAGTTTGCAATCCGCATTTTGAGTCAAAATTGCAGTGCTTCTGGGTGTGAGCGCAATTGGTCTGTCTTTGAGAGGATTCACACAAAGAAGAGAAATCGTTTGGAGCAAAAACGGTTAAATGATCTAGTGTATGTCCAGTACAACCTCCGACTAAGACGCAACCAATTGCTGAACAAAAGACCTGATTCAGATCCCATTGTGTTGGAGGATATTGATCCAACATCAGATTGGGTAGTGGAGACTTGTCCACCAGAGTTTGACTCTGATGAGGATATTGGTGTGGGGAATGACTTCGATACATAGTTAGAGGCTATGCTCAATGCAGATCCACTAATAGTAGACCCAGTCCCAAGCCCTCCAGTTGCAGGCACATGCACTTCCTCTAGTCAGCCACGATGGAGGCGAATAACTCGTCTATCTCAGGGTGGTAAGGGCAAGGGTATAGTTCTAGTTGAGGATGTTGATTCAGAGGAGGAGCGAGTGGTTTCCCCCTCTGGTTCAGACTCAGAGTTTGAGGAAGAGCCAGAGGACATTGGCTTGTCAGATGTCTAGCAGGCTGCAGTAGTGATTATTCATGTTTTGTTGTGGAGGCCATTTAGAACCTCCTTGTTTATGTTTTTTGTTTTGATTTCTATCTCATCATGTATTGGACAGTGCACTGGGTGCAATTTTGATATAATGGATATATTCATGAGCCTACTTTAATCATATGTTGTCTTTTGTCTATATGGTAATGCTTTGTGTTTGGAAACATGAATAAAAATCTTTAAAATTATGTTTTTTTACAAAAAAAAATAATATTTAATGTATTTTTTACAAAAACCGAGTCATTGAAACCGAATCGGCCGAGTCGATAACGAGTCGGAGTCGGAGTCGGAGCCGACCCTCGGCCGAATCGGAACCCGATTCCGATTTTTAAAACTATGCAAACAACATGTCCTCGACTTACAACGTCTCTCCTGACTCGAGCTAGAACTTAATGGTTCCAACACCCGTCACTACATACTTGGCATCATTACAAGCTCTACATGTAAATTTGAGTCTCTCGCTATCAAACTACTAAATAGCTCATGTGCCTCTCCCATATGGCATGATGCACCACTATCAAGTATCAAGCACTCCTAGTCATGGTGTTGGTAGATAGACAAGAGAAAAATGAGATGTCCTTCTCGAACTTTATTGCAAACTCATCAAGTTGAACCTTTGTTGACGTTGTTGTTTGTTGCGACTTCCTGTTCCCCTTCTTCTTCTCCAAACATTGCAATGCATAGTGCCCATTCTTGTGGAAAATGAAGGTCTTGAGCTTGCTCAAGTCCTCCTTCCTTAGTTGTGATCCTTCACCATTACCCATCGAACCGTTCCCTTTACCCTTCTTAGCCATACAAACCAAGGTCAGATTCTCCTTTCCATCTCCTTACTTCTTTGCATTAGACTCCCTTTCAAGTCTCTTCCTATATGTTGTCATCCCAAAGCCTTTCTTAATAGGAAAGTTTCTCCCAAGTGCAAATTCCCTTGACAAATGGTTCCCATGACTTGGGAAAACCATTCAATGCCATATTTACAAGTTATACGTCCTCCACTTTCTCCCCATTGGCTACAAATTGACCCTACGTCTCGGTGATCCTCATGAAGTAACTAGTAATGTTATCAGACCTTGACATTTGGATGGATATGAGCTTGTTTCTCAAGATCATCTTCCTATTCATGTTGTCACTCTAGAACAAGTCCACTAGAGCCTTGAACATCTCCCTAGATTTCTTCTTCTTTTCCAAGTGTGGGATCAAGTGATACTTCACGGCATCCATGATGACTAGCTATAAGCTATAATGTCCACCTTTTCATGGGCTGTCAACAGTGTTGCATCTGTTGGTTGTTGAATCTCCTTGTCAACAATCTCTCAATGGTCATTATCTTTCAGCAACAAGGTCACCCTTGCCTTCTAGGGTGGGAAGTTAGATGCTCCATCCAAACTATTTTCAAATCTCAAATTAATTGTTTCCATCTCTAGATCTAATAATTTTTTTTGCCTTGTGTTAGGTCCTTCTAGAACCCACAAGAATAAAAAAGTTGTTGGTTTATAGATCTATTAAGATCTCCTATGGATTTGTGTTTGGGTCCTTAAAAACATCCACAAAATTAATTTTTTGCCAAGCATTTGACTATGGTCTCCCTCTCTCCCTCTGAAGATGACCTTCGTCGATCCTACTTGCTAATTTATGACTTTGTGACTTTTTTGGCCCACATACCTGTTGAAAAATGTAACTAGTGTCGGTCTTCATAATTGTATTTGAGTCATGATGTAATGTACTTGTCAAAAGAGAGAAAAAAGAAAATTTATCTATAAAAGAAAATATATTATTAAGCATGGGTTTCATGCTTTGTTTATTTGTTTCTAGGTCAAAAGCCTCCATTGTAGCCTTCTAGAGTTTGTCATGAGTCCTAGCCCTTGTCATCATTTAATAGACCCTTCTTGGACTTTGTATATCAAGAAAGAAATTTACTTTTGTGTCAAAAGTGTCATTTGTGCCTCCTCCACCAAGTCAGCCTCAAAGAAGACAAGTCGGCCTCATTAAGGACATTCGACCACATAGAGGTGTTGAGAATTTGGAGGGGCGGTTATTAATTCAAATTCTCTCTTTGATAATTACTTGTGAGCTTGTTTTGTTTACTTATTTCTTCTCTTCTTAGCTTATTTAGTCTTTCATCAAGTCAATTACCAAAACACAAGAGACAAATTTAGGCTCTTCGAGCCAGGGAAAAACCTCTCCCTCTTGGAGAGGAAAACCCATGAGCAATTCTTCTTATAGACTTTCAAATGACAAGTACCATGACCATGACACAGAGCCTTGACCTTTGTATGCCTCCAAGACCTTGTCACTGCTTCTTCCTTGACTCCTTAAGTTGATCCTTCTTTTCTGCACTGTCCTGCACCATCCTGCATCTTTCTGCACCAGAACTAGAGAGCTTGGTCATCACTTGAATTATTCCTTCTTTAAGATATCAACACCTTGTCATAGATTGACTAGTGCACACCTTGCACTTCTACATAAACTTGTCGGTTGGTCTTCAATATGTACATTGATCTTTACACGTGATGACTCCTTTTGTTGGACAGTTGACCCTTCCTTACATTATGTAGATACCCTTTACTTGTGTTGTATCACTTCGTTGAGCAGACATACATTACTTTACACTTAATGTAATTTTGTCCCTTCCTAAGATTACCTTCCTGAGATCTGCACCAAAAACACAGTCCTGCAACTTCATATATATTACAGACCCTAATCTGAAATCCTTCTTTGTTGATCTGTCCCTCGTTACACCAGTAAGCAGTCCCATTCTCGCATTTCCTTCAGTCTTGAAATTCCTGCAATTTAGTCCGAAAATCTCAGACAAGTCCGAATCTATTCCTGTAATTTCTATGCAGATTTCTGGGCTATTTATAGTTGTTCAAACCTATAATTAGCCGACCTATCAGTGAATTAATGTGACATATTATTGTGCTGACTTTTCCAGCATTTTCAAGCCAAATTTTAGGGCTGATCTTCCAACATTAAGGAGGTTGTCTTGAGGGCTGCTTGAACGTCATTCTTGAGCGATTTTCTTCATAGTTAGATGACAAGGTCTTGAGGCATATCCTTTTGACTAGACACTTCATATACATGACTCGTGAATACATTTATAATCAAAGACAAATCCTAATAGACATCAAGAAGAAGTCTATTGACCTATAATAAAATCTTGCTCATGAAACCCATGAAGCAAGCATAACAAAAATACATTTTATTATCTTTGTCTTCTTCTTTACATAACTACATAATTACATAGTCAATATGAAGACCAATCCTAGATACACTTTTCAACACTCCCTCTTAACTAGGGAGGTATTCATACAAGTACATGGTCACTTTCAAACTGAATAATCTCATAATAAGAATCGGATTGGTAAACGCATCTGTATAGCATCATATCAACCAACATTGTCCTAGTGCAAGGCCTTGACTAACAGCCCCATCTCTCAACGAGACAATGGGCTACAATGCTGGCAAGACACATGACTTATAGACACCATAGTCATTGTCTCTCCAAGGTACATACTCCACCCAGGTGTTCCCAGAGTATGACCTTCTTGGATTATTCTTCTCTTGGGTAGCTTGCACTCAAAGAATATCGGTCCTTGACTACTCTTACCTTGAATGCCCTATCACATTCTCAAAGAGTATCGAATGCCAGATGATTACCCAATCCTCCATTCTGTCTTCCACGTGAAGACCAGAATGATGTGTCTATCCATTCTCTCCACATGGCCTTCATTAAGACTTACGGTTGTTATTCCAAGTCTAGTGCATGACACGTCTATTAGAGAATCATATACATCACTCCCTCTTAACTCGGGAAGGACATACTTCAAGATTCTTCCAAGTAAGAAACTTACCACTAGGCTCCCTCTCAACCAGGACCTGCAGCAACAATGATGAGACACCCAGTTGCTCATGAAGAATTCCTCCCCTCGATGTCATGGATTTTTTGAGGAATCTTCAACCTTTTGGCTCCATAGGGCACAGATCATCCATTACTTCCGTCCATGAGTCATGTCAACTATCAAAAAGTGATTCATTAGACTTCCTTATCTGGTCCACGTTTATGCCATGCTGCTTTCTTTCTAACCATCTCTCAAGGATCTTACATCCTTCTACATGATTGGCAGCCCTGCATAAACTTATCCAAATAAACATATACATAAGAACTTTTAAATCAAAAGTTACCTCAATGATGATATTTTACCATGACATCTTCCTGTAGGCATCGACATCCTCTATTCAGATTGACACATCTCCTAAAGATATGTCTTGTCAAGGGTCTTCTTCTTTACCAAACTTCTATCAGAGTCTACATATCCTCCCAGGAGATCTCGTAGTCACATCTTCTTGGCTTCCGGATGATAACTGCCTCTTGACATGGTTGCACTTCATGATCTCTTCCTTTCTTTCTCCACACATCTTCATTCCCAGGAACTTCCAATTTTCAGTTCCTTGTTTGTATACAACCACCTCATATTCCTTATGAGGACATATTATGTTGATTTCATCTGATAATGACAACTAGTGTAACGGAAGAGATCCTCCTTTCTCTGATCATACTTCTAAAGATAGAAGTCCATTTACCTGCAACCATATGACATGACTTTACATCATCTAGTGTCAGCATATAAATATATGTACCTCATACCTTTTTCCTTTGAGTCACCCTATAGCAATTTTACTAGAATGAAGAACTTCATTCCCTTGACCTGCTTCATCAATATGTCATCATATCCCAATCCCAGAATTATGTAGCATGGAATTCTTGATTAAACCTTTATGTTTTCTTTCTAACCAGTGAATCCATAGAGAACTCCATTAGAAAATGTCAGCCCCTGTTTCCACATTGATTATTGAATGATGACCCTTGATCTTGATGACTACCTTCCATCAATGTTGTTATCAAACAGGTTTCTAGGATCTCCTTCTTCAAGTGCTCCTCCCATGCTTCTATCATGATGCTTTTAATATACATTGCTTCCTATCATACTATTTTACAACCAACAGAAATCACTTAAAGAGAAAGATGATCTCAGTCATAGTAGAGATCTTTCGCTTCTTCTTTTTTAGATTTCTTTGTATCAGGTTCTTCCCTTATATCAGTGGCATAGGCTTCTTCCTTTTTCCTCTTGTCCTTTCCAGATTTAGGACAATCCCTTTTATAATGCCCAAGTTCATTACTTCCAAAGCATCATACTTTGTCCATATTTCTTCTTTTATGCTAAAGACCAAATTTTCCGAATCTGCCTTTCCTCCTGGACATGGCTACAAAGGCTTGATTCCCTTCACTTGATCATGTATCAGCTTTGGCTTTCAATCTTGTTTCCTCTATTTTACATAGAGACCATAGATCGTGGAATGGTGTTACTTCTTTCTTCCCGCATAAGCTTGAAGTGAAGTTTCCCCATCCTTCTCGTAGAGCATTCAACACCACTGTAGTCATCTCACTATCAGACATTACTTCTCCCAATTCATGCAGTTGGTCTCTTATTTCAAAAATCCTCATAAAATGAAATGATTCCTTCCTCTCTTCACAATTTCATCTTGTATAGTTCTTGTCTCAGAGAGATTGCTTCTCCTGCAGTACTCACAGAAAATAGCTCCACCAATTTCTCATATATTTCTTTTGCAGTTTTCAATTTTGATACATAGGGTATGAATGAGTCCTTAATGGATTCTATGAGAATCCTCTGGGCTCTGATTTCTCCTTTCATGTACTTAGCATGAGCTGAAGCATCTTCTTTTGAGGGTTGAATTGTAGATCCTTCGATGTAGCCCATAACTTCATCTTCAATTAGATTCAAATCTGTCCTCTTCTTCCATGCACTAAAGTTTGATGAACCAACAAATTTGTTGCTCTCTTTGCAGTAAGTCATTTTGACAGATTAAGATAAGGTCATAAACACTTACTTGTGTAGAGTGACTTCCTTCTTCTAGCAGCTTCCTTGATGATGATGAAGATGAAGTCAGGAACTTCCTCTTAGATTGAATTCTCCAATGTAGGTGTTCTTGGATCCTTGATGATAAAGGATGTCTCCAAAAAGATGATGTCTCTTCCAACGATGTCTTGAATATAAATCTTTGATGGCAAAGATTATTTTCTTGATGAGTGGATCCTTTGAATGAGTTTGAAGATCTTTCTTGAAATGGCTTGAGAATCTTCCTTGCAAACTGATTTGACTTTTCAACGCAAACTTTGACTTTGACTTTGATTCTTGCTTCCTTGAGGGCCTCCTTGCTAAGTAGCCCTTGTCTTTAGCACCTTAGCTCTGATACCATGTTGAATTTGGAGGGGCGGTTATTAATTCAAATTTTCTCTTTGATAATTACTTGTGAGCTTATTTCGTTTACTTATGTCTTCTCTTCTTAGCTTATTTAGTCTTTCATCAAGTGAATTACCAAAACACAAGAGATACAAATTTAGGCTCTTCAAGCCAAGGCAAAACCTCTCCCTCTTGGAGAGGAAAACCCACGAGAAATTCTTATTATAGACTTTCAAATGACAAGTACCATGACCATGACACAGACCCTTGACCTTTGTAAGCTGCCAAGACCTTGTCACTGCTTCTTCCTTGACTCCTTAAGTTGATCCTTCTTTTCTGCATCGTCACGCACTATTTTGCATCTTTCTACACCAGAACTAGAGAGCTCGGTCTCCACTTGAATTATTCCTTCTTTAAGATATCAACACCTTGTCATAGATTGACTAGTGCACACCTTGCACTTCTACATAACCTTGTTGGTTGGTCTTCAATCTGTACATTGATCTTTACATGCCATGACTCCTTTTTTTGGACAGTTCACCCTTCCTTACATTATGTAGATACCCTTAATCTGTATTGTATCACTTCGTTGAGCAAACATACATTACTTTACACTTAATGTAATTATGTCCCTTCCTAAGATTACCTTCCTAAGATCTGCACCAAAAACACAGTCCTGCAACTTCATATATATTACAGACCCTAATCTGAAATCCTTATTTGTTGATCTATCCCTCTTCACACCAGTACATAGTCCTATTCTCGCATTATCTTCAGTCCTAAAATTCCTACAATTTAGTCTGAAAATCTCTTCCTGTAATTTCTACGCAGATTTCTGGGCTATTTATAGTTGTCCAAACCTATAATTAGCCGACCTATCAGTGAACTAATGTGACATATTATTGAGCCGACTTGTAGGGCTGATCTTACAGTGTTAAGGAGGTTGTCTTGAGGGCTGCTTGAACATCATTCTTGAGCCATTTTCTTCACAGTTAGATGACAAGGTCTTGGGGCATATCCTTTTGACTAGACACTTCATATACATGACTCATGAATACATTTATAATCAGAAGACAAATCCTAATAGACATCAAGAAGAAGTCTATTGACCTATAATAAAATCTTGCTCACGAAACCCATGAAGCAAGCATAACAAAAATACATTTTATTATCTTTGTCTTCTTCTTTACATAAATACATAATTACATCGTCAATATGAAGATTGATCCTAGTTACACTTTTCAACAAGAAGGACTATAAATAAGCAGCTACTCGACCTCATTTGGACAACCAACCAAGCAAGTTTGAACTGCAATTGCAGGAGAAAGAAATAAGAGTGAAATATCTAGAGAAGAAGGAGAAAAACCCTGGCAAAGAAGGAGACACTTATCAAGTAAAAGCAAGCCAAAATTCTCTCTCCTCTGCCACACGTGCGAGTTTCTGGACTGTTGCAGGAGGACCCAAGTTGCAAGTCTACAGTAGGGCCGAAATTTTGAAGCTGGAAGGGCCGAAATCTGGGTTGTTGCAGGATTGAAGCTATTTGACCAGGGTTGACTATTAAAGTTTGTCTATTCATCTGAGAGGTTGACTTGGTGGATAAAAGGAGGATCTTTGTTTAGGTCTAAGGTCTTGGATAGTCTCAATTTGATTTTGAATCTACTAGTTTTAGAGTTTGACTAAGTTTTTCCCTTCATAGGGATTTTTCCCTGGCTGAGTGCCTATATCTGGTGTTATTGATCTTCATGCTTTTGATTTGATGATTGCTTGATGAGAAGAAGATAAGAGAAGAACATAAGGAAAGCTGATCAGAATACAAGAATATCACAAGTAATTGTCAACATAAGCAAATATTTCTGCCTTTCTGATTTTCTAACATGGTATCAGAGCTAAGGTGAAGGAAGAAAAGGAAAAAGGAAGCTTGAAGATATATTGAAAGAAGGAAGGATCAAGCTCAAGGCTTATTAAAAGGAAGAATCTACATCTAGAAAATTTCTGGCAACTTCAATGAAGTCAAAAAATAAACTAGAAGGAGCCATCAATTATAGAGCATGGAAGAAGAGAATAGATCTCATCCTCGCAAAGCACAAAGTATTGGATTTTGTACTTGGAAAGGTTAAGGAACTTGCAGATGATGCAAGGAAGGAAAAATACAAGGAAATCGATATCATGGCCATGAATCTAATTGTAGATGGAGTTAAGGATAACTTAATTCCCTACATATCCAATATAGATACTGCAAAAGGGATGTATAAAGGTCCCTCCAAACTATTCACCATCAAGAACATTGGACAAGTAGCTAGTCTCAAGAATAAACTAAGAAAAGTGAAGATAACAAAAGATGACACTGTGTCTTTTTATTTTGTAAGGATTTACCGAATAAGAGATGAGCTCCAAGCCATTGATGAAATCATACCAGATAAAGAACTTGTGATTGAAGCACTTCTAGGTCTACCAAAATCATGGAGTGTCTTTGCATCAAGAATTAGCAGTTGGAAAGAAATACCATGATTTAAATAAATGTGGAATGCTTGTAGTCAAGAAGAAGCTCACATCTCTTTAGCAAATGATAAGAAGGAAGATGAAGAAAACAACACATCCAATGCATATTTTGCTCACTACAAGAAAAATGGACACAAGATGTTTAAGGGACCAAAAAAGAAGATTGACCTATCCAAAATAGAGTTTTCATTGTCATAAGATGGGACGCTACAAGAATCAATGTCCTGATAATCCCAAAATAAGAAGAGAGAGAGAGAACATGCTACAGTTGCAGATGAAGTTCCACCTAAGAAGAACAAAGCTGAAGAATCCGATGTTAAAGACTTATATTATTAAGTCTCTTAAGGATAATATCCCTTGCATATCCTTCTACTTATTTCTTTGTATTTTCCTTGGTAGGAAAGCTTATAGAAATGCATATGGATTATGGCTAGATTCAGAGAGAGACATCAAAAGAAAAGTCTTAAATAAGCTTACTACAAAGAAAACCCTACAAGGTTTGTTAAAGAAGCAACTCAAGGTATGCATAAAAGTAAAAGATTTGTAGTAGGTCTTCTTCATTAAAAGGTACGATCATTTTGTAATTTGTTTTGTATTACTAACTCTTTCGTGTCTAGGGTTTTCAATATAATCATTAAGATTCTATATTGTTAGGGTGATTAATCTCTAGATTAAATCAACCCTTATCACACATTCTATCTTTTACGTTGGTAAAACCCTAGCCTTTTAGGGTTTGCTGCTATATAATGAAAAACCTAGATTTTTTAGGGTTTGATGAATTAGGGTTTATAGCGAACCCTTGTAAATGTTAATGCAAAATCCTAGGAATGAAACCCTAGGTATATGTGCTTTTGTATGCCTGAAACCCTTGTTTGGTCGAGTTATTGTATATCTAACATTAAAAGTTTTATGTATCTAGAGTTTACGATACCCTAGCAAAGATTGAAATTAGATTCTAGGGTATGATAATGAAAACCCTAGAAGCATAATTCGTTCGCTATGATTAAAATGATAACTTAATTATTAATGTCTATGATTTAATTTTGATGATAAAATCTAGGGTTTGTAACGAAACCTTAGCAAATGTTGTTGTAAGAAGCCTAGCGGATGTAACCCTTAAATGATTATTAAACCTAACTACGTTTAGGTTTTTAATATCTAAAGTTTGATTTCTTGATGCTCCCATTATAATAACATGCTAACCCTATTTTGATATAGTTGACTTTATGCTCTTGTATATGTGTGTGTGTGTGTGTGCTTGGTTATCCTTGTTAAAGAATTGCAAGTATACGGTCTTCAAGATGTTGAAGATGAGTGCCTACCTCGTACTTGTTGATAAATTGATGATAATATTAAGCATGATGGAAAGAGGTAAAGTCTACATTGATGATTGAAAGATGACCTTGTTCCCATATTATTACCCACCACTTTATGGGTGATATCGCTAGGAGAAAAAATTTCTCCAAGATAGTACTCAGTCGACAGCCCCTTGCATCCACCAGATAGCTCTATGTGCCATTTTCTTAGCCACCTGAGCTAGCCTTGTGGTCCTTCGCCCATATGTTATGATCACATGTTTGAAGGTGGACCTCTCAATCCCAAAGGTATGACTTTTCATTGGTTTAGTTGAGTAATTTGTTTACCTATATTGGACACTTTTCGGCATGGATTGGTGGGGGGATTCAGCAGAAAGAGTGGACTAGGTTTGTACTCGTCTCCTCTGCCCGACTCGGTAGTTAGCCTTGTATCCTCGTCCTGTGGGATCTCCTTTACTAGCCATTAGCTTTAGGGATGGCACTAGATGGGAAATCCTGATTTTGGTTACGTGGTCCCGCTTCCCGACACCATATACATCACTCCCCTTCCACTCATTTTAACCCCATTCATCACCTTTCCCATCTGGGTCCACATAGGGTTAGCCTCCCCCTCCCCTTGTCCACACTTTGGGTCAGGCCTAGAACGATGCCCGGAGGTTGATGCAACTAAAAAGAAAGGAAAATGTATAATTTGGCCACTTAAAACAGGAAATGTACCACAAAATGCAAAAGATGGTCAGGACATACAAATTTAGCAAGTGGGCAAAAGCCAAACATGAGCTTTACCCCTCATTCATGGCCATCACCCTGGTTTCTATGGGGCCTAGATGAGCCCCTTCCACATTAAGGAACCCATGATTGTCCCAACCCCTAGTGGGCAATGAGCTGCCCCGCCTTAATAGGGGGTATCTACTGCTATATTCCACACATCATGCTCTCATCCCCTGTAGCCCTAAGCAGTTATGAATAAAAATAAATCAAAGGCAAAAGGCATATGAAGAAGGGTGGAAAAACAAAGGTCGAGGTAACTCATGTACCACGATTTGCTCCCCCCTACACTCATATAACCAAGTGTGGGCTTCCCTCATCATAGCTACCCTTGTACCATGACATGTGGCTTGGAGCCTTCCCCTGATCCCCACTCCATTCCATCACTATATCACATGCCACCTACCCACTGATGGATGTACCATCGACATGTCACCGCCCTTTAAAGGTTTAAACCACCTAATAGGGTCCTTGTTAACCCTCATATTGAGCTTGGAGAGACCAGTACACATAGTTATCAGAATCGGATCGGTCGTCGAACCGATAGACCCTTCAGACCGGGAATCGCTCAAAACCAGACGGAAACTGGGAAAAAAACAGACCGAAAAACCAGTTGAGCAAAAATACATAAAATATTCAAATTTAAAAAAAGAACATATATAATCATGTGCATCCATATAAATCAAACCATTTATACACAAATATGAAAAAATCCTCATGTATATAGCAAGTAAGAGTGCATAATATGATAATACCATAATAGCACTTAGTGCAAAACGTGTCTGAAACAAAATACATCAAGATACAGACTCTAAATGGCCTGTGATACATCAAACTACAATACTATTAGTACTAAATTACTAATCAGAATCAACATCCTCAGCGTCCCTCTCATCTTCATCCTCAAAATTAGCAGTAGCAGACTGAGGATCTATAGTGGGATTTTGACTTGATTCCCATGACCCGGAAGGTGGAGCTGAAAGTGGACCCATGTCCATCCAAGAAAGATCTTCATTGTCAAATCTTGGTTCCTGGGTCTCCACAACCCACTCTGATGATCGATCAAAGTCATCAAAAGTTATGTTGCTTGATTCAGGTGTCTTGTTCAACAACTAGTTTTTCCTCAACCTGAGGTTGTGTTGAACATAAACCATGTCATTCAATTGTTTTTGCTCCAAATGATTCCTCTTCTTGGTGTGTATTTGCTAATAAACACTCCAATTTCATTCACAGCCTAAAGCCCCAACGAAGAAAAAAAAAATTTAAATCAAAAAATAATAAAAATCGCTTGAATGGGCTCCACGCATGATATGTTAGGCGATTGCACTGAACTGACATGTTCGGCCAAAATGGTTGGTTCAGTATCGAACTGGCCATTTCCGGACCGTTGCACCAGTTCGAACCTGTTTAGGGTTGAAAATGGTCGGACCGGCCAGTCCAAACCGGTTTGGTCTGGTCCTGATAACACTGCTTATACATGCCAAAGCCCACTATGGAAGGGCATGCCACCATGAAGTGCCCAATTGATTCCATGATTTGTAAGCTCATTTACTTGATTACTCTAATGATTTGTTGTATTGGAGGACAAGGGGACACATTGGATCTTATGCAGGATTGCAGGTAGGTCTCCATTTGGGGTTTGGTCTCTCTATACGGGGTCCAAGCCCTCCAAAGGGCCACATTAGCACTTGCAGGGTGAGCGTAGAGAGCCATGGGCCTCCACCATAATCGGCAACCCTTCATGGATCCCTAGCACCATTCCGTGATTGCTCGTGTTCCACCTTTAGGACGAGGATGATGCACCTAGTTCACCATGCCCAACCGGCTCCACACTTGCACCATACACTTGGCAAATGTTCCAGGGTCCAGATGAGGATGTGTCTCACTGCAAGAGACAAAGGGAGGGCTTATGTCAGCATCCTAGCCCTTACAGATGGTTTAAAGGCATTATTGATCCACTTGGAGACCCATGAGGATGTCATTGTGCCCCCATACCCACTTGGGAGCACCACATGTGACTCGCTTGGAAAACAAGGGGCCAACCCCTTGTCCACTATGATTGGAGCCTTTTCACTCAACTTGGCACATTTGGACTCCATCAGACCTCCTCAATGGCCCAACAACTCATCATGTTCATTATTTTGCCCTCTTAAGAGGTTATTCTTTGTATTATTGAGCTATCTTGGTGTGCTTGTCACCAAGTCATGTCGTTATTATGTATTATTTTATTATTTGGGGCTAAATTAGGCCAATTAGGAAAATCGAATCCCCTTTAGAGTTGTATAAATATGAGAGAAGCTCATTCTAAACTCTCATCATCACTTGGATTGGATTGGTATCCCTTGAGAGATTTTCGCACTTCTGTTGGGATAATTTTGGAGCTTTCTTGATGCACTATGATGTTTGGATTTTCGCTATTGTCTTTGGAGCTTCTTTATAATGCGAAATTGATGAATGGATATACTCTCACTCTCACATAAGTCGAAATTTTGATGTTATTCTTGTTATCTTACTTGTCAAATGCATGTATCTTGTTATCATTGTTCTTGTATGGATTAATGTAATGCAAAATTCTTTTGGACCTTGAACAAGTGATTAAATGCATGCATTGAACTTTGAGGGATTGGGTGAATGTTCCTAGAGGCGCCTCCTAGGTTGAAGACCTCAAAACTTTGTCTCCTTCACAGATTTGAAGTATAAATCCCTATTGACCTAGTTGTTGCCCTTGGAGAACCTAGCAAAGATCAATTAGGGCTTCTTAGCTCACGAAAAATCTCAATCTATGTGTATATTCACTCCATTAGGCCCAAGAAATAAGGCACTGATCCTCGTATCCCTTTGGTGGTCAAATTTACCTCTCTTTCTTCACTTTTCCAAATTCTAGGCCTAACCCTAGAGGGTCACCTAGGGCATCCAAAAAAATTTATTGTAGCCATTCAAACCCCTCGATTTTTGGTCCACCACTGCGCTGGGATTTTCTCTAGAGGTCCTCCGAATTTCAAGCAAATCCAACGGTGGAATCCTGAGATATAGCAAGCCCTAGCCATAAGACCAATTTTTGCCCTAGGTTGATGTGGGCTAGTGTCCTCAATTGGATCATTGCATTCAAATCTCAAAAGAAAACTTGTCCTTTGATCCCATTTTTTCCCCTAATTAGGTCAAGTTCCTCCTTGGTTGATCAACGCCATACCCTTGACCTAGTCAAGGTCCACTCGGGTTCTTTGTGGTCCCACAACTCTACAACTCAAATTCCACAAGGATTACATAGAATCCATTTCTTCACAAGGATCCTTAAGCCTAGGGAGTCAAGGCATATCCTCCAACCCTAGGTCTAGTTATCCTTATAGCCCTTCTTAGAGAGCCAATCACTTTGCTTTCAAAGCAAGCAAGCCAATTACTTGAGCCTCTCTCGTGAATAGGCTTTAGGAATCACTCCTCATCCATCATCGACCTATTCATCTTTGTAATTCCTCTTATATCGGGTCTCCTCCATCGGTGAAAGTCCGTAAAGAGCAGGGAGCCATAGTTGAGGCGACAATGGGCTATTTCTCCATTGTTGCCCCTTGACCTAGTAGTTTCTCTATAGGATCCCTTCCTAGGACCCCTACTAGTTTGAGCAGTAACACATATGAAGGAAAAAAGTTTGTGAAAATCAAAATTCTTCGATAATATGGCGATGCAAAAAGAAAGAGTCTGTATAGTTGTTGATCTCCCTAAAGTTGAGAGAGAGCTTGATGAAGGAAAGTGTATATTTTCCATAGTTGAGAAAGAGGACATGATCTTGGAAATATGAAGAATATCAATAAGAAAAGAATAAGATCGGAGAATAACTAAAGCGCTACAGTTGATTGTTCTTAATTGTTAAAGTTGCAAACAAAAGTTGGATATGTTAAAGTGTTGAGGCTGAGGTTGGTGTTGCTGAATAAGTTAAAGAAAGCTTCTGACGAGATGTGTTTGGATAATATGATGATGATCTAAGCAGCATCAAAACGATTGAAAACCCCGGAGGTTTGTGCTAACACACACACACACACACACACACACATATATATATACTGAGAGTTTGTTACTAAATGGGGTTGTGATTGTGCAGGATCTCTCCATAAGAAGTTTGAATTTTAGAAGCATGATTGGATTGGTGGATATATCTAATTTAGTTTATAGGGAAAGATGAAGCATCTTGGGTTGCATGCCCGTATGATGCTTGGGAGGACATTTGGCCAACCTATGATGATGTCTAGATCCTGAAGTAGGGAAGGTATTATTGGTCTTGTGGAGCTCTGATCTTGGATATGATACCTAGATCCTTGTGGATTGGTGTTAGATTTGAAGCCTAATGGTACCTATGGTGGCAAAAGCTTGGATAACACCGTAGTCCTGACCGGTTATATACCCTTATCAACTATCTAATCTTTAGCATTGCGTATGCTATGACTCTTTGTAGAACATATCATTTTGAGTTCATCCTTGTACCTGTATATATATGTATGATTATGAATGCCTCCCTAGTTAACAGGGAGTGTTGAAGAATGTAACTAGTGTCGTTCTTCATAATTGTATTTGAGTGATGATGTAATGTACTTGTCAAACGAAAGAAAAAAGAAAATTTATTTATAAAAGAATAATTATAATTAAGCATGGGTTTCATGCTTTGTTTATTTCTTTCTAGGTCAAAGGCCTCCATTGTAGGCTTCTAGGGTTTATGTCATGAGTCTTAGCCCTTGTCATCATTTAATAGACACTTCTTGGGCTTTGTATATTGAGAAAGAAATTTGTTTTTGTGTCAAAGGTGTCATTTGTGCCTCCTCCACCAAGTCGGCTTCATTAAGGACGTTCGACCACATAGAAGGACTATAAATAAGTAGCTACTCGACCTCATTTGGACAACCAACCAAGAAAATTCGATCTGCAGTTACAGGAGAAAGAAAGAAGAGTGAAATATCTAGAGAAGAAGGAGAAAAAACGTAGCGAAGAAGGAGACACTTGTCAAGCAAAAAGCAAGCCAAAATTCTCTCTCCTTTGCCACACATGCGAGTTTTTGGACTGTTGCAGGAGGGCCGAAGTTGCAGGTCTGTAATAGGGCCGAAATTCTGAAGCTGGAAGGGCCAAAATCTGGGTTGTTGCAGGAATGAAGTCGTTTGACTAGGGTTGTCTATTAAAGTTTGTCTATTCATCTTGAGAGGCTGACTTTGTGGATAAAAGGAGGATCTTTGTCTAGGTCTAAGGTCTTGGATTGTCTCAATTTGATTTTTGAATCTTCTAGTTTTAGAGTTTGACTAGGTTTTCCCCTTCATAGGGGTTTTGCTCTTGTTGAGTGCCTATATCTGGTGTTATTGATCTTCATGCTTTTGATTTGATGATTGCTTGATGAGAAGAAGATAAAAGAAGAACATAAAGAAAGTTGATAAGAATACAAGAATATCACAAGTAATTGTCAACATAAGAAAATATTTCTACCTTTCTGATTTCCTAACACCGCTATCATTCATAGCTTCTACCATCTACGCCCTCATATGACCCTCATACGATTGTCGCATGTCCTTGGCGGTTGGTAGCTACTTGGCTATTGTTTCAAATGCTACCCGTACTCCTGCGCACATCTATGTAGTGCATGGCTATTTCAGCGTACTCACACATACAACAACTGTCATTTCAACCTGTATGATGAAGCTTAGGATCTAATCCCAGCCATCCATCACTTAGGAGATATAGAGTTTGAGATCTAGCTCAATCAGAAATTATAAAAGAACCTACGGGAGAGGTGGTAGACACATTGATTCATTGGGAGAGAAAATTTCTCAAGAGGAACGAGAGACTCAAGACTAAAGGGAGAAGAAAAGTGTGCAGTTGGAGGTTCGAGTGAGCACAAATTTTGCAGGTGGAGCACACAAGTGAAGGTCGACATTTACTTGGAATTGAGGTTGAGAGTGTGCCGCAATCTTGGAGAGGCCAAAAGGGTCCAGGTTGAGTTCTAGAGGTGTGCAACGAATGTGGGGAGGCTAAGATGGTTGAGGCCACAATAGTGGAGGGGCCAAGCAGCTTAAGGAGGGTCGAATTTGTAAGAGACAACTAGCTAAAGTGCAGGAGAAATTTTTGAAAGTTGACTTTGCTAGGTTCCATTAGCACAAATTTTGCAAGTGGAGTGCATAAGTGAAGGACCAAGATTTACTTGGCATTGAGGCCGAGAGTGTGCTGCGAGATTGGAGAGGCCAAGATAGTCCAGGTTGAGTTTCTGAAGGTGTGTCGCAAGAGTGGGGAGGCTGAAAGGTTTGAGGTTGCATTTGTGGAGGGGTAGAGCAGCTTAAGGAGGGTCGAACTTGTGAGAGACAACTAACAAAAAGTGCAGTATGAATTTCTGGGGGCCAATTTTGCCATGTTCCATTAGCTATATTTTCTATGTATTCTCTATGGGTCATTTTCCCTGTTAAGGGAGCCCTTAATTTTCTTGAGTAATAAAAAGTGAAGGAGAATTTGTAGGGTGAAAATTTTGTTGTGTTCATGACTGATTTTTTATTTTTATTTCTGTTGCAAATTATTTAAGTTATAATGCCAATGTATTTTTATTCAACAAATTTTCAGAAAAATAATTTATTAGGTGAATATATTTTGTGGGCATAAAATAAATTGCTAGGAATTTAAATCAGATCTAATATTGGAAAATTTAAAATAGTATTAAAGCAATAAACTCTAAGGACAAGGAAGATCGATTTTGTCACAAGGGTTTTAGCAAAATAATTATTTTCCAGTGGTAATATTTTTCTGGGTTGAGTATTTGATTTAGAGGTAGTGAGGATGGTTGCAATTGGGCTAAGGTTTGAAGACCAGTCAGAGGGTGCATTCAACTACAATCCTTAGAAGGAGAGGATAGCATTGGTGTTGATGGAGAATGGGTTTTTGGGCGTTCGCAGATCAGCAACTCACCCCTTCTATTGATGCTACACAATTTCCTGCCCATAACCAATAGGATGTGAAAGCCAGGAGGATCATTCTCGATGGGATGAAGGATCATGTGATCCCTCATATTTCCATAAAGAAAATAGCCAGGGAAATGTGGGAGGCTTTGACAAATTCGTACCAAAGCGACAATCACAACAAGAAAATGGTGTTGAGGGAGAAGCTCATGAGCACCAAGATGTCCAAATCATATATATATCAGTGTCTTATCTCACTAGGAACACACAGGTTTGTGATGAGTTGGATACAATTAGGGAGGTCGTGTCAGAAGCGGAGTTGGTTAGGATGACCCTGAATGGCTTCACAAAACCATGGGCTCCTTTTCTCAAGGGTATTGTGGCATGAGAGAAGCTTCCAAGTTGGGAGAGGTTGTGGCATGATTTCATCTAAGAGGAGATTCGAGAGGAGTTTCTAGAGGGTGGCCAACAACAAAAAGTGATGATGAGAACCTTGCCCTTGCCATTCAGGTGGGCAAGGGGAAAACTTAGAAGAATTCCAAAAGAGAGGCTACCTACCGCACAAGTAGAAAAGAAGAAAGACATGAGAAAAGTAAAATGCTTTGCATGTCACAAATTTGGCCATTATGTCCAAACTCCAAACAAAAAGAAGGTCAAGGGGAAGGCATAGGTTGAAGCTCAGTAGATTCACAAATCAACGAGTTTTCCACCAAATTTGAGAAGGAATTATAGTTGGTATCTAGTAACAATCCCTCCCACCCCCTTTACTATTTTGGGTCATGGAAGGTGTTACTTGTTATTTGACCCGACCTCCAAGGTCTATTAGGAAGATGGGGTCACAAAATTTCACTTTTTCCAATGTTGTTAGAACTCGAAACCAATGCCACCATTGCATTCAGTTCATTGAGAGCTTTCTAGCGATATAAAATTTATCTCAATCTGACTCCCAAATGCCCATTTAAAGTTTAACCAATCTGATTATGCCACATTAGTAGAGAGCCCCACGTGGCTATGCCATGTCATCAACAACAGTTCCATATTATCCAAGCCCCTATGTGGCATTTTTCGATTTTAGTGGGGTCCACATGCCCAAATCACGTCGAACTGGCTTAGTGCTCCATCGCCCATTCTCCTTTGTTTTTAAGTCTCCAAAACCAAGCAATGGGTGGTGATCTATGTTTGGGTTCCGAGACAAAACCATGTCCATGTCATGCCACCGAACACATTACCGCCCCGACGTGAACCAAAGAGATGAGAGTGGAGGGTAGCGAGCGGCAGTAGGGGTTCTGCACTGGAACAGCAACGGGACTAGCCCCTCTTCATCGACGCACTCATACAACATGTAGAAGTTTTAGCGGCAAGCGGTGGGCAAAAATAAAATCACGTGATGCCCACATGGCCTCCTCGTCACCCCAACAAGTCATTATAAAGGGGCCCGCCTCCACGTCTAGGTAATGTCGTCGGGGTTGTCACCGCCTGCAACGTTCAATGATGAACAAAGGCAAGGGGTAATGAGCAGTGGGTGGTGTTAGAGCTCCACGTGGCCCTGCCACATTAACACAAGGCGTAGGGCCCACAGATCCTCCTTGAGTTTGCGGTGTTTTTCTTTGTTATCCAATTAGTGGGAAATCTGGTTTGACAGCTCTGTGCCAACTTTGCTACACTCCTAGACGATTGGATCCGCTTCTTCTCGACGACAAGTATGGCCCAACACCCATCAAAGCCTCCACAAGGGGTGCACTTCTTGCCACCTATTGTTATGACATCCCTCACCGAGGTGAAATGTCTAATGATAAGGAGCTTTATTCTGCAAAATAAATACAACAAAGACTGCATGGACTGTCAAAGCCCCTTTTTCACCTATCGGAACCCTTGAAAAGGTTAAAAATCCACCTTTTTGCTTTAAAAGCGCTCATTCTAAAATATCAAGCCTCTAAGCGCCTTTTGCCTTAAGCCCGATCCCCTTTTCCGCCATGAGACCGGGCCTCGTGACCGAGCGCTAAGCCCATCGACAATTGCACGTCGCTCTTTCCAAGTTCACACTTCCAAGTTCTCTGTTTCGCCGATGGCAAATCCTCCAATAAGATCTGGACTGTCCATTCCCCAAGATCCAACGGCCATCGCGCGTCACCTATCCATCGCACATCGCACATCGCAGTATTCCATTTTCACTTTGTATTTCTCCGCCGATGTGCGAAACCCCGACGCAATCCTGACCGTTGATCTCCTCCCGCAGATCCAACGGTCATCGCTCCATCGCGCTGCCCCCATCCATCGCACATCGCATATCGCTGCACTCCATTTTCACTCTATTTTTCACCGCCGATGTTCATTCCTCGCCGATCTAATCTGAGCCATTGATCGCAATCGATCCAACGGTCGGCGCTGTCTCGCTATTTCGCTGTTCTCCGCCTCATCCATTCATTTATGCGAAGCCGTGATATGATCTGGACCGTCGATCCTCCTGATCGGACGGTCATCGCTTCATCGCCGCATCGCGGTTCACCCCTCCCCTCGCACCATTCCTGCCCTTGTGCGATCCCGCCATGCATTCTGGCCCGTTGATCATCCTGATCCAATGGCCAACGCACCTCTGCCTTTTACCCTGCTCATTTCTTCTCCGACATTATCTCCACCTCTGATCTCGTTGATCCAACAGTTATTGCCAATCTTCCGCTCTACTCGGAGGCAATATCAGCGCACGAGTTAACACCTTGAGTGCCTCCGCAATTGACCTGTTTGACTACGGAAGATCTCAGATCAACGGCTGAGATTTACTACGGGGGCACAGGCCAAGAATTTGATCCGTACCCCAAAGCGCCCCCGCAGTTGATCCCCACCATTGATGTCCATCATGATCCAACGATCCTCACTCCATCGCTCGATTGCTAATTTCCCGACCACTCACCCAACATTACACTCCCTCGCTCTGATCTGGACCGTTGATCTCCCTCATCCAACGGCCCACATCACTCCCGCTTTTATAACCCCGCAACTGATCATCCCTCTATGCGACAAAGTTGTTGATGTCATTGCCGGTCCCACCCGACCGCGCAAGTACGTCCATCGCGTTCATCTGCAGTCGTTGATCTAGATTGCCCAGATCGAACGGCTCCGGCGCATTTTCGCATCCATTTCACAGCATCTCCCCAACACGCAACTCCGACGCGAAATGGGCGGTTTTTGTGAGGACATGCATCGCTCCCTAACACGTATCCAGCGCGATACCTCTTACCACTCAGCCCCCACGCAAAAACCACTCGTGGTTTTCTGCGAAACCGCCCATCATATTTCCGCGCCATATTTTGATTTAAACCCTGGTTTTCGCCTCCACCATGGTTTTACCTTCCATTGTTGCATTTGCACTTCCTCCGCATCGCTCCATAACCCCTCGCTGAGCCATCTGAAGCAGTCTACCCCTCATTGCAGGATTTATTTAATTGGTTTGTTGTCTGTGCAGGTTTTCATGGCCTTTTAAGTACACAAGCTGTCTCATAGCCAATCACAGTGGCTCGAGGCCGAGGATGACGATCCTCCACGCCCAGGAAGCAGAGAAAAAAGATGCAAAGGGTCAGTTTCATGTCTTAGTCGATGGATCATGACCATTGGCCATTCTATAAGACCCTCCAGCGCAAAAGGCCAGTCCTTCCCACGACTAACGGTGTTGCCTTCGCCAGCAGCAACAAGGGCTCTGCCTCATCAAACAGCAATGATCATTCATGACTGGGCCCGTGTGACCTTTTTACCTTATGTTCTTTTCACTTTATCATTTCGGGTGAAATTTTTAGTTCACTCCCGCAGTTTTCACTTTCAGTTTAGTAAATTGTTTACATTTCAGTTAGAAACGGCTTTAGGCCTGCGTTGTAAGATGATGAGAGGCAGTTCTACCTCATCATCGTTTATGTTTTTTATTTAGACCTGAAACGGCATACAAGCACGCGAGGAAGATATTTTCCCAAAATATCTTCTCGCGCATAGGAATCAGAGGTTATAAAAATAGGAAGTAAACACTAACAAAAGGTTCCAGATTTTCCAAAGGACTCACTAAGCTCGAGTATTCTGTATGTATGTTGTATGAACTCTGATAGTGGATGTTTGAAGATCCCATAGGGACTCAGTAATAAGAAGTTTTGTTGGAATTGGGGATTTCGCCCTGGATGATTCACAGTTTGTAACTCTTCTCCATGTTTTTTTTAATACAAATGTTCATTTCGTATCTCTCCACATTTCTTGTATCTAATGCTCTGGAATGCGAGTGCTCCCATGCTTAAATGTGAATTTATCATAGCAGATACTCATATTTACTCATCTACAGCGCTTTAAATATGGCTCAGGCATGATACTTTGTTTCATTTTCTATCTCTTCCGCCGTTCTTCTGATATTAACTACAATGAATTCTTATCTTTGAACGAGCCCAGATATATGGATTCTTATCTTTGAATAAGCCCAGTATAAATGGATTCTTATCCTTGAATAAGCCCGGTTATAGTTGATATCTTACTCCATCTTCAGCCATAGTCATCGCTCACATATAACTTGATATCTGTGTATTCATTTTAGAAGTCGGCCCCCTTTTACAGCATTCTGTTTTAAAGTTGTCTGATGCATTTACTTATTGTAGTTTGTACTCAGTTTTTGCAGTTTTCCTCGTTGTTGTGTTTAACTTTGGGGTCTTGGTTCCACCCTTATTAAAACCATTCATCTGAGTGATAGTTGCATGAGAGCTAAACATTTCCAACTGCAGTCAGTTGAGTCATATGTTCCTTGCATTTAAGATGTCCTAGGCATTGGTCTTTATACAACTCAAGGCTGTCTCTAGGAGCTACAGCACCACCCTCGGATCCCAAACTCCTGGATCCATTCCAGCACACAAGGATAAAATCCGACCACCTGGCCTTGTTGATTCCTATCCACCTACTCCATTCTAGATCTACCAAATACCACATTAGATCGCATATAATGCATTGTGGGTCCTATGCGATGTGGTCCCCATGCGATAAAGAAGAAGATAGCTACCCCAGCCCAAGGATATTCGGGATTCCGAGGGGTTGTACAACCTTCCACCTCTGATTGTCCCAACCCCCGGGTTCGACGCAAAATTCAATTTAACAGCATTTGAACTGCACAAGGTGTGATACTCTACCAAAATTCCAAACCTCTGAATCTCTGGATGTCCACGCAACGAAAAAAATGAATCCAGGCGTGGAAAAATGCAGGTCGTTCCCAAAGTGGCAAAACTTCTGCCAACCCGTATTTCCAGATTCTCCAGGGCCTGAAGGGGCAAAACAAACTGTAAACTGAGAAAAACACTTAAGACTTAGGGTATCAACCCGAACATCAATTTCTCCAAAGGAGATGGTCGAGCCTTGAATATTTGCCTCCAACATATGAAGCAAGTCTACAATTAAGGATTTTACTAAGTATTCCTTAATATGGTGAGATCTGAGTACATAGTTTGAAGTCATACCCTAAGCAACAACAATAAGGACCATTTTGCAAAGATTCACAAGACCTGAACTGGAATATACAATCATGTAGGCACTCATCCCACGCATATAGATAAATTATAGATCATAAACAGGGTAGCAGCTCCATGGTGTTGCCAGCCATTGAAATCCTAACACTCGCCATAACCAATCAATAAGTGAAATCACGGCTTTCAAGTATCCACAAATGAATATGCACAAACCACGGATTTATCTCATCATTCCTTAATTATTTAGTCATCAACATTAACCAAAGATTCATTGAAATCACAACATATAAATTAGAATCACAGCATATAAGGTAAATTTGCAGCATATGAGATAGCCTACAATCATGAGTATGGCAGTGAACTACCCAATTCCAACATTTGGCATAACTGAAACTTGCAAGATAATTGGTTAATCTCAAGTGAACTTCAGACCATCAATCATGAACATATATGATATCCTGCACTTCATGAGATGGCAATAACCACACTGTTCAAGGAGCTCATTATCACCGTAGATACACAAGATAGTTTGTCATCCATGATTAGATAGTAAATCAGGCATTCTTTCATGAATGACATAGGACCATACATCAGTTAATAGCATAACAAATATTATCATAATCCATAAATCAAACTATGCATAAACTATTATGCTTATCTGAGTGTGTTAGAATAGATGGCAATTGAAGGAAGGACTTCCACTCTCCATCCAATCATAGGCCAGCTATAGTGCAATCTCTCTTATAATTGACCACCCCCGAGCCGGATCCAAAGTCTAAGGAAATGCTTGCACAAGGGAAATTCACACCAATGGATTAGTCAAACACTCAAGCGATGGAGTCCATTATCCGAATAGTTCATCAAATGCTCTCTGGTAGTAAGCACTACAGTGGCTCACTTACTCTTTGTGTTTCAATTCACCCAAAGTCAAGAGAGGTATATTGCTTAGTTCCAAAAGATCGATTCCACTGTGAAGGTGGTTCATCAACTAGTTAGCAAGCACTTAGTAGGCACTAAGTGGTTCATTAGTCTAACTGCAAGCACTAGGTGGTTTTATTCAGCGATTGATTCCACGATGAGGGTGGTTCATTAGCCAGTTAGCAAGCACTTAGCAGGCACTAAGTGGTTCATCAATCTAACTGCAAGCACCCAATGTTTTTATCTAGGGATTGATTCCAAGATGAGGGTGGTTCATCAGCCAGATAGCAAGCACATAGCAGGCACTAAATGGTTCATTAGTATAACTGCGAGCACACAATGGTTTTATCCAGGAATTGATTCCACAATCAATATGGTTCATTAGCCAATTAGCAAGAACTTAGCAGGCACTAAGTGGTTCATCAGTCTAACTGCAAACACCTTGTGGTTTTAATCAAACCTTCGACAAGCACATGGTGGTTCATCAACCAATAGGCAAGCACTAAGTGGTTCATTAACCTAACTAGAAGCACTAAGTGGTTCACCAGCCGAAGGCTAGCACTTAGTAGTTGAATTCAATCATCGAACTGCACACTGGCAAAACAAGGATTTTAGTGGTCTCAAACACAATGAAGGTGGTTAATGCCCAAAGTCACAGGGTACAGGCTCAAGTTCACAGAGCACCAGACTCTAAGTCAACCCCAGCATTGTTATGCCATCCAGGTCACACTTCACAACTCCACACTATCTCAAACCAACCTTTAAGTATTCAGTCCTGCAAGAGATACGAATTCCCACACTCCATTGGGAGTTTAAAATGTTGAGCGACTGAATTCCAATCGAATGGTCAAACCAAGCTGCAACGCAAAACTCCTCGAGAGAACCCCCATCTCCTTTCTCTGATGTGTACATATAGACAATCTCTCCATGTCCCTCCGTGTATTAGAGAGAGCCCCTTTTTGGCTCTTCAATGTTGTTTTTTGCAAGGTTGTTTTTCCCATTGTCTCATCGATTTACAAGGGGGAAAGGGGAATGGGCACTGCCCTTTCGTCCACCACCCTAGTCTGATCTCATAACTGACACTATCAGTGACCCTGCCAACTCAGTTCATCCTCAATCGCATCACACTAAACATGTCAGATAATGGCTTCTCTCGGCTGCAAGCAACTATAGCATTTAATTCAGTTGGGTATGGGTCATGGCTTTTCGAAACAGGTGAACAAGCAAGCTTCCCTCAGACCAAGGATCCGTAAGGTTGTCCAAACTTCAATTGTTTTAATTAAGTTTAAATAATAATTAGAATATGTTTGATCAAAGGTTCAACTAGTTGTGGTTCCCCCCACGCTGGTATTACATTCCCAATTATTATTACAAAGAGCAAGGTTCGAACAGGGGATGTTACATAAACTACCTTTCTGGCGTGCATGGTTCTTGGACGGTGTTGCTTCTCGTCATATGACGAGACCGATATTTCAGAGGGTGACTCGGAGCTACATTTGGGGCTTGGACACAATGCCAGGTGTGCTATAGAGGGAGTTGGGACAATTCAGTTTCAACTAGATTTTCAAGAACATTTGGAAGTGACAAAGGTATTCTATGTTCCAAGGTTGACCAAGAACCTTCTAGCAATCTCAGCCATGGTGGAGAAGGGTTACGAGGTTTACTTTCAAGATGGACAGGTACTTGTCAAGTTGATAACTTTTGATCTAGGTGTAAAGCATGTAATTGGGAGGAGAGAGGGGAACTTGTACATGTTGAAGGGTCAGCATGTATGTACCCTGGTTCATGATAGAGATAGTTTGTGTGGTTATGGCACAAGAGGATGGGCCACTTGCACCACATAACCTTACCTATACTGAGGGAGATTATCACTAGTCTTCCCAAATAGTGTAGAGCAGCAGGGTGTGTGCAAGGGTTGTACATTTTGCAAGTATGCCAATAGATCCTCTCCTAGCAGTGACAGCAGGTCCAAGGGCATATTGGATTTGGTACATTCATATGTGTGTAGTCATAATGCCAGTGTCATCTTTGAGTGGTTATTGTTATTGTGTGACATTCATTAATGATTAATGATTTCTCTAGGAGGAGGTGGATCTACTTCATGAAGGCCAAGGATGAGGTCTTCAATCAATTTCGAGAGTTTAAGGCTCTTGTGGAGAACCAAACAGGGAGAAAGGTCAAAGTTCTAAGGTCAAACAAGGGGGACGAGTATACCTCCAATGACTTCAAGAATTTCTACAAGGAGGCAAGAATCAAGAAGGAGGTAATAGTGACTTAGAACCCACAACAAAATGGGGTTGCAGAGAGGAAGAACAAGGCCATCATCGAAGCTACCAAGGCAATGATCCATGATTAGTATCCGCCCATGTTTCTTTGGGCAAAGGCTTGCAATACAGCAATATAGATTCATAGCAGGAATCCTCATAAGGTCTTGGGGGCTAGACACCTGAGGAGGCATTCACATGGGTGAAACCGGAGGTAGAGCATTTTTGTATCTTCAAGTGTCCAGTTTATATCCATGTACCTTCAGAGAAGAGGACATAGTGTACATTCCATCGCAGGGGAAGACTGTGGTGAGCACGGATGTCAAGTTCAAGGAGAGTCGAGCCTTTAGGAAGTCACATGAACCCCTTCCAGCAATGGCAGATAATAAGCAACAAGAGACTCCAAAGATTGAGGAGAGGATCGAGACCAGCATTACTAACAGTTGTGACTCAACCTTCAAATCTGAAAAAGGAGTTGAAGGCTCCTTCCATTTCTATCAGGAGGAGGCTGAGATGGTTTGAACAAACATCGAGAGATTTTCACAAGCATGTGGAGGCTCCTAAGAGTACTTTCAGAGAAAGCAGTGTTGAGAATTTGGAGGGTCGGAGATTAATTCAAATTCTCTTACTTGATAATTACTTGTGAGCTTACTTCTTAACTTATTTAGTCTTTCATCAAGTTAATTACCAAAATACAAGAAACACACAATTAGGCTCCTCGAGCCAGGGCAAAAACCTCTCCCTCTTGGAGAGGAAAACTCGTAAGAAATTCTTCTTATAGATCTTCAAATGACAAGTACCATGCCCAAGACTCAGACCCTTGACCTATGAATGCCTCCAAGACCTTGTTACTGCTTCTAAGTCTTCTTCCAACGTTGATCTTTCTTTTCTTCACCAACGTGCACTGACTTGCATCAACATTAGAGAACTCGGTCTCTAAGTTCTTGGCTGCTCCTTCTACTTCTCAACCTTCCTATATAGATGAGAGATGTGGTAGCCCAAGACCAAACTTGTAGAAGATCTCCTTCACACTGTGAACAACTTCAGCCTTCCAAAGTTGTGCAAGGAGAGAACAGACCCTTGTCCAAGTGTATATATATATCAGATTTACATGTTCCTGAAGTCCACAGCTTCTATTAGCTGATCCGCATCCTTCCTTCAAACTTATTAACACATATTCCGGGATTCCTTTACGCTGCAACAGTCTTAGAGAGATCTATATTACTTCTAGTAAGAAGATCGCACTTCTAACTCAGATTTATCTGCACCTTTTCACTATGGAAATTACAGAGAGAATCCACAATCTTTAACATCTGAGATTTGCACCCTTATCACCTCTGAAATCCACACTTTAGAATCAGAACAATCCGCAACTATTCTATCCTTATATCCGCACTTGAAACCCTAAACAAGTCCTCATAAATCCGCACCTTTTTCTTCAAGAAGTCCACACTTATATCACTCAAAACAGTCTGCACTGAAGCTCAGAGATGTCCGCAATTTCTTTTCTTTTCTGCGCAGCATAGGTGGGTATAAATAGTTGTTTTCCCTTGTCTATAAGCCGACCTGACTTGTGAACCGATGTGACTATTATGGGAGCCGACATGACTATTATGAGGCCGACTTCTCACTACATATAGTGCCAACTATATTACATATTTTCCAGCGTTTGAAGGATGGCTATCTTGAGGGTTGTTAGAGCCTTTCTTTCACGGTTTCTTGGACAAGGTCTAGGAGCATTTCTTTAGATGAGATCCCTCATATATAAATGACACTTAATTACATTTATCCCTAGGAGACAAAACCCTAAATAGACATCAAGAAGAATTAACCTATAATAAAATCTTGCTCATGAAACCCATGAAGCAAGTACAAAATACATTTTATTATCTTTGTCTTCTTCTTTACATAAATCCATAAATACATAGTCAATATGAAGACCGATCCTAGTTACACTTTTCAACACTCCCTCTTAACTAGGGAGGTATTCATACAGGTACATGGTCACTTTCAAACTGAAGAATCTCATAAGAAGAATCGGATTGGTAATCGCATCTATATAGCATCATATCAACCAGCATTGTCCTAGTGCAAGGCCTTGACTAACAGCCCCATCTCTCAACAAGACAATGGGCTACAATGTTGGTGAGACACATGACTTATAGACACCATAGTAATTGTCTCTCCAATGTACATACTCCACCCAGGTGTTCCCAAAGTATGACATTCTTGGACTATTCTTCTATTGGGTAGCCAGCCCTCACAGAATATCAGTCCTCGACTACTCTTATCTTGAATGCCCTATCTCATTCTCAAAGAGTATCGAATCCCAGATGATTATCCAATCCTCCATTTTTTCTTCCAGGTGAAGACCAAAATGATGTGTCTATCCATTCTCTTCACATGGCCTTCACTAAGACTTACGGCTGTTAGTCTTGGTCTAGTGCATGACACATGTAATAGAGAATCACATACGTCACTCCCTCTCAACACAGGAAGGACATACTTCAAGTTTCTTCCAAGCAAGAAACCTACCACTAGGCTCCCTCTCAACCAGGGTCCTGCAGCAACAATCCAACTACTCATGAAGAATTCCTCCCCTTGATGTCATGGATTTCGATATTGAGGAATCTTCAACTATTGGCTTCATAGGGCACAGATCATCTATCACTTTCAATCACGAGTCATGTCCACTATGAGAAAGTGATTCATCAGTCTTTCTTATCTAGTCCACCGTTATGCCATGCTGCTTTCCTTCAAATCATCTCCAAGGATCATACATCCTTTCTCATGATTAGCAGCTCTGCACAGATTCATCGAGATAAACATATACATATGAACTTTTAAACCAAAAGTTACCTCAGTGATGATATTTCACCATGACATCTTCCTGTAGGCATTGGCATCCTTTATTCAGATTGACACATCTCCTAATGATATGTTTTTTCAAGGGTCCTCTTCTTTACCAGACTTCTATCAGAGTCTACATATCCTCCCAGGAGATCTCCTAGTCACATCTTCTTGGCTTCCGGATGATAACTGCTTCTTGACATGGTTGCATTTCATGATCTCTTCCTTTCTGCACATTCTTTATTCCCAGGAACTTACAAATTTTCCAGTTCCTCGTTCATATACAACCACCTCATATTCCATGAGGATATGTTATGTTGATTTCATTTGTCAGTGCACCGAGAGATCCTTCTTCATAGATCATACTTCTAATTATAGAAGTCTATTACCTGCAATCATATGACATGACTTCACGACATCCAGTGTCAGCATATAAATATATACATACCTCATACATTTTTTCTCTTAGTCATCCTGTAGCAATTTCACTAGAATGAAGAGCTTCATTCCCTTGACCTGCTTCATCAATATGTCATCATATCCCAAAACTCTGTAGCATTGAATTCTTGATGAAACCATTATGCTTTCATTCTAATCAGTGAATTCATAGAGAACTCCATTAGAAAATATCAGCACCAGCTTTCATGATGACCCTTGATCTTGATAACTGCCTTTCATCAGTATGATATCCGTGAGGTTTTTCCAGGAGTTGTTTCATCGAGAGCTCTTGCCATGCTTCGATCATGATGCTATAATATACACCACTTCCTATCATACTATTTTACAACCAAACGATATCACTTAAAAGAGAAGATGATCTCTATCATAGTGGAGATCCCTCGCTTCTTCTTTCTTAGATTTCTTTGCATCAGGTTCTTCCCTCATTTCTGATACATGGGCTTATTCCCTATTTCTCTTGTCCTTTTCAGATTTAGGACAATCTCTTTTACTATGCCCAAGTTCATTACATCCGAAAATCGTACTTTGTCAATATTTCTTCTTTTATTCTGAGGACCAAGTTTACTAAATCTTCCGTTCTTCCTGAATATTGTTGTAAAGGCTAGATTCCCTTCACTTGATCATGTATCAGTGTTGGCTTTCAATCTTGTTTCCTCTATTTTACATAGAGACCATAAATCGTGGAATGGTGTGGCTTCTTTCTTCCCGTATAAACCTGAAGTGAAGTTTCCCCATTCTTCTGGCAGAGCATTCAGCACCACTGTAGTCATCTCAGCTCAGTGTCAGACATTACTTCTCCCAATTCCTGCAGTTGATCTCAGAGAGATTGCTTCTCCTACAGTACTCACAGAGGATAGCTCCACCAATTTCTCATATATTCCTTTTGATGATTCTAGATTTGATACATCGGAGATGAGAGAGTCTTTTCTAGATTCTGTAAGAATCCTTTGGGCTCTTATATCTCCCTTCATGTATTTCGCATGACTTCATTGTCCTTTTCTTCCATGCAGGAAAGTTTGAAACCCTAACTAGTTTGTTGCTTTCTTTGCAAAGAAGATATTTTGATAGATTCATATGAAGTCATAAGGATACTTACTTGAATAGAGATGTTTTTCTTCTTCTATCAGCTTCCTTGTTGATAAAGATGAAGATGATGGCAAAAACTCCCTCTTAGATTGATTTCAAAGTAGATGATCTTCGATCCTTGATGATCAAGGATTACTTCAGAATGAAGATGTCTTCAATAGTGTTGGGTGGTGCTTAATGATGTGTCTTCCAACAATGTCTTCAATATCAAGAATCTTTGGTGTCAAAGATTACCTCCTCGATGAGTGGATTCTTTGAATAAGGTTGAAAGTCTTCTTGAGATGGATTGAGGATTTCCTTGCAAGCTGACATGACTTTTCAATGTAGACTTTGACTTTTGCTTTGATGCTTTCTATAAAACTAAATTTTGATCTGTGAGTGTCTTCTTGTCAAATAGCCCTTTGCCTTTAGCACCTTAGCTCTGATACCATGTTGAGAATTTGGAGGGCCAGAGATTAATTCAAATTCTCTTACTTGATAATTACTTGTGAGCTTACTTTTTAACTTATTTAGTCTTTCATCAAGTTAATTACCGAAATACAAGAAGCATACAATTAGGCTCCTCGAGCCAGGGCAAAAACGTCTCCCTCTTGGAGAGGAAAACCCATAAGAAATTCTTCTTATAGAGCTTCAAATGACAAGTACCATGACCAAGACTCAGACCCTTGACCTATGAATGCCTCCAAGACCTTGTTACTGCTTCTAAGTCTTCTTCCAACGTTGATCTTTCTTTTCTTCAACAACGTACATTGACCTGCATCAACATTAGAGAACTCGGTCTCTAAGTTCTTGGCTTCTCCTTCTACTTCTCGGCCTTCCTATATAGATGAGAGATGTAGTAGCCCAAAACCGAACTTGTAGAAGATCTCCTTCACGCTATGAACACCTTCAACCTTCCTAAGTTATGCAATGAGAGAACAGACCCTTGTCCAAGTGTATATATATATCAGATTTACTTGTTCTTGAAGTCTGCAGCTTCTACTGGCTGATCTGCATCCTTCCTTCAGACTTATTAACACATATTTCGGGATTCCTTTATGCTGCAACAGTCTTAGAGAGATCTGTATTACTTCCAGTTAGAAGACCGCACTTCTAACTCAGATTTATCTACACCTTTTTACTGTGGAAATTACAGAGAGAATGTGCAATCTTTAACCTCTGAGATCTGCACCCTTATCACCTCTGAAATCCGCACTTTAGACTCAGAACAGTCTGCAACTATTATGTCCTTATATCCGCACTTGAAACCCTAAACAAGTCCTCATAAATCCGCACCTTTTTCTTCAAGAAATCCGCACTTCTATAACTCAGAACAGTCCGCACTGAAGCTCAGAGATGTCCGCAATTTCTGTTCTTTTTTGCGCAGCATAGGTGGGTATAAATAGTTGTTTGCCCCTGTATATAAGTTGACCTGACTTGTGAACTGATGTGACTATTACGGGAGCCGACATGACTGTTATGAGGCCGACTTCTCACTGCATATAGTGCCAACTATATTACATCTTTTCCAGCGTTTGAAGGAGAGCAATCTTGAGGGTTGTTAGAGTCTTTCTTTCACGGTTTCTTGGACAAGGTCTAGGAGCGTTTCTTTAGACTAGATCCTTCATATATAAATGACACTTAATTACATTTATCCCCAGAAGATAAAACCCTAGATAGACATCAAGAAGAAGTCTATTAACCTATAATAAAATCTTGCTCACGAAACCCATGAAGCAAGTACAAAATACATTTTATTATCTTTGTCTTCTTCTTTACATAAATCCATAATTACATAGTCAATATGAAGACCGATCCTAGTTACACTTTTCAACAAGCAGAACACTGAGATAGTTTCCCAACTATATTGCTCTCATGAGTTACATCAGTCCTAGCAGTTATGAGGAGGCAATAGGCCAACAAGTTCGGAGGGATGCCATGGTGGAAGAATATGCTTCCATCATAAAGAATGATGTGTGGGATAATGTGTCGAGGCCAAAGGGGAAATCAGTGGTCAGTTCGAGATGGATCTTTAAGATCAAGTGTACTGCATATGGTAGTGTTGAAAAGCTTAAGGCTAGGTTTGTGGCAAGAGGGTTCTCCCAAAAGGAGGGAGTGGACTTTGAGGATACATTTTCTACAGTTGCCAAGTATATTTCTGTCAAGGTTGTTATTGTTGAGAAATCGTTAGGGCGGCAATTAAGTTTTCTTATTAGGTTGATTTCTCTTTTCTTGACAATTACTTGTGATTCTTTATTACTTCTTTTAGGATTTTTGTGTTCTCATCATCAAGATAATTGTCAAACAATGAAGATCACACACAAAAGAAAGAGACACCAGGGATAGGCTCCAAGCTATGGCAAAACCACTCCAAAGGGGAAAACCCAAACAAACTTCTCTTCTTATAGAAACAACTTCAAAGGAGACTTCCAAGACCCAAGACCCAAGAACAGAGACCTTTACCAAGATCAAGCCAGCCACTAACAATTTCTTTCAATACAAGATAATGCCATCAATGCCAACAGAGGAAGATTCTTTTACAATAGGAGTTTTTAGCCTTCAAACAATGATTGTAGTCTCCTTGCACTTCTCGGACATGTATTCTTCATGCATCTTTCAGACTTGTAGTCTTTTTGCACCTCTCAGACCTGTGGAAACCCTAGTGATCACTGAAACTTTCCATGAGAGAGTTGATCCAAGGTGTAAGACGTCCTTCTCTTCTTCGTTGGCCTTCTACCTATCCTCCAAGACCTTCGCACTTGTTTCGCAGATCAGATTAGATATTGTTCTCCCAAGTGTGTCTTTCAAAGGGTCGAAGTCCTTCTCTTTTATAGTCTTCGCATGGGCTAGTTGGGCCTTTCTAGGCCGACTTGAACATGGCAAGTCAACTTGATCTTGGGGTCTTTCTAGACCATTCTAAATAATAAAATAATATTTTCTTTCTTGTTACAAGTGCCCAATGGGGTCTTTTACATATTGACTTTGAATTTGACTCAAGTCAAAATCCCTAGAGCACACAATGGGTGCTTTGACCTAGGACACAGATACTTTGAGCAAGAAACCCATGCTTTAAATAAATATTTTTCTTTTACAAAAAATGTCTTTTTCTTTCTTTTGACAAGTACAATAATAATTACATCATGTCATGAGCCAAATACAATTATGAAGACCGATACTAGTTACATTCTTCAACAATTATATCTATTGCTTCAGAGATGGGATGGAGGATACATCAAATGGATGTGAATACATATTTCCTCAATGGAGTGATTGAGGAAGAGGTCTACATTGAGCAGTCACAAGGATTTGAGGTGGATAGGGGAGATTCTCATGTATGCAAGTTGAAGAAAGCACTATGCAGACTCAAGCAAGCACCAAAAGCATGGTACTCGATGATTGATGGGTATCTAATAAGCATGGACTTCACCAAGAGTGATGCAAATTCCAACCTGTACTACATAATAGTTGGCAATTATCCACCCATCTTTGTTCTTTATGTGAATGACCTCTCGCAAGGCCGGAGAAGTTCATAGAAATGTGCAAGTGAGATCTTGGTACAGAGTTTGAGATAGAAGACATCGGCATGATGCACTACTCTTTGGGGTTGGAGCTCTGGCAGCGAACATGTGAGATTTTCTTTAGGGCAAGAAAAATATGTGGTGAATATCATGAGGAGATTTAAGATGGTGGATTGCAAGCCTATGTCTACACCCATGATTAACAACTTGAAAAATTTGAATGCTTTTAAGTCAGAGTTGGCGGATCCCACATTGTATAGGCAATTGATAGGTTCCTTAATGTATCTAGTCAACACTAGGCCAGATATATGTTGTATTGTGAATATTCTAAGCAAATTTAAGGTGGAGTCGAGGGTGCATTGGGTAGCAATGAAGCATGTGTTCAGGTACTTGCAAGGTACAGTGGATTATGGGTTAATATATGTTGGAAACAATGGAGTGCAGTTGCGCAGGGTTATACAAACTTGGATTGGGTTGGGAGTGCAATGGACAAAAAGAGCACCTCAAGGTGTTGCTTCATCTTGGGATTAGCAGTGATTTCATGGTTTAGAAAGAAGCAGAGTTCAACAACACATAGTTCAGTAGAGGCTAAGTACATGGCAATGAGTTTGGCGAGCTGTGAGGTCATTTGGATTTGCAAAGAGCTTGTGGGTTTATTTGGACTAGAGTTGGATCCCACTGTGATTCATTGTGATAATCAGAGTTGAATCAAACTCTCAAAAAATCCAGTGTTTCACGACAGGTCCAAGCATATAGATATCAAATACCACTTCATCAAGACAAGGTCCAGAGGGAAGTTGTGAAGCTTCAGTGTATCTCCACAGATGAGCAAGTTGCAAATATTCACACCAAGCCCCTTGTAAAGGGGAATTTTGTCTTCTACAGAGATAAGTTGGGAGAGGTGCAAAATACCTTCCTCTCTAGGAAGGAGTGTTGATGATGATAGCTCAGACATGTGCTTCTGCATCAGCTAGGTGCCAAGCATGCAGAAGATGTTCAAAAGCCTCTTTAGGCACTTGCTCATGTTGAGTGAGTGACTTTTATGATCTCTTTCCTAAGTCTAACTTAGGAAAAACACATTGATTAATTTGCTAAGGTTTTCTAATGAAAAGTAAATTAATTTACTTTAGTGAGATAGATTTGATCTCTTCATTTGGTTTCCCTTACATGCCCTACAACTGCCAACTCGATGGTCACTTCAGTTCTCTATGTATGGATCCATCTTTTTACGTATGGTTGTTGGCCCTTCACACGTGTTTGTATGAACTTGGATTGCTCAATACTTGCGACTCCTATATGGACCTGGCTTATGTGTCTGTAGACATCAGTCCCTCAGAGGCTAACCTCTGATACCATGTTAATTTTGTAACCCTAACAATCTCGCTAATTATGTCCTAGCAGATTCCTTGCTGTAAAATTTAATTATTATGCAAATATGTAGAATAAAAAATATTGTTGGGATTTTAACACAAATAAAAAATAACATAAGCAAATTAATATACCAATCTCATACACATGCACACATAGATTCTTGCCCTTCAAATATGTTGTTTCATTAATAATAATCTATAGCATACAAGGGCTTCCCTTCCTGAGTGCACACATAGATTTCTACCTTTCAAAATATGTTGTTTCATTAAAAATAATCTATAGCATACAAGGGCTCCCTTCCTGGGATAATGGCGTTATGAGAGAAAATACAAATACAACAAAAACCTAGAAATGATCCAACTGATCAAACCCCCTGAAGATTTTTCCTTCAGTCTTGCTTGGTTGATCTAGATCCTTCTCCCTTGTTTCCCCTTAGACCCTTCCTCAAAACCATAAACACATGGATAAAAGTCCTTCACCATTCACTGAGATATCACTATCTCACTATGTCTCGTGCTTACTAGATGTGATTTCTACCTTAGCCTAGCCTTGCTTTTATAAGTTTGAGTTATTGACCAAATCCACAACCTTAATCTTCAAAGTGATTGACGCTTGAGATTAGATCTCAACTCACTTAAGATCAACAATTGAGATTTGTTAAAATTTGACGCTCAGGGATGAATTTCTCCTAGAAGAAATCATATCTTTCAGTTCTGTTTGAACCACCTGTAATAAAATTTAATTTCTAACAATTCTCATATGACTTTCCAAAAATAGTAAGTCACATCTCAATTTGGAAGTGACTTTCCAAAAATAGAAAGTCATGTCTAAATGATCAAGGATGATCTCGATATATGGAATCCACTTTACAATCAAATCAATCATGATTATACAAGTCAAGAATTAATATTCTTATCCTTACTAGTATTATTATTATTATTCTATTATTTATAAAATAGTTTAAAGTCATTCACTTTTAATGGATTTATAAAAAGAAATTCTCTCATGAAATAAGTAAATTATATTGAGAATCTCTTACTTGGCAAATTGAACCTCTCTCTTGGAATAAAATAGTAACTCCACACTTAAGAGAATGTAACTCTCTCTCACTAATTCAATGTATGACAAAAGTGTAACTCCTCATTAAATGCACTTGTAACTCTCTCATTCAATTCGATTTGTAACTCACCAAATATTCTCTCATGTCTAAGTGTAACTCTCTCTCTCCCTAATTCGAATTGTAACTCCTCAAGACAAGTGTACCTCTCTCTCTATTCTTGGGATGAATTACACTTCTCCTCAAGTAACTCCTCTCTCATAGAATTCAATTCTCTTATTATTGGCTCAAGGAATGAATTCATTTTGTAACTCCTCTCATTTCTCATCTATTTAAGCAAGAGAAAGTGAGAGTTGAAAGTAGCATGTTCATTGTGAAGAAGGGGAGCTAGATTTGAGTGTGTGCAAGAGAAGTGTGAGAGAAAGTGAAGAGTAAGAGCAAGGGAAAAGTTGGAGCAAGTGTGTAGGACAAGATCTAATCAAGAGAAGGAGGAGATATTCAAGCAAAGAGCAAGAGCACTTCAGCTGCAAGTTGATCAAACATTGGTGACTTTATTCATTCTCATTCTCTCTCTCTCTTTGTACTTTGTTGAACAATTGAAGAAATCTAATAGAAGAAGAATCATTTGGGTTTTTCCCTTGTGGGTTTTGCCCTAGTCATTGGACCTAACTCTCCGTGTCTCATATTTGAGTTTGCCTATCTTCATATGATCCTTAAGTTTATGTTCCATCTACAGTTACTGATCTGAAAAGTTGTGAAGAATAAATTTGCATTCTAAGTAATTGTAACAGCATAGTACATTTAGTTTTCTGCAAAGTACATTCAGTTCCATTCAGTTTTCTGCAAAGTATATTCAATTAGCTACAAGTACATTCAGTTTTCTGCATAGAACTTTCAATTTTCTACAAAGAAATTTTTAAATTTCTACATAGAACTTTCAAATTTTAACATGGTATCAAAGCCTTGGTGAAGGTAAGTCTAAGGAGATTAGAGATCACCTAAAGAGACCCCACTTGCTGCCAAAGTTTTCTGATAAAGATGACTTCGTCCTACTTCAAGATAAAGGAGAAGCTGAATGATGCTTCAAACATTGGTGCATGGAAAGCAAGGGTAGATATCACTCTTGAAGAACACGAAATTTTGGAGTATGTTGAAGACACAATAGCAGATCCACCAGATAATGCAAGTGCTGCTGTCAAATCCAAATATAAAAAGGGTGAAATCAAAGCTAGAAAAAATATCTTTGATTCTCTTATTAGTGATCATCTCATTACTTATGTTTATAGTTTGAAGAAAGCTAAAGAAATGTATGACAAACTAATTAGCATGTTTGCAATTAGTAACTTGAACTAGATTATTGCCTTGAATAATCAGTTGAAGAACGTTAGATGAATAGAGGAGAGATAGTTCAAGCATACTTCCCGAGAATGACTAAAATCAAGAATCAATTGTCGACAGTTGGTGAAGTTGTACCCGACAAAGAAATGGTGTTGATTGCTTGGAGGTCTTTCTCTTGTTTGGGAGACTTTTATCACCACCATCAACAACATCAACACTATTACCACATTTGATAAGCTCCTGGGAAAGTGTATCCAAGAGGAGGCCAGAATGATCTCCAAAGGGAGAATTTCACATTATGAAAAAAGAAAACCTACTACATTTCCAACCTATGACAAGAGAAAGAAAAGTAATATAAAAAATATGCTTTCAAATCAAATAAAAGGAATCTAAACATGCCAAAAGTTTGATGTTTTAACTGTCACAACGTCGTCATTTTGCTCGTGGCTGTAAAAAAAAAAAAAAAAAGCACCTAGATTCAAAAACAAATTTGATTATAGAAAAGACTCTTCTGAAAATCAAAGAAAAGAGCATCCTAAGAAAACAAGAAATCCAAGATATAGAAATAATACAGCGGAAATTCAATCAAAATATTTTCTTGTTTCTGCTCTTTCTAGTTCTTCTTCTGCAGATTCATTTGATAGTTGGTTAGTTGATAGTGGTGTTTCCAAACATTTTAAGATTACAAAGAGGCTCTCTCTAATCTAGTTGAGAGAGAGACTAATTTAAATGTTATCCTTGGAGATAATTCTACTCACAAAGTTAAAGGTTATGGTTCAATTTCATTTCAGTTAGATGATGGCAAATCTATTTTTCTGCAAGAAGTTTTATATGTACCTGGTTTGAAAAATAATCTTGTATCCTTGTATACTCTAAAAGATAAAAGAATGAAAGTTGTTTTTATTAATGGAAAAGTTCTAACTTGGCCTTTGAACTCAAGTATGAGAGAAGTTTTCATTCTTGGATCAAAATGTGAAAGGCTTTACAAATTCAATGGTAAACTCATTCATGCATTGGTCCATGATACTGATCTTTAGTGTGAGTTATTGCACAGAAGATTTGCTCGCCTACACTACAAAGTCTTACCTCATGTAAAGAAGATGGTTTCTTGTTAAAATTGGACAACTAGGTCCAAACTCCATGTTGTGATGCTCAGATTAAGATACTGATATTTTTGTTGGATTCCTCTTTCGGAGAGGTGTAAGATCCATATAAAATATATCTTAATCCGATGAGCAGAACATTTATTTTGAATTTATTATTTATAGTAAATTATATGTGCAGGTCGGCCTTAAGGTTTTACACCCCCAACGGATGTGTCACACACCTCAATGATGGATATAAATACAGTCAACATTGGAGAGCATTTCACTCACTCATCACATCTCTTCTCCACTTCTGATTTAGAACGAGCTCCTTGGAGACAATTTCGATACACACGTGGGAAGAAGGACGAATTACTGCAGCCAGGAAGAAGGAAGAATTTTACTGCAGCTAGGGTTTCCACGCAAGTTTGACCGATGTGACTTTGAATAATGTAGTACAAAAAGCGTTGAAATTTGTTGAGCTTGATTTTAGGAGGCCATTGTGCTGAACGAGGTCAAAGGTTGACGAGAAGTTGGGAAGTGCATTGACTTTGTTGTTGCTGCTAGTTATTTTTAAAGACCGGTAGGTGACTTTTAGACAAACTTGTGTTGACTTGGTGACTGAGTTGAGGATTGTTGTGACACATTCTGGGTTGGCTGATCAAGGAGACTTTGCTGGTTGAAGCATCCTGTTGACCGCCGTAATGCACCATCACATTTTTCCTGTTTCTGGTTTGTCTTCCATAGATCCACTGGTATGTTCTATCAGCATTTTACTTAACTGTTTGGGTGATTGCTGTAATAAAAGTAAAGTTGCATCAAGCATAAAACATCTACAAAAATTTACATGGTATCAGAGCTGAGGTGAAGACAAGCCCTAACTTATAGCAATCACCAACTGAGAAAAATGAGTTCCACAAGTTATGGCTTCAAGGAGGATGACAAGCTGACTGGAAGGGATGACTTCCATGCTTGGAAGATGATATTAGATCTCAAATTGGAAGACCATGATCTCATGGACCATGTATTGGGTAAGATACAAGAACCTCCATCCAATGCTACTGCTGCTGCAAAATCCAAGTATAAGAAGGGAGAGATCAAAGCAAAGCTGATGATCAGGGAATCCATTCATAAAAGCCTGGTGGCCTACATCTCTGAGTTGGGTACATCTAAAGAGATGTATGATAAATTGATCCTAATGTTCAAGGTAAACAATGTAAACCAAGTGCTATTCTTCAAGAATCAATTGAAGAATCTGAAGAAAGGCAGGGATGAGTCTGTCCAAACATACTTTCTGAAATTGACCGAGATTAGGAACAATTTGCTGGCTATTGGGGAGACAATAGCCGATCGTGAGATGGTACTCACCGCACTTGGAGGACTCCCATATGAATGGCAAGTATTCAACACTACCATTCTCAATAATAGTACAATCCCTAACTTTGACGAACTTCTGTCTAGATGCATGCAAGAAGAGACAAGAATGAAGGAATACGAAAATGACAGAAATGCTGCCTATACTACTCATTCTAGAAAGAAGAACTCTGGTGTTCCTAAGAACAAAGGAAGAACAAGGGCCCAAGGAAAGAAGGGCAAGTGTTTCTCTTGTCATAGGCCTGGTCACTATGCCAGAGAATGTCCTTTCAAGAAGGATTCTCCCGATAGTGATGACAACAACAACAACCAGAGTAATGGAAATCAAAGAAACAACAAGTCCAAAGGAAAGAGGAAGGCTCCCTCTGATGGAAACAATCAACCTTTCAAAAGGTATAGAAACTCCAGGTATGAGGAGTCTAATGCTGTTGATAACAGAGATGAATACATTCTTGTATCTTCCCTCTCTGCTGCATCCCCGCCCGACACTATGGATGTCTGGCTGATAGATAGTGGTGCCTCAAGACACATCACTGGGTTCAAGGAAGCACTCTCTGACATGGTTGAAGGGCTCTGTCGATGTCTTGATAATGCCCATATCATCAGAGGGACCAGGATTGACCCTCCCTTGTCACCTCAAGGACTTAAATCTACATTCTAGGATCCTCTGTATGCAGAGTGAAGAAGAACCTTGTGTCTATATCAGCAATTGAAAACAAAGGCTTCAATGTGGCATTCATTGAAGGAAAGGTGCGCATATGGAAGAAGAATCTCAAGGAAGCTATCGTGATTGGTTTTAGAGTTGGAACACTCTACCAGGTTGAAGGAAGTCCACTAGGAGCAATGACATGAGATGATATACGACAAACCGATAATGGCACTTAATATGAGATGAACGAGAACTTTTGCAGAGGAGCTAGCATCAAGAGGGAGACCACAATGTTTGTGGGCTACAACGAAACTTCTAAGGCCTATAGAGTCTATGTACCTGGTCAAAGGGAAGTAGAGATATGCCATGATGTCACTTTTGACGAAGATGCTTCCCTGAAGAAAGTAGTAGATCTTCCAAGATCTGAAGAAAATCATGAAGAAAGGCCTGGAAATCAAGAAGAACCGCAGAATGAGACAATGCCTGATATTGAAGGACCAATGAACCCTATTGATCCATCTCCTTCACTGGGAAAGAGACCATCATGGCTCGGGGACACCCTCGAAGATGCTGAGGGTCATGCTGCCCCAAGGGGGACATTCCGAGAAAGCAAGAAGCCGTGTAGATACCAAGGGTATCTAGCTGCCATGAGTACTATTGTACAATCTGAACCTGGATCCTTTGAGGAAGCCGTAAAGCATCAAGTCTGGAAGGATGCTATGCACGAAGAATATGAGTCCATAATGAAGAATGATGTCTGGGATGTGGTTCCAAGACCGAAGGACAAATCAGTTGTCACCGCGAAATGGCTCTACAAGATCAAGCATGGATCCGATGGAAGTGCTGAAAAGTTCAAGGCAAGATTTGTTGCCCGTGGCTTCTCTCAAAAGGAAGGAATAGACTATGATGACATATTTGCACCTGTGGCACGATATACCACCATTCGATCAATCATAGTCCTTGCTGCTACGCAAGGATGGAGTCTTCATCAGATGGATGTCAAGACCGCTTTTCTGCATGGTGCAATAAAGGAAGAGGTGTATGTGGAACAACCTCTGGGATTTGAAGTTCAGGATCGAGACACTCATGTCTGCAGGTTGAAGAAAGCCCTATATGGGTTAAAGCAAGCACCCAGAGCTTGGTACGAGAGGATGGATAGTTACTTGATGAAGCTGGGCTTCACTCGAAGTAATGCTGATCCGAACCTTTACTTCAAGGTTGTGCAGGGGAAGCCTCTCATTCTAGTGATGTATGTGGACGACCTCTTCCTGACAGGTGCTGACCCTCTCATTCATCAATGTAAGAGGGAGCTCGCCGCTGAGTTCGAGATGAAGGACCTAGGACTGATGCACTACTTCCTAGGCCTGGAGGTCTGGCAGAGACCTGGAGAGATTTTCCTTTCTCAAGGAAAATACATTGTGAAACTTCTAGAGAGATTTGGTATGGTGGACTGCAAGACCGTGTCAACACCGATGGAACTCAACTTCAAGAAGTTGAGTGGCAGCGCTGCTGGGCCCATCTTGGCCAATCCTACTGAGTATCGTCAACTCGTAGGAGCTTTGATGTTCTTAGTGAACACCCGTCCAGATATATGTTTTGCAGTGAACACTTTGAGTCAACAGATGGTTGAGCCTCATCACTTTCACTGGGTTGGTGCCAAGAATCTTCTAAGATATCTTAGGGGCACGATAAACCATGGGCTGAGATACACTGTCGGGAGTGTGACACCCCGTGGATATACTGATGCCGATTGGGCTGGCAGTGTGGTGGATCGTAAGAGCACATCGGGATGCTGCTTCAATCTCGGTTCTGCTTCGATTTCATGGATGAGCAGGAAGCAGAAGTCAGTGGCTTTGAGCACCGCTGAGGCCGAATACATTGCAGCGAGTATGGCCTGTTGTGAAGCAGTTTGGTTGCGAAAGCTCTTTAGTGAGCTGTTTGGACATGTGCTAGATACCATCGTGATACTCTGTGATAACCAGAGTGGGATTCGCATGACTGAGAATCCTGTGTTCCACGACCGATCCAAGCATATTGATATCAGGTACCACTTTATCCGGGATATGGTACAGCGAGGCGCCGTAAGGCTCGATCATATAGGAGCTGATGAGCAGGTCGCGGATATTCTCACTAAGCCCCTGGGGAAGGTCAAGTTCCTAACCTTCCGTGAGAGTCTTGGTGTCGTGGAAAGACCCTATGATGTGGGTCCTGTTGGACGATGAGCTTTGGGAGCTCTGGGGGGCTTTGGGGAGAGCTTCTTGGAGCTATGGGCAACCACAAGGCTAGGCTTGCCAACCTTGGTGGTGTGCTTGGACCCCACCGTTGTGATTTTGAGTTGGTTCACCTCTCATTTTCTGTGCCCCGTATGCATCCTACCCATTGAGTTCGGGGCTCATGGGAAGTACCTCTCATTTGGCCAATGAGGTGGGAAAGGCTAGAGACTAGTAGCAAATATTGATGGACGCATCAGAGATTGCCGTACTCTCTATCTAGGATGGCACGGTCCAACCACTTGATCTGGGATCAAGTTTAGTGAGGTCTGGGACCTCTGCCTGACTTCGGGTCAGATGAACCAACTTCGGGTTGGTTGGAGACTCTTTGTGAGTCTAATAGAGGTTTCGAACCTCTGGGCTGATTATGTCAGTCGGGGGATGATGTCTTTGTGACTGACCCACTTCTGTTCTGAAATAAAGAGGCCAGCAAAGCAAGTTACGGCGGGATGACGCACGATGTTTGATTGCACTGATGAATGGAGTTCTCCCTAGTTGAGAGGGAGTGTTAAAATTGGACAACTAGGTCCAAACTCCATGTTGTGATGCTCAGATGAAGATACCGATATTTTTATTGGATTCCTCTTTCGGAGAGGTGTAAGATCCATATAAAATTTATCTAAATCCGATGAGCAGAACATTTGTTTTGAATTTATTATTTATAATAAATTATATGTGCAGGTCGGCCTTAAGGTTTTACACCCCCAGCAGATGTGTCACACACCTCAATGATGTATATAAATACAGTCAAAGTTGGAGAGCATTTCACACTCACTCATCACACATCTTCTTCTCTTCTCTGATTTAGTACGAGCTCCTTGGAGGACGATTTCAGCTCACACGTGGGAAGAAGGACGAGTTTGTACAGCCAAGAAGAAGGACGCAATTGCTGCAGCTAGGGTTTCCAAGGAAGTTTGACCAGCGTTGACTTTGGTCAACGCATGGTCCAAAAGGGCTGAAATTTGTTGGAGACTTCGATTTTAGGAGGCCGTACACATTGGCACAAAAACCGAGGTCAAAAGGTTGACCGAAGTTGGAGTTGCGTTGACTTTTATGTTGCTGCCCTGCGTTGACTTTTCTAGACAGCGTTGACTTTTCTGGAGTTGACTTGTGTTGACTCGGTGATTGATTTAAGGATTGTTGTGACACATTCTGGGTTGGCTGATCAAGGAGACTTTGCTGGTTGAAGCATCCTGTTGACCGCCGTAACGCACCATCACATTCTTCTGTTTCTGGTTTGTCTTCTATAGATCCACTGGTATGTTCTATCAGCATTTTACTTAACTGTTTGGGTGATTGCTGTAATAAGAGTAAAGTTGCATCAAGCATAGAACATCTACAAAAATTTACATTTCTGGAATGCTTGAGATTAGAATGGATCATGAAAGAGTTTGCCCAGGATGTGCAAGTGGAAAGCATTTAAAGGGACCATTCCCTTCAAGCAGAACAAAACTAGTCAGGTACTTCAACTCATACACTCTTATTTATGTGGACCTATGCTTGTTACTTCTCTTGGTGGCTACTTGTATTTCATGATCTTTGTTGTTGATTTTTCTCGCAAGACATGGATATTCTTTTTGAAAAAGAAAGGTGAAGCATTTGACATCTTCAGAGATTTCAAGGCTTTGATTGAAAATCAAACGGGAAAGTTGATCAAAGTTTTCTGATCTGATAATGGGGGAGAGTTCACCTAAAATGAGTTTAATGATCTTTGCAAAGACGTTGGAATAAAGAAAGAAACCATTGTGTCGTACAATCCACGACAAAATGGTGTCACTGAGAGGAAGAATAGAACCATTATGGAAGCAGTGAAAGCCATGTTGCATGATCAAAAGATACCGAATTTTCTGTGGGGAGAAGCTACAAATATTGATGTTTATTTGCAAAACAGAACTCCTCATCAAGCCTTAGACAATAAGACTCCTGAAGAAGTCTTTACTAGTAAAAGGCCTGAGGTGAGTCACTTGAGAATCTTTGGTTGTCCTGTGTACTTCCATGTGCCAAAAGAGAAAAGGAACAAACTGAAAGCTTCAGGTAAAAAAGGTATGTTTGTTGGTTATTGTGATAATTCAAAATCTTGTAGAATTTATGTACCTAGTCAAAGAACTATTGAGTTTAGCAGAGACGTAACATTTGATGAAGATACAGCTCTTAGAAAAGCAAGAGACTCTCCTCCTCTTGCCATTGTTGAAATACAAGTTGTTAATGAAAAAGAGCATGCATCTGAGTCTGAACCGAAACCTGAGAATGAGCTTGATGATAATCCAATGGGTTCCATGGATCCTCTAGATCCTCCACCACATGATCCTCCTACCAGAAAGAGACCACTATGGTTGTGAGATACCTTGCAAGATGTTGAACAACATTCTGCTCCAAGAGGAACGTCCACAGAAAGTAAGAATCCAAGTCAGTTTCAAGGTTATGTTGTTGCCATAAGCAACATCATTTACGTAGAACCATGCACCTTTGAAGAAGCTGCAAAAGAACAAATCTGGAAAGATGCCATGACTGAAGAATACAAGTCCATCATCCAAAATGATGTCTGGGCAGTGGTTCCTAGACCTCAAGGTAAATCTGTTATCACTTCCAAATGGTTGTTTAAGATTAAACATGGTGCAGATGGTAGTATTAAAAAATATAAGGCTAGATTTGTAGCTAGAGGATTCTCTCAGAAAGAGGGAATAGATTATGATGAGATTTTTGCACCTGTAGCTCGATATACTACTATTCAATCTGTTGTTGCCTTAGCTGCTAGCCAGGGATGGACTCTTCACCAAATGGACATGAAAGTTGCTTTCTTGCATGGCTTCCTCAAGGAAGAGGTATTTGTGGAACAGCCACAAGGCTTTGAAGAGCATGACAGGGAAACTCATGTATGCAGACTGAAGAAAGTCTTATATGAGTTGAAGCAAGCTCCAAGAGCTTGGTATGCTCGCATTGATAGCTACCTGATAAAGCTTGGTTTCACAAGAAGCAGTGCAGACCCAAACCTCCACTTCAAGATAGTCCAAGGTATACCTTTGATTTTGGTATTGTATGTTGATGATTTATTCTTGACACGAGGAGAACATCTTATCCTCCAGTGTAAGAGGGAGTTAGCTTCTGAATTTGAAATGAAAGACCTTGGTTTGATGCATTACTTTTTGGGTCTAGAGGTCTGGCAAAGACCTCGTGAAATTTAACTTTCTCAAGGAAAATATGTTGTTAAGCTTCTTGAAAGATTTGTGATGGTAGAATGTAAGTCCATGCATACTCTTATGGAAATGAACTTTAAAAAATTATGTGGCAAATTTGCAAGACCTAGTGTAGCAAATCCCATAGAGTATAGACAGCTCATTGGTGCTTTGATGTTTTGGTAAACACCAGGTCTGATATATGCTTTGTTGTAAACACTTTAAGTCAGCATATGATTGATCCCTTTCATGCCCACTAGATTGTTGCTAAACATGTACTAAGATACTTGCATGGAACTATAAATCTAGGATTGAAATATAGTGCTAAAAATGTAAGACTTCATGGATATACTAACGTTGATTGGGCAGGTAACTCTGCTGATAGAAAGAGCACTTTTGGGTGTTGCTTTAGCTTGAAATCTGCCATGATCTCTTGGATGAGTAGAAAGCAGAATTATGTTGCACTAAGTTCAGTTGAAGCTGAGTGCATTACTGCTAGCATGACTAGCTATGAGGCAGTTTGGCTGAAAAAGCTTTTTGGGGAACTATTGGAGCAAGTTCCAGACACAACAGTTATATATTGTGACAATAAGAGCGGGATTCATCTTGCAGAAAATCATGTGTTTCATGACAATTCCAAGCATATTGAGATCAACTATCACTATTTCCAGGATATGTATGGTGCAGAGAGGAGCAGTGAGGCTCCATCACATCTCCACTAATGATCAAATAGCTGACATTTTTACCAAGCCTTTACCGAAAGGGAAGTTCTTGGTTTTTAGAGAGCAGCTTGGACTTATGGATGTGACCCTTCCAGGAGGTGGTCACAGCTGATCGAGAACATTGAACTGCCTTTTCCCCCTGTCAGAGCTCACAGGATTAGGGAATGATGTTGGAAAGCTCCTGAGGATGAGGGACCTCTTGTGTAGTGTGTGCCACAAGAGTAGGCCTCAGTGTGCATCTGACCCACATTCTGGGACGTGGGAAGAGCCACCTATCTGGCCAATAGGTGCAGTGAGACTTGTCTGTATGACTTGTCTAGGATGCAAGTGTTCCACCACTTGACACTTGGTTGTGTTTGATTCTTGTCTATGTGACTTGTTTGAGTCTTGTCTATGTGATGCTTGTATTCTATAACCTAATTTTTTGAGATGAAAATTGGTTGAGTCTAATCCTTGTCTATGTGACATGTGATGGTTCTTTCCTTTCCAAATTTGTGTCAAGTGGATGATTCTTCTTTAGATTGCGACTTCACTATTACAGATGTTACAGAGCAGAGTTGAACTGAGATGAATGAAAAATATCAGAGTAAACATAGATCTTTGATGCAGAAAGAAATTCCTCCCTAGCAGAGAGGGAGTGTTAAAATTTGACAGCTCAAGGATGAATTTCTCCTAAAAGAAATCATATCTTTCAGTTTTGTTTGAACCACCTATAATAAAATTTCATTTCGAACAATTCTAATACGACTTTCCAAAAATAGTAAGTCACGTCTCAATTTGGAAGACTTGACTTTCCAAAAATAGAAAGTCGTGTCTAAATGATTAAAGATGATCTCGATATATGGAATCCATTTTAAAATCAAATCAATCATGATTATAAAGTCAAGAATTAATATTTTTATCTTTAGTATTATTATTATTATTATGATACTATTTTATAAAAATAGTTTAAAGTCATTCACATTTAATGGATTAATAAAAACGAATTCTCTCATGAAATAAGTAAATTAAATTGAGAATCTCTTACTTGGCAAATTGAACCTCTTTCTTGGAATAAAATAGTAACTGCACACTTAAGAGAATGTAACTCTCCGTCACTAATTCAATTCAATGTATGACAAAAGCATAACCTCCTCATTAAATGCACTTGTAACTCACTCATTCAATTCGATTTGTAACTCACCAAATATCCTCTCATGTCTAAGTGTAGCTCTCTCTCTCCCTAATTCGAATTGTAACTCCTCAAGACAAGTGTACCTCTCTCTATATTCTTGGGATGAATTACACTTCTCCTCAAGTAACTCTTCCCTCATAGAATTCAATTCTCCTATTATTGGCTCAAGGAATGAATTCATTTTGTAACTCCTCTCATTTCTCATCTATTCAAGCAAGAGTAAGTGAGAGTTGAGAGTAACATGCTCATTGTGAAGAAGGAGAGCTAGAGTTGAGTGTCTGCAAGAGAAGTGTAAGAACAAGTGACAAGTAAGAGCAAGGGAACAGCTAGAGCAAGTGTGTAGGACAAGATCTAATCAAGAGAAAAAGGAAATCTTCAAGCAAAGAGCAAGAGCACTTCAGCTGCAAGTTGATCAAACATTAGTGACTTTATTCATTCTCATTCTCTCTCTCTCTCTTTGTACTCCACTGAACAATTGAAGAAATCTAAAAGAAGAAGAATCATTTGGGTTTTTCCCTTTGTTGGAAAGTGTAACTAGGTTCGGTCTTCATAATGACTAAGTAATTATGAATTTATGTAATGAAGAAGACAAAGATAATAAAATGTATTTTGCAATGCTTGTTTCATGGGTTTCATGAGCAAGGAGTTTTTATTATAGGTCAAAGACTTCTTCTTGATGTCTTTAAGGGTTTGTCATCTTGTCGTAAATGTATAATTTAGATTCATGTATATGAAGTGTTATTACACATGTAAAGGACAATCATTGATGAAATTGTATGCTCCAAAGACTTTGTCAAAATGCTCAATGAAGTTGGCTCAAATATGTTGGACACACTCCTTGTCAAGTCGGCTCACCCACAGAATTGTCATGTCGGCCTAGAACAGTGAAGATAGTCCCTATATAAAGGATGGTTTGCGGCCTCATCAACACAAGAAGAATGTGGACAAGTCTGAAATCACAGTGCAAGGATAAGGTTTGTGGTTTGGTGCGAGGAAGAGAGGCAATCCAGCGAAGGAAGAGAGGTTATCTAGTATAGTTGTCTTATGTCTAATCTACTCGGTCAAAGTCTGTAACTCAGGTCGGAAACTACAGTGCGTAAGGACAAGATATACAACAAGGAAAGTAATTGTAAAGGGAAGCGAAAAGGAGATCAAGACTGTAACGATGATGCAAGGGTAAGTCTAGAACAAGTTACAAAGTCAGGGTCTGCAATTAGTGAAGACTATGTTAGAGTTGCGAAGGAGATATCTCAGCGAAGCAAGAAGAAAGCTCTTGGTCCTGAAAGGGTATAGTGAGTAGGTCGAGGAAGAGTCTCTTGGAGGCCGAGAAGGAGCACATAATTTCAGGCTGCTAGAATAGGGACCGAGTCTCCCTAATGTTGGTGCAGTACAATGCAGAAAAGAAGATCAACATGAGGAGCCTAGAAGAGCAAGTGACAAGGGTCTTGGAGGCATACTGGTGTCAAGGGTTTGTGTCATGGTCATGGTACTTGTCAATTGAAGATAGATAAGAAGAATTACTTTCAGGTTTTTCTCTCCAAGAGGGAGAGGTTTTGGCCCTGGCTTGAAGAGGCTAAACTTTGTGTCTCTTGTGTTTTGATAATTGACTTGATGAAGAACATATAAACTAATGAAGACAAGACCTAAGTAATAAAAGGATAACAAGTATAGCACAAGCAATTATCAAGTAAAAGAATTGAATTAAACACCACCCTATCAAATTCTCAACATGGTTTCAGAGCTAAGGTGCTAGAAAGGGCTAGTTGACAAGAAGACACTCAAGTACCATGAAGATCAAGGATCAGTTTTCTAGAAGGCAAAAGTCAAAGAACTACATTGAAGAGTCAATCTTCATATTCTAAAGAGGCAGGTTGCAGAAATTGGAAAACCATCAAGCTATATCAAGAAGCTCAAAGACCTTACTCAAAGGAATTATACACCAAGGTCCTTTCGAAATGCAAGATCAAGGAGGTGATCTTGATCTTAAAGGAACCTAAAGCTATCTCATTGAAGCCAAGTCAACATTATTGGAGACATCATCAAATCATCATTTTGTTGAAGTCATCAAGCTATCCAAGATAATCTACTGCTTTACACCACTCTTGAAGAAGTCAATCTAAGACAGAGCTTCTTCCACTATCTATATCATCATCAACAAGGAAGCTAGTTAAAGAAGAAAAGCATATACTCAAGTAAGTATCTTTGTGACTTCATCTGAATCTGTCAAAATGTCCTTTTGCAAAGAAAGCAACAATCTGGTTGGGGTTCCAAACTTTCTTGCATGGAAGAAAAGGACAGATCTAAATCTTGTTACGAATGAAGTCATGGACTATATCTAAGGGTCGATATCTAAACCTTCAAAAGAAGATACTCAAGCTCTTACATGAAGGGAGACATAAGAGCTCAAAGGATTCTTATAGAATCCATAAAAGACTCGCTCATCCCCTATGTATCAAAACTATAATCTTCAAAAGAAATATATGACAAATTGGTGGAGTTGTTCTCAGTGGGTACTGCAGGGGAAGTAATATCTCTAAGACAAGAACTATACAAGTTGGAGATGTGTAGAGAGGAGGGAATAACTTCATACTTTATGAAGATTTCTGAAATACAAGATAAATTGCAGGAATTTGGAGAAGAAATGTCTGATAGAGAAATAACTACAGTGATGTTGAATGCTCTACCAGAGGGATGGAAAACTTCACCTCAAGCATCTATGGGAAGAAAGAAGCAACACCATTCTAGGATCTATGGTCTCTATGAGAATTAAAAGAGACAAGGTTAAAAGCTAAAGTGGATATAGGATCAAATAAAGAGAATCAAGCCTATGCTGCCATACAAGGAGAAAGGGAAGATTCGGTAAGTTTGGTCCTCAAGAAGAAAAGACGAAACATGGATAAGATACGATGTTATGGGTGTAATGAAGGAATGTCCCAAATCTAATGAGGACAAGAGGAAAAAGAAAGAAGCCCATATCGTCGGAAAATGGAAGAACCAGATTCAAAGAAGCTTAAGAAAGAAGAAGTGAAATATCTCCATTATGATTGAGATCATCTTCCTCTTTAAGAGGTATCTATCAGGTTGTAAAATAGTATGTTAGGAAGCATGGTATATTAGATAAATGCATCGCTCCAGGATTGGCATCATGATGGAAGCATTGAAGGAGAAGCACTCGTTGTACGAGGATATAACGCATATGTGACATCTATGCTATAAGAGGCTCCTGGGAACCTCACTGAAAAACAACATTTATAGAAGGCAATCATCAAGATCAAAGGTCATCATTCAATAATCAATAAGGAAATAGATAATGACATTTTCTAATGGAGTCCTCTTTGGACTCACTGATTAGAAAGAAAGCAATAGGTTTCCTTGAGAAATTCTAACTTGCAGACTTCTGGGATTAGAAACGATGACATATTGATGAAGCAGGTCAAGGGAATAAAACTCTACACTCCAAGGAAATATGTTGCAAGATGACTCAAAGAAAAGAGATGACGTATATATATATATATATATATATATATATATATATATATGCTGACACTGGATGCTATGTAGGCATGTCATATGGTTGTAGGTAGAAGAAGTATGAGCATAAACTCTTCCAATGCACAAGTTGTCAATAGACATGTTCCACAACAAATGAAATCAAAATAATATGTCCCCATATGGAATATGAGGTGATTATATACTATTAAGGAGCTGCACTATGGAAGTTCCTAGGAATGAATGAAATAAAATTGTGTGGAGAAAGAAAAAGGAAGAGATCATGGGAAGTACAACCATGGAAAGAAGCAGTCAACATCCAAGGAAGCCAAGAAGACTTGACTAGAAAATCTCCTGGGAAGATATGTAGACTATGGTAGAAGTATGGAAAAGATGGAGACCCTTGACAATACATATCTTTAGGAGATATGTCAATCTGTAAAGAAAGGATGTCGATGCCCACAAGAAGATGTCATGGTGAACGATCATCACTAAGGTAACTTTTGATTTAAAAATCCATATTTATAATTAAATAATATCTGATGAGCTTATGAAGGGTTGCCAAAGGAAAGCATATACTTTCCACAAGTTAATAACCATATGGCAGCATGAAAGATCCTTGAAAGAAGTATGGTTCGGAAGAAAATCAGCATGACATGAAGCTAGACCAAATGAGAAGATTGATGGATCACTTTCTGAAGACATGACTTATGAATGAAAGTGATGGATGATCTGTGCCCTATAAGGAATTAAGGCTCCTCAATTCATGACATCAACGATAGGAGTCCTTCATGAGCAACTAAATGTTTTTCATCATTGCTGGTGTAGGCCCCCGATTAAGAGGGAGCCTGATAATGAGTTTCTTACTTGGAAGAAACTCTGTGACTCCTAAGCCAAGAAGAAAGCTTAGGTACATTCTTTACAAGTATATTTTTTTGTGGAATATGTCCTCCCTAGTTGAGAGGGAGAGATGGACATGCCATTCCGGTCTTCACCTGGGAAGACAGAATGGAGGATTAGGTAATCATCTAGCATCCAATACTCTTTGAGAATGTGATAATACGTTCCAATAAGAGTAGTCGTGAAAGGATGGATATTCTTTGAGGATTAGCTATCCCAATAAGAATAGTCCTTAGAGGTCATACTCAGTGAACACCTGGATGGAGTATGTACCTTGGAGACAATGATGAAGGTATCTATAATCATTAGTCTCACCAGCATTGTAGCTCATGATGGAGTTATTAGTCAAGGCCTTGCATTGTAACAATGTTGGTTAATATGATGCTATAACAGATGATTACCAATTGAATTCTTCTTATGAGATTCTTCAAATTGAGAATGACCATGTATCATTATGAATACCTCCGGGAGTGTTAGAAAGTGTAACTAGGTTCAGTCTTCATAATGACTAAGTAATTATGAATTTATGTAATGAAGAACAGTGAAGGTAGTCGGCTCACCCACAGAATTGTCATGTCGGCCTAGAACAGTGAAGGTAGTCCCTATATAAAGGGTGGTATGCGGCCTCATCAACACAAGAAGAATTTGGACAAGTCTGAAATCACAGTGCAAGGATAAGGTCTGCGGTTTGGTGCGAGGAAGAGAGGCAATCCAGGCAAAACTAGTCCAAACCGGCCCTTCGAACTGCAAAAATTAAAAAAATTTAAATTTAAAAAAAAAAATTAATAATAATAATAATAATGCCCATGCTTGTGAACTTGTGGAACCGGTCCCCAAACCAGTTTCGGCACCGAACTGGCCGGTTCAATACTGAACCGGTTCGGAGACTAGTTCACAAGCCTGGGCATTAAAAAAATAATAATAATAATAATTAATTTTTTTTAATTATTATTTTTCCTAGTTACTAACGCTACCCTAGCCCCCCCTAAAGCTACTTAAACACCCCCACCCCCTATATTTCACTCGCACTAATCATTCGAGTCTCTTGCAATTCTTGAGCTGAGTTCGGTGAGGAGAATTTAGAGAGTTTTTTGCAGGGTTGTTCTGAGGGAGATTTTTTGCAGATTTGAAGAGTTGATTGGAGTCTTGGAGAGTTGTTGGGTTGGCAGATTTTCGAGCTACTTCAAAGATTTTTTTTTCCCAGAGATCTTTGGGTTTTCTTCAGTGGGTTTTGCAACTAGTGAAAGATTTTTTTTTTGTTGGGGCTGCTACATTTGATTTCAGAGGATTTTGGCATTGATTTTCTCCAAAATTTTAGAGGGTAAATAAAGGGCCATGGGAATCAAGCCATAATCCCATTGCAGACTTGAATTCTACTCATTCTTCAGTTGAGGATAAGGAGGATGATCAGGATGATGATTCTGATGATGATTGATCATTGATTTGTTGTAGTTGTAGCTTGTAGTATTGTAGGTTGTAGTATAATATTATGATCTATGATGTTATTTTGGACTACAAGGGCCTTTTAGAGCCTGCTTCTTGATGTTTGTAACATTTTGGCTCAACGATGTTTTGCACTAAGTGTTACTTTGGTTATATGCACTATTACTTGCTATATAAATGAGAACTTTTGCATATTTGTGTATAAATGGTTTGGATTCATATGGATGCACATGAATATATCTGTTTTTTCTTTAAAATATGAATATTTTATGTGTTTTTGGTAAACCGGTTTTTTTCTGGTTTTTTCCGGTTCCAATCCTGTTCCGACCGGTTCCCGGTCCACAAGGTTTTCCAGTTCAGTTCTGATAACATTGGCGAAGGAAGAGAGGTTATCTAGTATAGTTGTCTTGGGTCTAATCTACTCGGTCAAAGTCTGTAACTCAAGTCAGAAACTACAATTTGTAAGGACAAAATATACAACAAGGAAAGTCACTGTAAAGAGAAGCGAAAAGGAGATCAAGACTGCAACGATGATGCGAGGGTAAGTTTGGAACAAGTGACAAAGTCAGGGTCTGCAATTAGTGAAGACTGTGTTAGAATTGCGAAGGAGATATCTCAACGAAGAAAGAAGAAAGCTCTCGGTCCTAAAAGGGTACAGTGAGTAGGCCGAGGAAGAGTCTCTTGGAGGCCGAGAAGGAGCACATAATTTCAGGCTGCTAGAATAGGGACCGAGTCTCCCTAATGTTGGTGCAGTACAATGCAAAAAAGAAGATCAACATGAGGAGCCTAGAAGAGCAAGTGACAAGGGTCTTGGAGGCATACTGGTGTCAAGGGCCTGTGTCATGGTCATGGTACTTGGCAATTGAAGATAGATAAGAAGAATTACTTTCGGGTTTTCCTCTCCAAGAGGGAGAGGTTTTGGCCCTAGTTTGAAGAGCCTAAACTTTGTGTCTCTTGTGTTTTGATAATTGACTTGATGAAGAACATATAAACTAATGAAGAAAAGATCTAAGTAATAGAAGCATAACAAGTATAGCACAAGCAATTATCAAGTAAGAGAATTGAATGAAACATTGCCCTGTCAAATTCTCAACACCCTTGTGGGTTTTGCCCTGGTCATTGGACCTAACTCTCAGTGTCTCATATTTGTGTTTGGTTGTCTTCATATGATCCTTAAGTTTATGTTCTATCTACAATTGCTGATCTGAAATGTTGTGAAGAAGAAATCTGCATTCTAAGTAATTGTAACAGTGCAGTACATTTAGTTTTCTGCAAAGTACATTCAGTTCCATTCAGTTTTCTGCAAAGTACATTCAATTTTCTGCAAGTACATTTAGTTTTTTGCATAGAACCTTCAAGTTTTTGCAAAGAAATTTTTAAATTTTAGCATAGAAATTTCAGATTTTAACAAGATTCATCTAATTCACTAACACAAATAACTTTTCTTTTCATTAGATTTACTCACTTTATCTTATAAAATTCATTTACTTTAATAATTTAAGTAATCACTAAGATGAAGGGTCAATTAGGCAACTTCTGCACATTTGGACACTTAAACATGGGCAAAAGTACCTCCTTGAGTTACTCCAATCAACACAATCATATGTCTCAGTTTATGACGAAGATTTGGACAACCTTGTAAAGATATTTGTGCAAGATATTTCCAACCATGTACTCGCATTTCTAAGGAGGATTTGTTGTTGATTTTTGGGGTAGCTACGATCAATATTCCCAACTACTTAAGTCGGCCCTAAAAGGAAATCTAAAGGACGAAATTTAAAATTAAAATTTGAATTTATTTTGCCTCCAGAAGTCAAGTCGACTCCAAACTATTCAAGTCGCCCCAGCGTAATAGACACACCTTTTGGGTCACCCTAAAACCATTATATATTGCCATTCGACCTCATCACTTAGGAGCAATTCGAATCATCTCACAACATCTATTCTTTTGTTCACGCATGCGAAGGAGCTGAAGAAAGAGGCCAAGTTTTTCTGTGAAGGATAATCTTCTGTAGCGGTCGAGTTTATTTTATATTTGACCAGCATTGACCAACAGGCTAGCTCGCACGTGTGGCTGTAAGTTTTGATTATTTGACCAAGATTTTCTGGGCAGTTCTTTTAGACACTTAACCGCAAATTGTGTTGAAAATTTAACTAGTGTTGGTCTTCATAATGCAATACAAATGTATCAATAATGTAATTAATATATTCATTCATTAAATTCTTAATTAAAATTTTATTTCTAGTCAAAGCATGTTCTTCATGCTTAAAGGGTCAATTGAGTCAAAAGAAAATTTATTATGAGTCAAAGAAATGTAATTGAGTCAAAGTTCCATTTGGACTTGGTATAAGAAAAAGGAAATATTATTTTAAGTCAAAGAGTCAAAATGTCATCCAAAAGACCAAGTCGGCCCTCCTTGGACAAGTCAACCCTAGGGGCAGCTATTCGACCCTCCTGGACATGTATAAATAAGACAAGTTCGACCTCATTTATCACCGATCCAATCACATCGTTTTTTGTGCAAGAAGAAGAAAATAAATCAGTGAAAGTCAAAGGAGAGATAAATTTTGGTTTTCTAGCTTGTTTTTGTTCACACGTGCGAAGGTACTAGGGCAACTCTGCGAAATTACAGGTCCGAACTGCAGGCCCGAAATTCTGTGATTTGATCAGATTTAACAAGATTTGACTAGTGTTGACTTTTGTTGACTTTGACTTGTTGAGGAGACTTGGAAAAGGGCTGACTTGGGGTCTTTGTGGCTGATCTTGGTTTTGGGTCTTGGATATCTCACTTTGACCTGATTCTATAAGAATAGGATTTTTTGGGTTTTCCCCCTTGTGGGGTTTTGCCCTGGCTTGGAGCCTAATTTCTGGTGTTCTTTGTTTCTTTGTGATCTTTATGTTTTGGTAATTGCTTGATGAAGAGAACATAATATTAATAAGAAGCCAACAAACATTCACAAGTAATTATCAAGTTAAGAAAAATCATCATTATCTATAAGCATATTGGTTTCTCAACAGGTTGACCAAATTTCAGAGGAGCTGCAGGAGGCCAAAATTCGGCCCTGTTGACCAGAGTTGAACGTATTTCTGAGGCAGCAGTAGGAAGGCTGAAATTGGTCTATTTGACCAGGTTTGACTTAGTTGTGTACGTGATCAGTTTGACCTGTTTTGATTGGAAAATCAGATTGTAATGTGTACCTTTTGTTGAATTGAAGAATTTCTCATAGAAAAGATTGCTTGGTTTTCTCCCAAGTTTGGGTTTCCCATTTCGCAAGTGAGAAATTTGTGTCTTTTTGTGTGCTTGGCCTGTCTCTTTATGGTCCTACTGTCATTATTGCATTATGGTTGAGATTTTCTATGTATAATTGCTTAATAATAAATGTGACATAAGTGAACTTGTTTAAGAAATCATTGCAAGTAATTATCAGTATAGAAGATCAGATTTCTCTTTGAAAAATTAACATTTGTTGTGGCAGTTTCAGCCATGTCATATGAGTTTGTATTCGGATTTTTTCCAACATGAGGAGTAGATTTGTGATGCAGAAATTTTCTAGCCATCTTCTTCTTCATGTATTGGAGAAATTATGCATGATTTTTCAGCTAGAAAATGTGATTTTGTGGCTAGAAAGTGTATAGTACAAAAAGGTTTTGATGGCAGAAATTTCCAGCCACCTATTTCTTCATGTTTTTCTTCCCTCTTGCATGCACTTTCAGCGAGAAATGGTACGTTTGATGCAAAAGATTGTATGGAACAGTAAACATTTCATGATAAGTTGTTTTGCAGAAAATTAGAGCCATCAAAAGGAGGATTTCAAGCCCTAAATGTGAGCCTAAAAATATTTTCTAAAGCTGGAATTTTGTCTCATATTCACATATGTCTTACATGGATAGTAGCCATGATGATTTGACTCTTTGAGTAATCTTGTAGAGCCTCCCTAAGCCTTTGTTGCTTAAGGGGGGTGATTATGTTATTGTAGAGATTGATATGGGATTGTCTCATAAAGTATATTTTATGTACACTGGCCCCATTCAAACTTGAATAGAGAAGGCTTGTAGTAGTGCATGCCATTTGTGGCATGAATTTTTTCATGCACATGGTTACATGCTCTATCATGAACAAATTTTCATGGAGATTCCAGCATGTATGTATTTGATATATCTTTGTTTTGGTTGATGACCATAAACATGGTAAAAAGTCTGTCAAGCATAGATCCATGGGATCAAAGCTTTGATAGATCCGGGGTTAGATTTACACATTCACTTAGCATGTTCATTCTCTAATGTTGGAGTAGAATAAGAGAAATAATAAACTCTCTTGAGCATTGCAGTAGCATGAATAAGCTCAACATGTGAAAATTAGATATTATTTCATGCATAGTTTTAAAAAAATGGCCGGACCGGCTTGGAATCGGCCGAGTTGACCGAGCCATACCTCAGCCGGTCCGACTCGGTAGAAAAACCGGTCCGGCGGCTGGTTTGTGACCAAGCCGGCCGAGCCGTACACCGACTCGGCCGGCTCGGTCACAAACTGGCCGGCTCGGCCGAGCCCAAGATAAACCGGCTGGACAGCTCCAAGCCGGCCGCGGGCCCCCAAAAACCAAAAAAACGGATTTCGAACCGGGTTTTTTTTGCTGTTAGGTTTTTGTTAGTGTCTCTAACCCCTCCCCATCCTATTTAAGCTACCCAACCTCTCTCAATACCTCACATCTATCTCATTGAATTTTAGTGAGCATTTGTAAGGAACTTGTGAAGAGTTGTGGAGTTGGTTTTGGAGCAGCTTTGAGGAGTCTTTTGGGCAAGCTTTGGAGCAGCAGTGAGGAGCTTATTGGGCAAGATTTGGAGAAGCATTGAGAAGTTGGTTTGTTGGAGCTGCATTGAGGAGGCTACAGCCTAGAGGTTTTTTTTTTTCTCTTCTAAAATTTGTCTTTGCTTGTTTTATTTTTTTTGCAAATCTGAAAATGGTAAACATAGTTTTTGGTGAAAGAAATGGACATAGAATGAATAGTCTTTTTTTGTTTTCATTTTCAGATTTAAACCTTTTCTTTCCAAGTCAAAAACTCAGGCCAAAATGGCCCCTAGAGTGAAAGATGTTGCTTGGGCATATGCTGAAATGGTTGATGATCAAATGCATTGCAAATTTTGTAAGAGAAAATTTAAGGGGGGTGGAGGGGGCATTCATAGACTGAAACTACATTTGGCTGGTCTTAGAGGCCAAATTACTCTATGTGAAGCAAAAAACACTGGGGAAATTAGGAAGGAGTTGAAAGAGCAATTTCAGAAGTTTGAAGAAGACAAAATTAGGCAAAAAGAAATAGAGGCTGAAATTGGGAGGAAGAGAAATATACAATACATGATGGCTGCCAACCCAAGTTTTGATTATGAGGGTTCTTCATCTATCCCTTGCACTAATGCATCAAACCCCTTTCGCTATGTTCCTCCCTCTATGGAGTCTATTTCTGAAGAGGGTAAGGATGCAATGAGAAATAGGGGTACTATCACAAGTTTTCTCATGCCCTCTTCTCCCTCTGATAGTGCACATGGTCCTAGTCCTCCAAGTAGAGGTCAAGTGCAGCCCACTTTAGATGGTCATTGGAAAAAGGAATTGAGAGATGTTGTTTGTGATTACATTGCTAGATGGTGGTATGATGTTGATATTCCCTTCAATGCTACTCGTTCACCATATTATGAACCTATTTTTGATGCCATGTATGATGTTGGAAAGGACTTCAAAGGCCCTACTATGCATGAGTTAAGAGGATCTCTTTTGCAAAAAGAGATTATGTCCATTGATGATTATTTGAAAGAGTTCAAAAACTCATGGGCACATACAAGATGTACCATCATGTCAAATGGATGGACTGATCAGAGGAACCGTACCATCATAAACTTTCTTGTCTTTTGCCCACGGGGAACCATGTTTCTAAGATCAGTTGATGCATCTAATAGGGTGAAAGATGCACATGTGTTGTTTCATCTTTTGGATGAAGTTGTTGAAGAGGTGGGGGTGGCAAATGTTGTTCAAATCATCACAGATAATGCCTCTAACTATGTTCTTGCTGGTAAATTGTTAGAGGAAAAACACCCAACCATCTTTTGGACCCCATGTGCTGCACATTGCATAGACCTCATGCTTGAGGATATTGGCAAAATAGACTAGATCAAGAACACTATAGAGCATGCCAAAAGCATCACAAAATATATTTACAATCACTCATGGATTTTGAATCTAATGAGGAAACACACAGGGGGCAAGGAAATTATTAGGCCTTCCATCACTAGATTTGCAACACATTTTTTGACATTGCAATCTATGCTTGCCCAACATAGAAACTTGCAAAAGTTGTTTTCTAGAGATGAATGGAATGAATGTCAGTGGGCTCGCAAACAGGATGGCAAAGATGTGAAAAGGAAAGTCAATGAAGAAATATTTTGGAAAAAGGCAGCAGAGATTGTGAAACTTGTTGAGCCATTGGTTAGGTGTTGCGCTTGGTGGATGGGGAAATATTGGCTATGGGGTTCATTTATGAGGCTATGGATCAAGCAAAGGAGCAAATAAGGGCATCATACAAGGATAGAGCGAGCAAGTATGGGCCCATTTGGGCAATCATTGATCAGAGATGGAACAATCAACTCCATCGCCCTATACATGCAGCTGGGTATTTTCTGAACCCAAGGTATCATTATAAAGCTCAAGAAGCAAGAGCTTTGACTGGGGAGGTTAGAGATGGATTGATTGACTGCATTGATTGCATGATCCCCACAAGGAGTGGCCAGTTGCAAACACACAATCAGATCACTGTGTTCAGCGAAGCCACAGGTACCTTTAGCAAGAAACTTGCAAGGATTGCAAGGGAATCAGATGAGCTAGGTAAACAAAGAATTTCAATTTTCCAATTCATATTTTATTATTTTGTATAATTGTTTATAATTTCAATTTCAAATTTGGATATAAATTGTTGAGCTAACTTAAACTCATTTTTTGCAGCGCAATGGTGGGAGGCATTTGGTAGCCATTGTCCTGAATTGCAAAGGTTTGCAATCCGCATTTTGAGTCAAACTTGCAGTGCTTCTGGGTGTGAGCGCAATTGGTCAGTTTTTGAGAGGATTCACACAAAGAAGAGAAACTGTTTGGAGCAAAAACGGTTAAATGATCTGGTGTATGTCCAGTACAACCTTCGACTAAGACGCAACCAATTGCTGAACAAAAGACTTGATTCAGATCCCATTGTGTTGGAGGATAATGATCCAACATCAGATTGGGTAGTGGAGACTTGTCCACCAGAGTTTGACTCTGATGAGGATATTGGTGTGGGGATGGACTTCGATACACAGGTAGAGGCTATGCTCAATGCAGATCCACTAGTAGCAGGCTCAGTCCCAAGCCCTCCAGTTGCAGACGCAAGCACTTCCTCTAGTCAGCGACGACGGAGGCACATAACTCGTCTATCTCAGGGTGGTAGGGTTATAGTTCCAGTTGAGGATGTTGATTCAGAGGAGGAGCGAGTGGTTTCCCCCTCTAGTTCAGAGTTTGAGGAAGAGGACATTGGCTTGTCAGATGTCTAGCAGTAGTGATTATTCATGTTTTGTTGTGGAGGCCATTTAGAACCTCCTTGTTTTGTTTTTTGTTTTGATCTCTATATCATCATCATGTATTGGACAGTGCACTGGGTGCAATTTTGATATAATGGATATATTCATGACCCTACTTTGATCATATGTTGTCTTTTGTCTATATTGTAATGCTTTGTGTTTGGAAACATGAATGAAAATCTTTAAAATTATGTTTTTTTACCAAAAAAAATGAATATTTAATGTATTTTTTACAAAAACCGAGTCATTGAAACTGAACTGGTCAAGTCGATACCGAGTTGAAGTCGGAGTCGAAGCCAACCCTTCGCCAAATCGGAACCCGAGTCCGATTTTTAAAACACTGATTTCATGTTGAAAATGGCACTATTGGTTTGTGCCTTGTTATCTAAAGCCAATTTTGAAATAATGATGGAATAAACTATATGGACTTGTAATGAGGTGTTTAAGGATGTTGATGCGGACCCATCCTGCCACATATTTCTACTTGATAATAGTGATCATTTCATGTGCTCGAGTTGGAGCCAGTTGTTACCCCTCATTTCGCATAAAGCCTTTACTAGTGAATTTTTTCACTACCCTTGTGATTTTCATCACAAAGAACTTTAGATGGCTAGGGTTTCTAGTTGGTTCCTTGTATTGATGGTGACATGGATGATGATGTGCTAGAGGTTTTGGTGGTACATTGTTTGGTATTACACTTAATAATATGATGTTTTAGTCTCCTAACTTTGCTAGATGACGAGACAGAAGGATGTATGGACCTCTTGGTGAAATGCCCTAGCACTTTGGGGCTAACTATACATTGTATTGTCATCTCCATTTGATTAGCTTCATTATGGCGTAGAGCACTTGGCATGTGTTTTATTACTAAAATGGATCTCCATCTCTCTAACACTGTAACACCTCCATTTTCTAATCCTCATAATTATTTATAATTAATTATGATTTAACTAATAAATAGGTTTTGGCATGGATGTTTAATGACCATGCTTTATTTTATGCCATGAGGAAGGTATGTGTTAAAATTGGCAACTAGGGTCAAACTCCACCTTCGACTGCTCATATGATGGAGATAATATTTTTGTTGGATTCCTCTTTCCGAGAGGTGCAATATTGATCTAAAGATCATCTTGTTTAAATGAGATGAAGTGAGATTATGAATTTATTCTTTCACACATATGCAAATTGTCAAGGTCGGCCAGAAGTCTAATGTAGGCTCATAAGACTCAATGGATGTGTCTCCACCCTCAACGCAGAGAGAGATATTCCTCTTTTTGGACATCATCATCTCATCACATATATCTCTCTCTCCTCTCCTCATTGGTTCGTACATCACTTGGAGCTTCTCTCTCTTCTTCACACATGTGGCAAAGTGATGGGACAAGTCTGCAATTTTCGGATCTGTTTTAGGGTTGTTTTGCATAAAGTTGACCAGCATTGACTTTGGGTCAAACTCACTCTACTTGCTGCGTTTTTTAGGCTGGAACTTCGATCTCCTTAGGCCACATCCTTTGGCACAGAAATTGAGGATTTCTGAGCACTTTTACCAGCATTGACGACAGCGTTGACCGCAATGTTGACTTTTTGTTGACCGAGTTTGACTGGATTTTTTGGATCTATTTTGGACTGATTTGGATTACTGTTGGAGGCTGCATTGACTGAGGTTGACCGAGCTGATTTGGAGGTGTCTTCTTGTTGGTTTGACAAGCGTTGATTTTCTAGTTAGGGCATCCTATTGACTGTTGTTTCATTGAAGTTATGGGCAAGTGAATTTTGTATATTGTACTCTCTCTCTGCTAAACTTTTGAAGAATAATAAGAAGATTTGATCAAAGGGTTTTCCCCGCATTGGGGTTTTTCCCTAGCATCTGCCAAATATTGTGTACTCTTGTCTTGGCTTGTCTTTTGCTTATTGTTTATTTTCTATCAGCATTCACTGACAATGTTAATGTGATTGCTAATCTGGAAATTAATATTGGGCTTTTAAGAAAAGATTGAAGTAAATAGCTCTAAGCATAGAACATACCATTGTTAGCTAAAATTAACATGGTATCAGAGCCCAGGTGAAGACAAAGCCCAAGCGAGAGTGAGAAGAGCAATCACTAAGATTTGTTGGACAAGGACAAGGGTCAGCGGCTTCCTCATCTTACTTCAAATCTGATGATAAGGTCAATGATTAATCTGATTATCATGCATGGAAAATGGCCTTGGACTTGACTTTGGAGGAGCATGATGCTATGGACTATGTGCAGGGAAAGATTGTTGAGCCTCCTTCAAATGCACCGGCTGCCACTAAGACAAAGTACAAGAAAGGAGAGGTCAAAGCTAAGAAGATCATCAAGGATTCTGTTCACAAGCATTTGGTCGCTTACATCTCTAAGCTGGGCACATCTAAGGAGATGTATGACAAGTTGGTTAGCATGTTCAGGGCTAGCAACGCAAATCAAATCCTATTTCTCAAGAACAAGCTAAAAGACATCAAGATGGATAGAGGAGAATCCATCCAATCCTATTTCATGAGGATTACCGAAATCAAAAGTGATCTTCTATCTATTGGAGAAGTTATTACCGACCAGTAGCTCACTCTTATTGCCCTTGGAGGTCTTCCCCGAGCATGGTATGTATTCAATACCACTATTCTCAACAATGATAGGATTTCAGATTTTGATGAATTGTTGACTAGATGCATACAAGAGGAGACAAGGATGATGGAGAGAGACATGCCTTCAAATAGGAATAAACCTACTGCATTCTCCGCCCAAGCTATAAGAAAGAACAATGTTGGTCCAAGAAATCAAGGACAAGGAAGATCGGGATTCAAAGAAGGAACGAAGGGTAGATGTTTCAAATGTAACAAGTTTGGCCACTATGCTAGAGAGTGTCCCAATAAAAGGGATACACAATGAGATGATGATTACAACAACAACAATTTCAAGGAAAATGGAAATCAAAAGAACAACAGCTTCAACAACAAAGGAAAGAGAAAGGCTCCCGCTACACGAAATGGAAATGTTCAACCTTCCAAGAGATCGAGAAATTCCAGGTATGATGAATCTAATGTTGTAGATAACAAGCAAAAAGAATTTCTCCTTATATATGCCCTCTCTGCTACCTCTCCTCCTGACACCTTGGATAATTGGTTGATTTATAGTGGTGCCTCAAGGCACTTCACTGGATACAAAGAGGCACTCTCACATTTGATTGAAAAGGAAACAAATTTGAAGATTATACTTGGAGACAATACCACGTATCTCGTGAAAGGGACAAGGACTGTTACTCTTCATCTGAATCAAGGTCAAATCCTTCATCTACAAGATGTGTTATATGTACCTGACTTAAAGAAGAATTAAGTGTCTATTTCGGTGATAGAAGATAAAGGATTCAAGGTAGCATTCATTGATGGAAAGGTATGTGTTTGGAAGAGGAATTTCAAAGAAGCATTCACTCTTGGTTTCAGGGTTGATACTCTTTATCAGGTTGGAGGAAGTCCATTGGGAGCCATGACATGCAACACTACTCTTCAATCTAAATTATGGCACCGGAGGTTTGCTCACCTTCATTATAAAGCTCTTGCCGAAGCTAGGAAAATGGTCACAGGTATGCCCGATTTAAAAGTTGATCATGAAGGTGTTTGTTAGGGTTGTGTCGAAGGGAAAACAAGGGGACCATTCCCCTCAAGTGAAAGTAAGACTACCGACATTCTTCAATTAATTCATTCTGATTTATCTGGTATTTTGCCCGTAACATCCTTGGGAGGATATTTGTATTATGCAATTTTTGTGGATGACTTCTCTCGCAAAACTTGGATATACTTCTTGAAAAAGAAGGACGAAGTGTTCGAGTGGTTCCGCTCTTTCAAAGCTTTGGTTGAAAATCAAACAGGGAAGAAGATCAAAATATTGAGGACCGATAATGGAATCGAGTATGAGTCAAATGAGTTCAATGACTATTGTAGGGAAGTTGGCATTAAGAGTGAGACCACTACTGCTTATACTCCCGAACAAAATGGAGTTGTCGAAAGGAAGAACCGAGCCATCATTGAAGCTACTCGTGCCATGCTTCATGACCAAGGCCTACCGAAGTTCCTATGGGGAGAAGCTGCCAACACTGTCGTGTATGTTCAAAATAGATGCCCACATCAAGCTTTGGACTCCAAAACTCCCAAAGAAATCTTCATCGGTAAGAAACCTGATGTTTCTCATTTTAGAATTTTTGGAAATCCCATATATTTTCATGTGCCGAAAGGAAAGAGAAGCAAGTTGGATGCTTCTGGAAAGAAGGGTATATTTGTGGGCTACAGTGAAACTTCTAAGGCATATAGAATCTATGTGACTGGTCAAAGAGAAGTGGAGATAAGTCATGATATCACCTTCGATGAAGATGTTGCCCTTGGGAAGGTTAGAGATCTTCCTATCTCAAAGGAAGACAAAGATAAAGATGCAGGAAAGCAGGAAGAACCGAAGGATGAACCAATGCCCGATGTTGATGGTCCGATGGATCCCAGTGATCCACCTCTTAGCGAGCCATCTTCGTCTAAAAGAAGACCCTCATGGCTTAGAGATACTCTCGACAATGCTGAGAGACATATTGCACCAAGGGGGACATTCCATGAAAGCAAGAAGTCGAACAGGTACCAAGGGTACTGAGTAGCCATGAGCGCCATTGTCCAATATGAGCCTGAAACATTTGAAGAAGTCATGAAGCACCAAGTTTGGAAGGATGTTATGAACGAAGACTATCAGTTGATTATGAAGAATGATGTATGGGATGTGGTCCCAAGACCAAAGGACAAGTCTGTTTCCACCTCAAAATAGCTTTACAAAATCAAACATGGAGCTGATGGGAGTGATGAAAAGTTCAAGGTCGGGCTCGTTGCCCGAGGCTTCTCGCAGAAGGAAGGTATAGACTATGATGAGATATTTGCACCGATTGCCCGATATACCACCATCTGTTTGATTATTGCCCTTGTTGCCTCACAGGGATGGAATCTACATCAGATGGATGTCAAGACCGCCTTCTTGCATGGCTCGCTTAAAGAAGAGGTCTATGTGGAGCAACCTATGGGGTTCGAAGTTCGAGATCGAGATACACATGTAGGCAAGTTGAAGAAAGCCCTCTATGCGCTGAAGCAAGCCCCCAAGGCTTGATATGAGAGGACCGATAGCTATTTGATGAAGTTGGGCTTTACACGAAGTGAAGCTGATCAGAACCTTTACTTTAGGTTGATAATGACAAGCCTCTCATTTTGGTGCTCTATGTGGACGATCTATTTCTGACAAGTGCAAACCCTCTCATTCATCAATGTAAGAGGGAGTTGGCTTCGGAATTTGAGATGAAAGAGCTAAGACTGATGCACTACTTCCTAGGATTGGAGGGCTGGCAAAAGCCAAGTGATATTTTCCTTTCTCAAGGCAAATGTATTGTGAAGCTACTTGCAAGGTTTGGGATGGCGGGTTGCAAGTCCATGACTACTCCGATGGAACTCAACTTTAAGAAGTTATGTGGCAGTGTTGCTGGGCCCAATTTGGGATATCCTTCTGAGTATCGTCAACTCGTGGGGGCCTTGATGTTCTTAGTGAACTCCCGTCCGGACATATGTTTTGCAGTGAATACGTTGAGTCAATTTATGGTCGAGCCTCATTACATACACTGGATTGCTGCCAAGAATCTTTTGAGATATCTTCGGGGTACAATCAACTATGGATTGAGATACACTGTCGGGAATTTGAGGCTCCATGGTTATACTAATGTTGACTGGGTTGGCAGTGTGGTGGATCATAACAGCACATCTGGATGTTGCTTCTCTCTAGGTTTTGCTTCAATATCTTGGATGACCAGGACGCAGAAATCGGTTGCTTTAAGCACCGCCGAGGCTGAATACATTGCAGCAAGTATGCCCTGTTGTGAAGTTGTTTGGTTGAGGAAGCTCTTTAGTAGTTGTTTGGGCATGTGTTGGAGACCACAGTGATCTATTGCAACAACCAAAGTGGGATTTGCCTTTCAGAGAATCTCGTGTTCCACGACCACTCCAAGCATATTGATATCAGGTACCACTTTATCCGGGATATGGTACAACGGGGCGTCGTAAGGCTCCATCACATTGGGACTGATGAGCAGGTCACAGATATTCTCACTAAGCCCCTGGGGAAGGTCAAATTCTTAACCTTCCATGAGAGACTTGGGGTCGTGGACAAACCCTCCTATGAGGGTCCCACTTGAGTTGGACATTGAGCTATGGGAGCTTCGGGGGGCTTGGGGTTACTCCTTGGAGCTATGAGCGACCATAGAGTGAGGTTCACCTTCCCCTATTAGCGCGCTATGTTCAAGGTGAATCGTTCGCCTTCCCCTGTTGTACCCCATTGTTGGTTTATATATGAGCAGGTTCACCCTATCTTGTTGATGCCCCACATACATCCTACCCATGTAGTCAGGGACTCATGGGAAGTACGTCTCATCTGGCCAATGAGTTGGGAAATGAGGATAGGGACCATAGCACTACCGATGGACGCATCGTGTACTGTCGTACTCTCTATGCTAGGATGCATGGTGTCCAACAACTTGATCTGGGATCAAGTCTGGTTGAGGTTTTTACCTCTAGACTGACTTTGGATCAGTGGAGAGTGGTAAGGTCTTGTGACTCACTCTCAATCAAATTCTTCTTCATTATTTCTTCATAGTTCAACAGAGCAAAGCAGTGCAGGGATAACATGATGGTACAGGATGACAGGATGGTACAAGTTGACAGATGGATTGGCAGATGGATTTCTCCCTAGTTGAGAGGGAATGTTAAAATTGGCAACTAGGGCCAAACTCCACCTTGGATTGCTCATATGATGGAGATAATATTTTTGTTGGATTCCTCTTTCCGAGAGGTGCAAGATTGATCTAAAGATCATCTTGTTTGGATGAGCAGAAGTGAGATTTTGAATTTATTTTCTCACACATGTGCAAATTGTCAAGGTCGGCCAAAAGTCTAATGTAGGCTCATAAGCCCCAATAGATGTGTCTCCACCCTAAACACACGGTATAAATAAGAGAGTTATTCCTCTTTTTGGACATCATCATCTCATCACATATCTCTCTCTCTCCTCTTCTCATTGGTTCGTACAGCACTTGGAGCTTCTCTCTCTTCTTCACACGTGTAGCAAAGTGATTGGGCAAGTCTGCAATTTTCGGATCTGTTTTAGGGTTGTTTTGCAGAGCATTGACCAACGTTGACTTTGGGTCAAACTCACTCTACTTGTTGCGTTTTTTAGGCTGGAACTTTGATCTCCTTAGGTTGCATCCTTTGGCATAGAAATCGAGGATTTCTTAGCACTTTGACCAGCGTTGACTACAACACTTTGCTCGCAGCGTTGACTTTTTTGTTGAACGAATTTGACTGGATTTTTCGGATCTATTTTGGGCTGAGTTGGATTACTCCTAGAGGCCACATTGACTGAGGTTGACCGAGCTGATTTGGAGGTGTCTTCTTGCTGGTTTGACCAGCGTTGACTTTCTAGTTAGGGCATCCTGTTGACTGTTGTTTCACTGAATTTTTGGGCAAGTGAATTTTGTATAGTGTACTCTCTCTCTCTCTCTGTTGAACATTTGAAGAATAATAAGAATATTTGATTAAAGGGTTTTCCCCTGGCATCCGCCAAATATTGTGTCCTCTTGTCTTGGCTTGTCTTCTGCTTATTGTTTATGTTCTGTCATTATTTACTGTCAATGTTAATGTGATTGCTAATCTAGAAAAGATTGAAGTAAATTGCTCTAAGCATAGAACATACCAATGTTAACTAAAATTAACAGTATGCCATGGAAAAGAAAATATTGTAAATACTGCACTTATTCATTTAAAAAAAATATCCAACGCTAGATGATGCACGAGCATATAACAGAGTGGCAATGATTTCATAAGAAGGGGAGAGTGAGGGGGTCCTAGGGGAATTATGCATGTCAAATAATTCATATGCCAGTTACCCAAATCATTTTTCTATCTACCATCAAATCCTCCTTAATTTAGTAAATCCAATCATTGAATGAGTTTGGTGGGAGTATACCTTCCACAATTATGAGCAAAATGGGTTGAGTACCTTGATGATAATATTTGTGAGAGATGTGGTCAAATCACCTTCTAAAAATTTCTCCCATGTCCTTGGAAATCACAAACACACTTGAAGGGGATGAATGTCAAGGGAAATGGATCATGGATGGTTTACTTCTTTGAGGGAATGATCACTAATCATTAAGCACCCATGTGTGTCGAAGAGGAGAGGGTTGTGACTATGAAAGAGTGGGTCAACTACAAAGAGGCAACGATTCAAGCTCGAAGGAGATTTATTTTAGCGACCGCAAATAGGGAGACATTTGTGTGTGATGGAAGGGTCTAGGATTGAGCAAGAAGGCAGTCAACTATAAAGGCAAGATTCAGGCATGTGCAAAAAAGTGATTGAGTTGAAGGAGTGAACCCCTTCCTACATTGATGCAAAATGTTAAGAGACAGAGAACTGCAAAAGAGTGCATGTAGCATGTGTGCAGTTCAAATGAGAGGAAGAGAATGTATAAGGGGAAAAATAGTGAAGCCTGAGAGAAGAGAGTTAGAACGGAGGAATATTAAAGAAATCAACTAGTGCTAAAGTTGTGAGGGCCACCACACTATGAATTCAATAGCCAAGCAAGGAGACCTGTAAAACTCGTTGAAAAGGGGGAGAATCCATGGACAGCGATTGGACCCCTATGCAAACACTGAAGAGCACTGGAGGGAGAGGATTTCGAAGGGTTGTACAACAAAGACAAATTGCCTTCTTGTGTTGTGTGGGGTAGGTAGTGGAGTGCCAGAGTGCTATGTTGGTCCAAGAAGAGCTCAAAAACGAGACCTTTGGATGGGAGGTCTAATAAACCTAAGACAGAATGACCACCCCATAAGAACCCTATTTCACCCTTGTGGTATCATTTTGCAGCTAAGGCGCAGCATGTGCCACAAATCCTATGGCTGGATTGAACATGTCTCTACCTCAATCAGTTTGGCCTTCAAGGAGTTAAGTGTTTCCATTTGTTTAACTATGATGTATCTTGTTGGATAGTTCTACTGATGAATGATAAAGGATAGTTTCTTTTAGATTATTGTTGTGTGCAGTGAGTATGATTGTTACCATGTTGTTGTTTGTTAAAATGAGCAACCCAGGTTGTATGTCAGTACAAATCCTATAAGTGGAATGGTGGATTGTTACAACCTTAGTAATTATAGGCTAAGTTAATAAATGAAATGGTCAGAGCTTACCACAAACGAGCTATATTAGCCATCTTTATGTTTGTAATATGTTGTGTTGGATATAGGAGTAGAAATCTATTGCAATGCCCTTGTAATTGGGATTAGAATCCTCGTTACAATCTTAGTATTTATAGGTTGTATGCATAAATGAAATGGCTATAGCTTCTCATAGGCAAGTTGTGTTAGTATCACAATGATTGTAATTGTCATGGTAGATAGAATGTACAGCTATAGCTTGCAGTTATTTGGTTGTAGCCACTACCCTTTTGAATATGAAAGCATGTCTATGATTATATGAATGTCCATGGGGTTCTAGGAGCAGTGGGCCAACCTATCTTTAATTATCATTGTCCTTTCAATGTGATTCTTGAATCATATAATTGTATGCTTGAGAAAGAAATTGACAGTGTGGTTTAGACTTGAGAAGTCCCTGGGAAGAAATTAGCAAAATTCTGCCCCAAACCCTGTGATTTGCTTCTCAAGGAGATGCTTGAGAAGGTTTACCCTTATAAGTGTTAGATGGGGAAAAGAAAGTTGAGTCAAAACTCCTGCAAAATTATTAGGGTTTGAGCATCGTTATGACTATCATTGTTTTCATGTAAATGAGTTTCTGAGTACCTTTATCAATGTGTTGTTGTAAACGAGTTTTAGCAATAGCCTGATGCTTAGAAAATTGTATAGCTAAAGACTTAGGAAATTTCAAGCAAAACTTTGGTAAGTTTTGCCATAACGTACAAATAAAATTTCCATGAAATATAGAACATATCACACAAATAAAATTAATGATGTGATATAGTGTGTATTGCATGGGAAAAATCTTTCATGTGATACAATATTTATCACCAACAATAGAATATTTCATGACCTAGTCAAAATATGAGAAACCTTGAGGAAAATTCATGTATCACAAGATAATATTTTCATGTAGTGCAATGTATCACACAAAGATACTTTCTTAGTGCGATACACCACACAAAAAGAAAAAAATGGTAGTGTGATACATTGCATGAGAAGACAATCTCAAAATGTGACAAAGTGGGGGGCAGAAGAAAAAGAAGACGAAGGACTTAGAAATTTTGGGGAAAACTTTTATACTATCTCGCATTAAAAGATTTTCTTGAGATGCAATACATCAAACAAAGAGAAAATAATGAGATGTGATAAAGGAAGATGAATGTTATCGCAAGGAAATATTTTTCTTGAATGTGATACACCACAAAAAAAAAGATAATCTTGGATGCAATAAAGGGAGGAAATACTAGCCCTCGGGGGTAGCTCACTTAGTAAAGCATGTAAATGTGTTATGTAAATTATTATGAAGCCCTTGGTTCAATCCCCCAGTTAACCTATTTCCATGTTAGGAATAGGCGTGGTGCACCTAGTGGTTATGGTGGTCGCGGATGAAAACAACCCCATGTCACGTGAGTATGAGACCGTCACAGTTGTCAATTTCATTAATAAAAAAAAAAAGGAAGGAGGAAAAACTCTCCTTGTCACAACAAAATGATTTTCATCAAAATGCAATATCACAAGAAAAAGATTTTTGGAAGATGTGATATGCATCGAGAAATTTTTCTATATGACACTACAAAAAAGAAAGATTTCAAGATGCAATAAGCAAAGGAATCCTTCACAAGAAGGAAAAGAAGTCTTAAAGACTTTAGAGAATTTTTAGATAAGATTAAGGAAGAAAATAAAGAAGAAGAGGCTTGTCTTGCAAGGATGAAAGGTGAGCAATATGCCACATGAAAGAAAATATGGGGGTGCGATAAAAGAAGGAAGAAAGATTCTCTTTATCACAAGAAAAGAACAAAAAGGGAGATGCATACTGTTAAAATTGGCAACTAGGGCCAAATTCCACCTTGGGTCTCCTCAGTTGATGGAGATAATAATTCCATTGAATCCCTCATTTCGAGAGGACCAAAATCGATATATAGATTGTCCAATTTGGATAAGGAAAATATTTAATTATTCAAAAGAAATATTGTAAGTCAAGATTTGGTTTAGGCGAGAAAATTTGAAATTTGAAATTTGAATTTCCCTCCAAAAGTTAAGGTCGGTTTCACCAAATCATCACATCTAAATTTGTATATAAAGGATCTCTCCTCATCTCATTTACACGAACCACCTATCTTGAAAAAGGTCTAAGGCAGCCAAGGTCTTGATGAGGGTTAATGGATCATTTGTTTCTAGGTTAAGGACCGTGACTCTCCATGTTAGTCTGCCGCAAATCTGGATGTATTATTGCTTGCCCTAGTTCTGTAGCAACAAGGGAATTCAAAAAAAATTTGGGTCTATTTCATAATGGTGTTGGGATCATTTCAGATCCGAATTTGAAGAACCCTCTTCCGATCCATACGTTGAAGCAGAATCCTACCTTGGATGAAGGATGGCATAAAAAATATCTCCTTCAAGTTGGTCGCACTTATCTAGGTCACCTCTAGCCAGGCCGCAAGCCTTGAGATCTTTTTTTGGAGGTCGAGTATCATCAGAAATAGGGCCGTTGTCTATTATGTTTGATCTGCATTTGTGTGGTTTTTTCCTTGTATCTTAAGAGAAGGTTAAGGTACTTCTCATTGGTGGTAGATCTGTTTGAAGGAAGACCGCAGTTCATCGAAGGTCTATCAAGCAAGAAAAGGGTGTTGTGGTTGTTAGTGCTTGTGCCCTAACCAGTATTCAGAACTGCAGTATAAAAGACTCCAGACCTTGGTGCCAGAGTTGTTGTTAGGACAAAGTCATCTTCATGTTTAAGGGCTTTGATATCAGATCTTCATCTTGGCAAGTCAGTAGTGACTTTAAGTCATTGTACTCTCTCTCTCTCTCTCTGTTGATCATTTGATAACTAATAATAAAAAGATTTGATCAAGGGTTTTCCTCGTCTTGGGGTTTTTCCCTGGCTTGTGCCATATTCTCGTGTTCTTCTGTCTTGGCTTGTCTTCAGCATTTCTCATTTGTGTTCTTTCATTGGTTACTATCATGTACTGGTTAATGTGATTGCTAATGGATTAATGGACTCATGGTTGAATGAAGTAACTATGCGAAGCAAAGAACATGTTTCCTAAAATTAACACATACACTGCAAGATGAAAAGTTTTGGGGTGCAAAAAGCAGCAAAAGAAGTATCTTCAAAGTGCAATAAGGTGTTTCGCAAGGGCAAAAATAAAAAGGTGTGATACCCTTAGTGTCCCATATGGCACAAAATCATCCTAAGATGAGTGACTTAGCAATAAGGCTATACATAATGTTTGTATGGACCGTACAACTGAAGTGCACGATAATGGTAACATGGTGTATACAAATGATAATGCGGCATGCACGGATTTTAAAATGTCCATGTATGGATGATGATGTGGCAAAACCCTCAAAGTGATTTCATTTGGGGAAAAGATGGTTTATTGGCGAGTAAAAGAAACTCACACATCAGCGAGTAAAATAAACGTAACCCATCAATGAGTGGAAGAAAATCATTTAGTAGAGGAAATGGACTCACCTCTCTACACCCATTATAAACCCATTTTTAGCGCTCGATATAAACTTGTGCTTCGCCATGTTAACTAAATTGGCCATCAACACTTTGAGAAAAGTGCTATCAATGACAAAGTTGAAGAGTCTTTCGATAGAGATGGTGAACTAGACTAAGGACACCAGGTCTAGATGATGCAAAAAAGAGAGAATCCATACAGGATTCAAGAGGCCATAACTTCTTACTCCGAGATCAGAATTGGGCAAGAGTATAGTCCTTAGAAAGGTCTCAATGAATGCAAGTGATCTATGAACTCAAAATGAATATTTGAGTTATGATTGAGAAAGGAAAAAAGCAGTACCCTGTGCACTCAATTAGCCACAAGAGGGACTAGGTTATGGTTTAGAAAAGTGGATTTCAGGGAAATTTGTGATAATTCCATGCTCCCACTAGACTAATAGCAATTACAGCATTGGTGGATGTTACAAACACCGTAGATCTTGTGGGAAATGTTCACATGTGTAAGGGTTACTTGTAACATTGAACATGTTTCCACCTAGAACCCTCCCCTACTAGGGCTCACATTTGGAGGCATGTGCAGAACTATCATTACTTCATACATATTTTGATGAGGTCATCCTTCTCCATGATGAATTGGTTAACTTGGCACATGGCTCATGGCATTCTTGACTTGCTCTTCCCACCACCTTACATCTCCTTGTAATTTACTGGTCCCCACATGCCAGCTTCAGAAATCTTTTGCATACATGTTGAGGCATTTTGTTGGATTAAAGGGGTTCATCCCTTCTTTTCATGGAAATGGTTGAGTATTGTTGATATTTCAGATGTTGAAGCATTGTTCAGTGGATTATTTTACTGGATTTGGAAGGATGTACCTCTCAGAGACCTCACATGTGCCATCTTTGAAGGTGTTGACTAGGTGCATGCTTGATGATGGAGGAGGACATCAACTTTGGAGGTCATTCTACATAGCTTTTCTTCCTTATTGAGGGGACATCTCACTCGGGAGGAGGTTAAAAGGATCAAACCATCAGTTTAGGAGGGCATCCACCCTTTTGGAACCTTTTTGCACACATATTCATGCTATTATTGAGAGTGTCCACCTTAGAGGAACTATATTTGTACATTAGAGGGTAAAATCTACCACTTGGACGGAGTTTTGCATGTCTGGTAACACCTCTTCTCTCCTTTGTTATCTTAGTCTTTGATGTGTAATAATTTGTTTTATATATGCTCTCAAAATTCTAGCAAGATCATTAATTTCAATGTCTAGGGTAAAATTAAGTTGCCTAGTTTAAGGTGGAACCTTTGGAGCTCTTCCTCATAGAATTTTTGCATTAAATTCTAGCAAGCATAGAGTGAAGGTTATTGAGTCGTTTAGCCTTACTTCCATTCCCTACACATATGAAAATAATCCCTCTTACATATCTCTTTGACTACATCTTCCTTCCATCACCCCTTTTAAACCCCTTTAAAGCCCCAAAAAATGTTGTTTTACTAGAGCTACTCTCATATCACCTCGTGCCTCATTGCCTAGCTTTAGTATTCCTATGAGGGATGCCCCCTTGAGCTCGAGGAGAGGCAGCCTTAAGTAAAGAGTATAGGTTACTTAGGTGACAATGGTGATTGTCCTATCAGTTCCCTCTCAGGTTGCACATTGCGGATTAAAGCTTTTATCATCAAGTACAAGTTGGGAGGTAACAAAACTAATTGAAAATCAACACCATGACTAAACCACAACCAAAAGGTGTGCTGGAGAAGCAAGTTAACAATTGACAAAATATGAACTGGCTATTACAGCCTGCATTGCAAAATAGGTAGGTGGACTACCACTCCAATGCAGTAGGAAAACAAATGCACAATTTATGCAGTTCGTGGGAGGTTGACTACAAATGATGCTTGCTTCTAAAATGTTTTGCATGTGATAGAAATGGATCCAAACAAAGAATATGATGATTCACAGCAGTAGCTTTTGGCAACCGAAGATTAAGTGATCGAGAGAATCTAATCGCATAATTTGTAGACTATATGTCTAAAATACAAAAGCTGATTATAATATTCCCATACTGATAATGGTTTGACCAGAATAGAAAAGCAACATATATACTAATTACACTATTCACAGTCCAAATACGATCTTAGTCTGTCGTATGTTAAAAAATGGAACAACATTATGTACATATATGTATGTCTGCAAAAATCTGTGGTTAAAAACAAGAACTTTGGATAAATGTACGAAAAGAAACAGAAGAAAAAAAAATTGCAAACAACATAAAAATACAAGAACATTGAAGTTTTTCGCTCATAGCAGACACTCACCAAATTTCTGAAACACATTTCTAACATTTTCAAAGCTCTCATCGATTTTAGGAAATCTCATGATGATACTATTGAATGATTTCAGGGTGCTTCCTCCAGAGATTGCTTTTTTCCTCATAGCCTCAACCATCTTCTGTTCAAGTTTGGATGGAGCAGCAGTCCTCCAAAATATTTGAAATTTGCTTGTTTTTCCACCCATTTCAATAAATATCTAACACTTGTAAAAGTCGACACACAGTCAGATCCCTGCTCAAAAAATAGAAAAGTGTTAGAAGAAACTTTAAGGGAAATTGTTGAGATGCATTCCTAATGATATAAAAGTACAAAGGTAAAGTCTGATCTATAATTAGAGGCAATATAATATTTTTCAAGCGTATCAATGTGATCCCTATATTGGAAGCCTATTCTGCTATTTTCAAAATGTAGAGGTTAGGAAGCTAAGACAAGTATGGTGGATGGTGAATTGGAAAAGAACACAACACCCTTCATAGGTAAAGACCCATAGTTGGTTTCTTAAAAACTTAGGAAATTAAGCACATTTATGGGCAAGAAAGCAACCAGCTCTATTTATGTCTGTAACGTTCTCTAGTTCCTAGTAGATCCACATTATTTTCAAACTCAAGATGCCTCTAGACCTATTAAAAGGGTGACTTTTGCTTAGCCATATATGCAATTAAATATGCCTGACGAATCTATTAAAAACTTTATATTACTCCTTGTTATTTTGCACTGAAAATATAGCTGCAGTGCATATAAAAATTGAGTCTCATTTCACTGGAGCATTATGCTAGTGAGTTGGAACCTGAAGCCACACAATATTATTTGAATAGCTTCTCAAAGGATGCTACCAGCCGATTTTACGCCAAAAGGCCTTTAGTTTCAGGACACTACCACCCGAGTATGTAATATAAAGTACACTATAATATTCATCAATGTTCTCATTAATTTTACTGACCTTGTTTAATGATTTTAGTAGAAAGCTTTTATCTCTTCGTTGAAACTAAACAATGGTTTTATAAGCCTTTATTCAATTTAAAGTCATGGCTAAAAAGCAATCAGGTCATAAAATTGAGGTAGTGCGCACTGATAATGGAGCAAAATTTGTATCTACAACATTCAAAGTATTTTGTTGAGAAAAATGTATATTGAGACAATTTGTAATTTTTATACTCCTCAATCAAATGGTGTTGCACAACATAGAAATATAATTATAGTCAAGGCAATACAACACCATTTTACTTAAGGGGCATAAGAATTGATAAATTGTCTCAATATATCTTCTTGCCACCAAAATGCTTTGGATGGCATTGCAGCAAATTTCCCTCTGTTATCAGTGCCATGTATTTAAACTGTTTATTCAAGTCAAATGACATTACCTGTTTCAAGGCATCAAAAACTCCCTCCTTCAACTTTATGACATACAAAAACATTTTTCTACTGAAATCATCAATAAAGGTTAGAAAATAATGGACTCACTTGAACAATTCCAAATTCATCTAGCAATAAATGTTTGTAAGTACTAAGTCCAACAAGCTTCAACTCTATTCACCACATGTATAAATGTTTTTCAACATCTAAACCTTCAAAAATATTCTTCTTCTCCATCTTAACATAGCCTCTAATGCTGGCATGCCTAGAATGTTGATGTTGAAGCTCTAACCTGCCATCTTTTGTTGTCGTAAAAATGGTATTAAACACCAACTTGTAAACATAAAGACTACCTTCCATGAAACCATGTGATCCAGGTGGATATTGGTGGCCACCCGCCTATTTCACCTAGACCTCCAGTCGGTTTCATCAGTTCCTTGATTATAGCAGCATTTACTATTTTTAGCAATTTTTCGGGTCTTGAACTTCCGGATCAATTTTGACCCCCTAAACAGCGTTTTTTTGAGGTCCGCAGCAGGCTCATAGCCGTACGCAAAAGTCTGCCGCAAATCCTGGAGTACTCGGAGAGATCTTTCCAACGATGTATCGTACGCACCAAGCGAAGATCATATGACCAAGTTACAACCTCGGGAAGTTGGTTGCCCAACTAACCCCAATGGAGTCCACAAACTCTTGGCGTTCCATCTCTTAGGGTTAGGGTTTTGGTTGTTTCAGGTTTTCCTTTGTTGTTTAGTAATAAAAAGGTCCTTGAGCCTCATTGTAACACAGTTCAAAGGCATCTAGCCGCCACATCTCTTCTCAGAGATAAGCTACTATCGCCCGAGCTAGTTTATTCTCGTTGTGTATGTAAACATATTTCAGTTCTTTGATATTAATGAAATGAAATTTTATTTCCGCTGCATCTTTGTGTTTATGGTTATATTTTTACTTTGTTGTGTTCTTGTATAAGTTCGGATCAATGGTATCAAAGCGGTCTGTTCTTTCTCTATTTTTCTTTGCATGTCCCCAACAAGGTTAGGGTATAAGGAGTTAGGGCTCGAACTAGTTGAACATTTGCAAGACCAACCTCGCAAACCCCAATGGCCTTTCATGGCGGAAGAAAAGAAAGACAAGGGGGCATGATTATTTCAAAACATTGCTCGAAGAAGCCCTCGAGAGACAGAGGAACGCGATGATGTACAACTTTGCCCAGATCCTTCGGCGACTGCCCACAAGCGACGCATCTTCATCCAACAGCCACTCTGGAGGCGCCACTCCCTTTAAGGTACAAGTAAACTTTGACATCCCCATATTTGAAGGCCAAATAGATGCAGATGTCGTAGATAAATGGTTAAATTTGTTAGAAAGATATTTTACAGTTCATGAATTTTCCAATCGTGAAAATATTACTTTTGCGCTCCTCAAAGCCACCCCCCACATCAGGGAGTGGTGGGAACCCTACTGTGAGAGGAGGGACAAGAAGGAACCCTCACTATTTTCAGCCACACCCACTTGGAATTCTTTCCCAGATGCCATCAAGGAGTAGTATTACACTGTCGAGAGCTATGAAGATAAATACATAAAGTGGGCCACGCTGCGGCTGGGAAGGGACCAGTACGTGTCAGAGTTCACCAATATATTTCATACCCTTCGCACAAAGTTGGGTATCAAGGATTCTGAGCGGCATTTGGTACTCAAGTACCGCAATTGTCTACACAAGTACATCCAGGACGAGATGGAGTTCCTGGACATCTCCTCACTCAGCGTCGCCTATCATATGTTGTCATGATCGAGCAGAAATTTAAACAAAAGAAGCGAGACTTTGGATCTGCGAATCTGAAGCAAGCGAAAGGCACCCCCAAACCGCAGAACAAAGGACAAAGCCAAGGCAGGGCGACCCAAGAAAACCCATCGAAGCCAGAAGCAAATAACAACACCACGAAGACAAAGAAGGACACGGGAAAATGGTGTGAGTTCCATAAGAGCCCCACTCACAATACGAGTGAGTGTCGATCCAAGGAGTCACTGGTGGCCGAGTTGAAGGCTTCCGAATCAGATGCATGTTCCGACTCTGAGTCAGAACCCGACAAGGGGAATGACAAAGGGAAGCAGATTATTGACACGGAGCCCAGTGCCACCGTTGCCACCACTAAGGTCCAGAAGATTGAGCCCGAAGATCCAAAGGAGGGGGAGCGCCTCTTCCACTCACAGTTCATTGTCGACAGCGGAAGCCAAAAGAACCTCATTTCAGCAGAGGTCGTGAAGCGGCTAGGCCTACCGACCACATCACACCCGTAGTCGTACACCATCAGGTAGCTTCACCGAGGATGAGATCTCTGCATCAGCCAGCAGTGTCGCCTTCCCTATTACATCAAGCCCTTCATCGATGAGGTATTATGTGATGTTGCTCCTCTTGAAATTTGTGATGTATTATTAGGCCAACCATACTTGTGGAAGCGTCATGTTGCTTATGAGTTTAGGTCTCGCACTATTATTATTACTTTGGGCAATAAGTTATACAGGATATCAGAGGTAGCACCACCTACCACCATCTCTTCGATCTCTGCGAAGCAATGTGGTAAGATCATTTCCCAGACCTGAAAATTTGTCTTCCTGATGATTCACCCTCAGGGCAAGAAGAAGATTGTGGCCACATCCACAGCCTCCAGATAGGGCTCCTCTGCACAGCAGTAGCAGATGGACAAGGTCGTGGAGGAGTACAGGGACATCTTCACCTCACCCATAGGGGTACCCCTACACTGTCAAGTCAAGCACTCCATCGATCTGACCCCTGGTGCACCACTACCCAACAGATCGATCTATCGAAGCTTTGTTTTGGAGAACGATGAAATCAAGAGGTAGATTCAATAGTTGTTGCAGAAAGGGCACATCATGCCAATTTCATCACCCTGTGGGAGCATGTTCGTGTTGGTGCAGAAGAAGGACGGGACCTGGAGACTCTATATTGACTATCGAACGCTGAATATAAGATCATCGTTTGGAATAGGTTATTGACTATCAGGCGCTGAATAAGATCATCGTCTGGAATAGGTATCCAATCCCACAGATTGACGACCTTCTAGACCAACTCAAGGGGGCCAAATATTTCAGCAAGACTGACTTGAAGTTCGGTTATCACCAAGCACCAATCGAACCCTCCGATGTGTGGAAGACTGCCTTCAAATCCGAGGAGGGCCTTTTCGAATGGCTTGTCATGCTTTTCGGGTTGACGAATGCCCCCACAACCTTCATGAGGCTGATGGACGACATCTTGTGACCCCTCATCAACTCATTCGTGGTGGTGTAATTGGACGACATCCTGATCTTCAGCCAGAGTTGGGAAGAGCACCTCCGCCATATTCGACAGGTCCTCCAAACCCTGTGTCAACACAAATTGTGTGCCAATTTGAAGAAATGCACTTTTGGTATGACCCAGGTTCAATATCTGGGGTACATCATTGATGAGCGAGGTGTGCATGTGGACCCAACCAAGATACAAATTATTCTGGATTGGCCAACCCAACCACTCAAACAGAGCTCCGCAGCTTTTGGGTCTTGCCAATTTCTACCGCAAGTTCGTGTTGGGGTTCTCTCATATCACTTGGCATTTGAGTCAAGTCACCAAGGGCAGAGCGAAAGCAAAGTTCTTTTGGTCTAAATCCCAATAGAAAGAGTTTGTCGAGTTGAAGCATAGACTCTGCTTTGCACCAATGCTCACATTACCAGACCTACAGCAACCATTTGAGATTGAGACAGATGCCTCCGACTATGCTATTGGTGCAATTCTTACTCAGCAGGGGCATCCAGTGGCATATCACAGTGAGACACTTTCAGACACAGTCTGAAAGTATCCCACCAATGACAAAGAGATATATCCATTGTGCAGGCCTACAAACAATGGAAGCATTACATTTTGGGGAAGGAAACGGTCATCCACACAGACCACCAAACCCTGCAGTTCATACAGACACAAGGAAAGTTGTAGAACGATCACCATCAGAAATGGTCCACATACCTACAACAGTTCCATTTGAACATAAAGTACAGGCAACGACATGATCAGAATCGGGTGCCACACAAGTTCCGAGTGAGCGACAAAATTTGGTTATATTTGCAGAAGGAGTGCCTCGTTGGGCACCACCGCAATCTTTGCCCACTCGGATATGGGTCGTACACCATCACCAAGGCTGTAGGGGGCGATGCCTTCAAGCTCAGCATCCCACCGTTCCTTGGCCTGCACCCAGTATTCAATGTGTGTCAGCTACAACCATACTTTCCCCCATTGTTGGACACAGTCGATGTTGCTGAGCAGCTGACACCAACAAAGCTCAACCCAAACTGCATCGAATAGGCCACAACTAACAGGATAAGGACACACATATTAAGAACACTCACCAGCAGAGGATCCAGCTATATCAAATTGTCAAAGTAGGCCAACTCCTTCACCAGGGCAAGTCGTTCAACAAGGACCAAGTTCAACAGAAATTTTCTCACCTCATGGAGGCTCTGCACGCAATGGGGACCATTGTTTCCTAAGGGGGGAGGATTAATCCAGGTGGATATTGATGGACACCTGCTTATTCCACCTAAACCTCTAGTCGATTTCATCAATTTCCTTGATTATAGCAACATTTACTATTTTTAGCAATTTTTCGGGTCCTGAACTTTTCGAGCAGTTTTGACCCCCTAAATGGCATTTTTTAGGTCCGCAGCGATGGGTCTACCGCAAATCCGGTAGTACTTGGAGAGATCTTTCCAAAGAGGTATCGTACGCGCCAAACGGAGATCATATGACCAAGTTATGACCCCGGGAAGTTAGTTGCCCAACTAACCCCAACGGGGCCCACAAACTCTTAGCATTCCACCTCTCTAGGGTTAGGGTTTTGGTTGTTTAGGGTTTTCCTTTGTTGTTCAATAATAAAAAGGTCCTTGAGCCTCATTGTAACACAGTTTAGAGCCATGTAGCCACCACATCTCTTCTCACAAATACGCTACCATCGCCCGAGCTAGGTTATTACCATTCTGCATGTAAACATATTTCAGTTCTTTGATATTAATGAAATGAAGTTTTATTTCTGCCGCATCTTTGTGTTTATGGTTATATTTGTACCTTGTTGCATTCATGTATAAGTTCGGATCAGTAACATCAAAGCGGTCTATTCCTTCTCTATTTTTCTTTGCATGTCCCCAACGAGGTCAGGGTATAAGGAGTTAGGGCTTGAATTGGTTGAACCTTTGCAAGACCAATCTCACAAACGCCAACAACCTCCTATGGTAGAAGAAAAGAAAGATGAGGGAGCAGGAGATCCTTTCAAAATATTGCTAGAAGAAGCCCTCGAGCGACAGAGGTACGCGATGATGGACAACTTTGCCCAGATCCTTTGGCGGCTACCCACACGCGTCGCATCTTCATCCTGCAGCTACTCTAGAGGTGCCACTCCCTTTAAAGTACAAGTCAAATTTGACATCCCCATATTTGAAGGCCAAATAGATGCAGATGTCGTAGATAAATGGTTAAATCTGTTAGAAGGATATTTTTCAATTCATGATTTTTCCAATCAGGAAAATATTACATATGCGCTCCTCAAAGTTGCCCCCCACGTCAAGGACTGGTGGGAAACCTACTGTGAGAAGAGGGACGAGAGGGAACCCTTACTATTTTCAGTCACACCCACTTGGAATTCTTTCCAGGATGCCATCAAGGAGCAGTATTACCCTATCGAGAGCTATGAAGATAAATAAATAAAGTGGAAGGGACCAGTACGTGTCAGAGTTCACCAATATCTTTCATACCCTTCGCACGAAGTTGGGTATCAAGGATTCTGAGTGGCATTTGGTACTCAAGTACCACAGTTGTCTACACAAGTACATCTAGGAAGAGATGGAGTTCCTAGACATCTCCTCGCTCGGCGCCGCCTATCGGTACGTTGTCAAGATCGAACAAAAATTTAAACAGAAGAAGCGGGACTTTGGATCTGTGAATCCAAAGCAAGGGAAAGGCACCCCCAAACTACAGAACAAAGGACAAAGCCAAGGAGGGGCGACCCAGGACAACCTGCTGAAGTCGCAAGCAAAGAACAACAACACGAAGGCAAAAAAGGACACAGCAAAATGGTGTGAGTTCCATAAGAGCCCCACAATATGAGTGAGTGTCGAGCCAAGCAATCACTAGTGGCCGAGCTAAAGGCTTCTGAATCAGATGCATGTTTCGACTCTGAGTCAAAACCCGACAAGGTGAATGACAAAGGGAAGCAGATTATTGACGGGGGAGCCTAGTACCACTATTGCCACCACCAAGGTCCAAAAGATTGAGCCCGAAGATCCAAAGGAGGGGGAGCGCCTCTTCCACTCACAGATGTGGGTGAAGGGTTCTCCGTTGTAGTTCATTGTCGACAGTGGAAGCCAAAAGAACCTCATTTCAGCAAAGGTCATGAAGTGGTTGGGCCTACCAACCACACCACACCCGCAATCGTACACCATCGGGTGGCTTCACCAAGGATGAGATCTTTTCGTCAACCTACAGTATCGCCTTCCCTACAGCATCAAGCCCTTCACAGATGAGGTATTTTGTGATGTTGCTCCTCTTGAAGTTTGTGATGTATTATTAGGCCAACCATACTTGTGAAAACGCCATGTTGTGTATGAGTCTAGGCCTCGCATTGTTATTATTACTTTGGGAAATAAGTTATACCAAGGAGGGCCTTTTCGAATGGTTGGTCATGCCTTTCGGGTTGACGAATGCCCCTACAACCTTCATGAGGCTGATGGACGACCTCTTGCGACCCTTCACCAACTCATTCGTGGTGGTGTATTTGGACATCCTATTCTTCAGCCAGAGTTGGGAAGAGCACCTCCACCATATTCGATAGGTCCTCCAAACCTACGACAACACCAATTGTGTGCCAATTTGGAGAAATGCACTTTTGGTATGACCCAGGTTCAATATCTGGGCTACATCATTGATAAGCAGCGTGTGCATGTGGACCCAGCCAAGATACAAGTTATTCAAAATTGGCTAGCCCAACCACTCTAACAGAGATCCGCAGCTTTCTGGGTCTTGCCAATTTCTACTGCAGGTTCGTGTTAGGGTTCTCTCATATCACTTGGCCTTTGAGTCAAGTCACCAAGGGCAGAGTGAAAGCAAAGTTTTTTTGGTCTGAATCCCAACATAAGGCGTTTGCTGAGTTGAAGCATCGCTTCTACTTTGCACCAGTGTTCACATTACCAAACTTGCAGCAACCATTTGAGATTGAGACAGATGCCTCTTACTATGCTATTGGTGCAGTTCTTACTCAGTAGGGGCATCCAATGGCATATCACAGTGAGACACTTTCAGACATAGTCTGAAAGTATCCCACTTGTGACAAAGAGATGTATTCCATTGTGCAGGTCTGCTGACAATGGAAGCATTACATTCTGGGGAAAGAAAGAGTCTTCCACACAGACCACCGTCCCTTGCAGTTCATACAGACACAAGGAAAGTTGCAGAACGATCGCAATCGGAAATGGTCCACATACCTGCAACAGTTCCATTTGAACATAAAGTACAAGCAGCGACATGATCAACATCGGATGCCACACAAGTTCCAGGTGGGCGACAAAGTTTGGTTACATTTGTAGAAGGAGCCCCTCATTGGGCCCCACCGCAAGCTTCGTCCGCTCTGATATGGGTCGTACAGCGTCACCAAGGTTGTAAGGGACAATGCCTTTGAGCTCAGCATCCCATCGTTCTTTGGCCTGCACCCAACATTCAATGTTCACCGGCTGCGACCATACTTTCCCCCATTGTTGGACATAGTCAATGTTGCTAAGCAGCTGACACCAACAGAGCTCAACCCAAGTTGCATCGAACAGGCCACAACTAACAGGATCATGGACACACAAATCAAGAACACTCGCTAGCAGAGTATCCAGCTATATCGAGTTGTCAAAGCAGGCCAACTCCTTCACCAGGGAAAGTGGTTCACCGGGACCAGATTCAACAGAAATTTCCTCACCTCATGGAGGCTCTGCACGCAATGGGGACCAATGGTTCCTAAGGGGGGAGGACTGATCCAGGTGGATATTGGTGGTCACTCGCCTATTCCACCTAGACCTCCATTCGGTTGCATCAATTTCCTTGATTGTAGCAGCATTTACTATTTTTAGCAGTTTTTCGGGTCCTGAACTTCCGAAGCAGTTTTGACCCCCTAAACGGTGTTTTTTTGAGGTCTTCAATAGGCCTGTAGCTATAGGAAGGGGCTTGCCGCAAATCCTATAATACTCTAAGAGTTCTTTCCAACAAGGTACCGTATGCGTCAAACGAAGATCATATGACCAACTTACAAACCCGAGAAGTTGGCTACCCAACTAACCCCAACGAGGTCCACAAACTCTTGGCGTTCCATCTCCTGGGTTTAGGGTTTTGGTTGTTTAGGGTTTTCCTTTGTTCTTCAATAATAAAAAGGCCCTTGAGCCACATTGTAACACAGTTCAGAGGCATGTAGCCGCCACATCTCTCCTCAGAAATAAGCTACCATCGTCCAAGCTAGTTTTTTCCCATTCTGTATGTAAACATATTTCAGTTCTTTGATATTAATGAAATGAAGTTTTATTTCTGCTGCATCTTTGTGTTTATGGTTATATCTGTACTTTGTTGCGTTCCTTTATAAGTTGGGATCAGCATGCATAAATGATAAGAGTATTACTTGTTTGTTTCTTTACAAAGTAAGTCACTAACTAAACTCCACTTTCAACCATCAATTTGTAACATTTTGATCACACAACAAACCCCTGGATAGAGTACCAAAATGTCAAAATCCATAAGGTTGTCTTTCAAATGATATTCTAAAGAAAACTCTAATTCTCCAACTCCATAACTTGTGTGGTTGTTATTATCTCCTAGTCGGACTCTTTTATTGATATTTAGAACATTATAAGTTTATGTTTTGTGTTGCTACTGAATCTACAGTCAAGCAATTCACCTTTTCTACGTCTCTTCAAATGCAGAACTTAACTATCACTATCAAAATTATCTTTTGAAAGAAGAAGCATTCTTTCACAATATCTAACACTGCAACACAAACCTCTGCTTGCCTCTTCCAATAATCCTTCTAAAAGTGCCCTTGAAAGCCAAAATAAAAACACCTCTCGTCATTGCCATTCTGTGATTGTCTTTCTATGGGATCCTTCCCAAAGGGTGCTACTTATGATCATAATGCTGCCCTTTTTGAGAATCCCTTTCCTGAGCAATTCAGTGCCCCTACTTTAAGGTGGAAAGCAATTCAAAAGTTTTAGTTTCCAAGCACTTTAAAGCCTCCTCTTGGAGTACAATTAACTGCACTGTCTTATTGTATACCTACATCGAGCCCCTATATTTCTTCTTATAACAAAGCGTCAACTAAAGTAACATTTTTTCATTTAACAAAATAGATTCCAATGCATGGTATGACAGTGGTAGAGACTTTAATCGTGGTTGTACCTATTGGGACTTTGCCACCTTATGTTCCTCAACTGCCACTACTAATTGCAAGTACAAGTCTTTACAAGCGAAAAAATTGCTACTACGAGCTGTTTATGAATGGGCGTGATTTTTATATTAGTCTTTCCTCGTGTCTGTGTCTATGTGTTCCAAGTAATATCTAGATGGAGAGCAGCCCAACTGATAGTCACAATAGCAGCTGGTGACCCAGATTGATTCAACCAGATTTGAACCTATGGCCTCCCTGTTAACAACATGCCTTGGGCAGAGAGTTCAACTAATTGAGCTAATGGGGATTTTTTTCCGAAAGAAAACTTCACAAGATCCCCCCACCTCTTCCCCAAATTATCTATATGGAGAGTGGCTAAACTGCCAGCCACAACAGCAGTTGATAAACTCAAAGGACTCAACTGGATTTGAAACTAAGACCTATTGCCTCCCTGTCAGAAACATGCCTTGGGTGGATGGTTCAACCAATTGAACTAACCATTGGGACTCATCTGTGTGTGTAAGGTAATCCACAACTCCTTCAATGTTTTACTGTGCACATCAATGATTAAAATATGACCTAATAGCACAATTCCAATAACGTGTTATGATTTACCCTCCTATTACCAAGGATCTGTTGCCTTTTCGGTGCTTTTGGAACCAGGTTTCTTATGCATAAACATTAATATGCCAAACACGCCTTCCCCTTGAGCACTATCTCCAATTTCAATTGATAAATGGCAAACCTTCTGTTATGAAATGCGGTGAACACTGTAGCTACACAGCAGCCATAACTATTATTTATGCTTCCACTCAGTATTTTATCAAAAAATTGCAAACATAAACTTTGCAGCTCATCTAAATATTCTGTCAGCCATCTTACAGGAATTGTCTCACATTCTCAGACACAGCATTTGTCAAATAGTCTGCAAGGATTATTCAAATTTCAAATTTTTAAATTCCAATTGTCTTTTAAAGCTAAATAGATTTTATAGGGGACTATATTTCCTCACTATACATAGGTCGGGATGCTGTAATCGCTCTCCCCATGGCTTGGACTTGCTTTTGGGAATGTTGTCTCATTAAACATTCAGTATAGAACAAAGATCTGCACAAGATGGGTATTTATCTTCTCTACGTCGGAGGTTATCTTCACTTTTCTACAAAGTCTAATGGAGATCCAGAAGGAAAAAATAGACACAGCACACAAGATCCATTTCACAGTATATTTCAAAGTTTTACAACAAAACTATTGCATTTTCCTATACAAACTGTCTCCACCTTGAACTGCCACAATGGACTATTGATATACTGAATTACCGCCTTGCTGGATTAGCTCCAATTCTACATAGCCCACACATTCCTCCCAGATGGTCTGTAAAACTGCTTACTTTTAAGCAAAACTTACAGCATGAGATCAGAAATTGTGACCTTAAGTAACACTGATCTGGACAAAACCACCTAATCAATTTATAGTCGGTTAGTTTCGCTGCAACTAACCAGATGGTTCTGAATATATTGGATACTGGCCAAAACCCATTTAAAACCGGCTCTAATATGTTCCTCTAGGTTTGCATATCTAGAGTTCCAACATTTGATATATCTATCAAGGGGAAATGCACTTATCAGCATTGGTGAGGGCATTTGATGAAAGTTTTGAGTACACTATAAACAAACCCATATTCAAAAATTTATTTTTCAAAATGGATAAAAATCATTTTGCTTGAGTTCTCTGGAAAGGAACCCATATTCAAACCTCATAGAGGAGATGTATTAGGTGATAATATCAAGAAAATGTTTTATGCACCATATTAAAGCGCCTTGGGGTTCATAGCTACCACTAGAAAACAACACGCATCATATAACTTTCTGACCTCGAGGTGCATGTCATATTAGACCCAGGCTTAGATGGGTTTGAATAAATCTGCATATTCAATACACCTTACACCAAGCAGTCAAAGGAATCCCCACCCCACTGCAAATTTCTTTCTCTGGATGCAAAAACTATAGCTCCAGAGAATGATGGCAATAGATACAAAAGTGCAGAAATTTTCATAAAGGCAATGCACAACCAACCTTGACAATAAAAGCTAATGCACAAATTTACAGGTATGAAACAATCATAGCACAATTCAACATCCAATATCCATACGAATAAAACACAAAGAGAGCATTATTCAGCATTGAGGGGAAGAACAGAATCACCCAAATTCAGCGTTTCGCGTAAAAAAGGAGCAAATGTGTTTAATCCCCAATAGTAGAGCCTCGCCACCATGAAAGGCTGAAGTGTAGATCAGCTGAAGGAATTCAAATAAAAATATCTAGATGTTGATGGTCAAATGTTTGTTTGGGAAACTAATTCCGTCTTCCTCGCAGCAACAATTCTCATTTTTATCGCCTTGTTAAATGCGTATTATAAAATATGACACGACTCTGGCATTTTCATCGCCTTGTTATGATGTGGATTATAAATAAGATACGACTCTGACGGAAAGTTAATCCTCGTACGTATAAAATTGTCGTTGGCTAAGTATGTGGATCTATCAATCTGCTTTTTCAGCCACAAGGTTTAAGCATATGTGAAAATTGGAGTCTTTTTATAATACTTTTGTGACAATTTGATATGATATTTATGTTATAAAGTGTTTTTATTTGAAAACAATTTTCTTAGTTGTCAATATATTTATGTTTGAGCTATTGGATCAAATGTTAGACGATTGAAATGTTTTAAGCCATTAGATTCACAAGCAAATATTTTTATATTTTCTTTTATAATTTTTTATTTTTTTAATAAGTTAGATTAATTTTAGGTATATAATAGAAATGTTGTAATGTCATGTTTAACATTTTGACTATGTCAAATTACACAAAAATAAAAATAAATAAAAAGATTGACATAATGTAATGAACATTTTAACTAGGTCAAAATACAATAAAAAATAATAATAATAAACTATAAAAACAGCTCATGGTATTGACCCATGGTATTCATGTGGAATGTAGTTTATTTAAAGGGCAAAATTAAGATGGCCTAGATCAATCTTGACTTTCTATCTACCAAGAGCCAAGATGAATCAAATGTCTTCATATGCAAACCTCTTTTAGAGTAAAAAGAGAATTGATCTTTCTCATAAATAATATAGATCTAAACTAACTACTTAATAAAATTATTTTTAATTGTTTATAATCATTATTAGTTTAAAATTTTACTTAATAAAATGTATCTAAATTTTCATACATCCAAATATAAAAACAGCCCATGGTATTGACCCATGGTATTCATGTGGAATATAGTTTATTTAAAGGGTGAAATTAAGATGACCTAGATCAATCTTGACTAGCCAAGATGGATCAAATGTCTTCATATGCAAACCTCTTTTAGAGTGAAAAGAGAATTGATTTCTCTCATAAATAATATAGATCTAAACTACTACTTAATAAAATTATTTTTAACTGTTTATAACCACTATTCGTTTAAAAATTTATTTAATAAAATGTATCTAAATTTTTGTACATCCAAATATACATATTTTTTCTTGTTCTATATTATTTTTGTTACAACTATTTTATTATTCCAAAAATAAATGGGTTTTTTTGTTATATATTTTTTATGTTACAACTGTTTTATTATTCATGAGTAGTATTTCTTATTATATAAAAAATTAAATTAATAATGAAAATTTTTAAAATATGTGAAATTATTTCACAGGATATGATTTATCTTGAGCATAAATGATGAATGTTCATAATTCTCATTTCTTAAATAACACTAAATTTATCTTTAATTACTTAATTGTAATAGTTTGTAACTACATACATACTCTTTCCGATTTTTTTTTGTTAATGAATATCAAATTTCTTTTATTAAAAAAAAGCTATATATATATATATACAATTACCTAATTCAACCAGATATAAAACAAATAATTTATACATCAAAAAATCAGTTCTATATATTATAGTAGTTCTAACTTGAGCAATCTTTCAATTTCGCATTCAATTCTTTATTAATAAAGTTGTTTTACTTAGTAGGGAGTACAATAATTTTGTAATCAAATAATAGGAGAAAACATATTAACAATATAATTTATTTGGGGACACCCAGGAGCCTTGCCAGTCACGTAGGCACGATTAGGCTGGAACAGAGCGTGCTTGATCAAGCACATGTATGCACGTTTATGCCAGCAAGGGTCCCCCCGCCTTCCCTCTCAGCCCGAGCCTTCCGCCCAGGCCTCTCGCCCTCATGGGGATTGACAAGATTTGTTCAACGCCCTCCTCCGCTCCCTCACGGAATCGTGTCTTCAACTCGTCGCTCGCTTCTTTTTCGAGAAGAAAACTCGAAATCGCCGAGTTCATTAAAACAATGACATCTGTTCCTTTCCTCCGAGGGACCGATCTAGGTTTCCATCGTCTCTAGGACGTGCCTGTGTTGGAAGCATTTATTTTTGGCCCTCTTTGCCCCACCCTGAAAATCGTTGTTAAGAACTGTAAGTCATGGACGAAGAACAAAGCAATCCTTACTTTGAAAAGATGTTACTTCCGTTCGAGTTCAACCTGTATGAGGATCAAGATTCTATTTCTGTGAATGGCTCCCTACTTCATGGGACCCCGTGCTCATATTCCAATGATTGCTGATTTTAATTTTGGCGCTGACGTTCCTGCCTGTCCTGGGGCAGGCGACGCGAATTTCCGGTTCATCGTTAGAAATGGGACTCTTAAACATAGCAATAATTAAAAATTCACCGATAGGAAAACAACAAGGACCAACACGATTACACGCATTTGCGTAGAAGCCGATTCAGAGGTGGGTCGTTAAAGGCACAAAAATCAAAGTGGAGTTGGACCCATTTGCAAAAGTTAGACTACGAAGCGCTTTTCCATTCATGCTACAATGTCATATCTACCATTATTTTACAGAGGTCGCTTCGAGTAAAGGAGAAGAAGAAAGGAAGGAGTGTATGGGTGAACTAAAACAAGAGGTTCAAGACCTCCACGTAAAATCCGGCTCCAAAATGGGCAGACCCTGCCCTTCTCACCATATCGGGTCCTTCTGTAAAAGCGAAGAAAATCAATATGATATTCACCGCCCGTAGAACCCCAGGAGGACGAAATGCAAAAAATAGGTACCCCAGACAGAGGCATCTCATCAGGATCAAGGCTAGAAGAAAGTGCCAATGAAAGGCATAAGGAAACCCGAGAAGAAGCCATCGAGGAGGGCCAAGACTCGGAGGATTCAGAGGAGGAAGGGGAAATAGGAGAATTGCAAACCTCAGCTAGAATATCAACAAGAGGGCGTAAGTCCGCTCGTGAAAAAAGAGAGCAGGAAACCTATAAAGACAAGCTCCAGGGTAGTCAGCCCACTCTGGAGAAGCTCTTGGCTAAAACTCCTAAGGTAACCAGAAATCAGGCGTAGGGTTCCAAGGGGGCCCATCAATCACAAAAAAATAAATGATGAAGGTCATCTCCTAGAACTGTAGAGGAATGGGGACTAAGGTGAAAGAAGAAGCCATGAGAAGTGTATTAAGAACATAAACCCCAGACATTCTTCTAGTCCAGGAGACAAAAATGGAGGACATAGAGTTTCTCCAAACAGGCAAGAAAGTTTGGAATAAAGGTAGGGGACATGCCATCTCTGCTCGAGGAGCCTCTAGTGGATTAGGCTCCCTATGGAACAAAACCAAGTTTGTAAAGATTACAGAGATCCTAAACACGCATTGGTTGTTTCTCAAACAGACACTTTAGAGGTAATTTTCCTCTTCAATGTCTATGTATTGTTAAATGCAGGGGAGAAAAAGGCCTGTTGGGACTCCATCAGGATACTGTCATAATTAGAAAACCTGGAAAATGTAATTGTTGTTGGAGATTTTAATCTCACGATGCATGCGAAGGAAAAGCGAGGAGGCAGTACGGTCAAGGATCCGGCAAGGGAATGGGTGGAGGATCTGATGCAGGACTGGGATTTGCTTGACATCTCTCCCTCAAACGGTAAGTTCACTTGGTCTAATAAAAGAATTGGTCCTGGGCATATTGCTGCAAGGTTAGATAGATTTTTGGTTCAAAGCTCCTTTCTTATGTTAGTACTGGAGGCAAGAATGCGGATTCTCTCTTGCAGCATATCCAATCACAAGCCTATAATGCTGGAATTACTTGCTCAACATGACCTTGGTCCCATACCCTTCGGATTTAACCCTTTATGGGTCAAGAATCCCGACTTCCTGAATCTGGTTGAAGTTTGATGGAGGATGCCAGCAAAGGGCTCTTCCTTCTTGATATGGGAGGAAAAACTTAGAAGATTAAAAGCCACCTTAAAAGTATGGGCCAAATCTCTCCCTCACCTTGCAAAGGAGAGGAAGCTGGCACAAGAATGTCTTGAGCAACACCATATCCAAATTGAAGAAGCAGAAATCACGAGAGAGGTCTTAGATAAGGAGGCAGCTCTCCAAAAAAATTATCACAAGACTTGCCTACTTGAGGAGGAATATTGGAGACAAAAGTCCCAAAGTTTATGGCTTAAAGCAAGAGACCATAATTCCTCCTTCTTCCATAAACAAGCTCAAGCAAGAAAATGCTTTAATTCCATTGCAGAAATTAAGGAAGGCGCCACCACTCATAAGGATATTACGAGCATCAAGAGAGCAGCCTCCTCTCACTTCAAAAATCTTTATAGTGAAGATGGTGAGACGGACCCAAACTCCAAATTTTTGGGGGTGGTCCCTTTAAATATCTCTCTTAGTATGAATCAGCAGTTGGAAGCAAAGATCACCAGTAAAGAGATGCCCTCTTCGACATGGAGCCCGATAAAGCCCCCGGACCGGATGGTTTAACCGCAAGATTCCTCCAAACCTGTTGGCAAATTGTGGAAAAGGATCTGCACAAAATGATTTTAAAGTCTCAAAATTGCCAGAAAATTGGGGGTAGCACTAATTTTGCCTTCCTTGCCCTCATTCCCAAGGAAAAGGGTGCTACTGCCTTCAACAGATTTCGACCCATTTCCCTCTGTAATATTGGTTACAAAATTATAACCAAAGTGATTGCCAACAGATTAAAAGGACTCCTCCCTTCTATTATCCCGGAAAATCAAGGGGGCTTTGTTCAAGGAAGACAGATTGTGGACAACTTCATCCTCATTCAAGAGGTGATCCACTCAAGTCAAATGCGCAAAGAGAAAGGTATGGTGGTCAAACTCGATTTGGCTAATGCTTTTGATCGTGTTAGACATAGTTTTCTTTGGGAAGTTATGTACAAGTTTGGGTTTGGGTCGAATTTCATAAATTGGATAAGAGCTTGTATTTCAGAACCTTGGATCGCTCCCTTGGTAAATGGGAGAGCGGCAAATTTTTTCAAAGCTTCGAGAGGATTAAGGCAGGTTTGTCCCCTCTCCCCGCTTCTCTTTGTTCTCCAAGCCTCTATCCTTAGTTATTACTTGGATCAGAAGTTGGCAGAGCAAGAGATTTTGGGCCTCAATATTGCTCGAGGAGTAAAAAATGTAAATCATGCTCTGTTTGCCGACGATACTCTCCTGCTCGGAGCAACCACTGTTCTTTCAGCCTCTAAATTCAAGGAAGTGTTGGAGGACTTTTGTGAAGCTACAAGTAGTTCTCTAAATTATGGAAAATGTCAGATCTACTGCTGGAATATCTCTGTGAGCGCCCTTACTACCATCTCCAGAACCTTGGGTTTCGCTGCCTCTTCTAACTGGTCCTCTTTTAAATATCTGGGCCTGCCCATTTTTCAGATACTAGCCTTCAGCAGAGACTGGATCCCTTTGATTGACAAATTCAAGGCCAAAATTCAGGCCTGGGGCTTTTCTTGGCTTAATCTGGCTGGCAAATCAGTTCTCATAAAAGCAGTCCTTTGTAGCCTCCCCGTCTTCCAATTCTCTGTTATGTTAGCTCCTGCTGGCATCCTTAGGAATATGGAGGCATTAATTCGCAATTTCTTCTAGAAAGGAGGCAATCAAAATGAAAAGAAAATACCATTGGTAAGCTGGGAAAAAGTATGCAAGCCCATGATGGAAGGAGGACTGAACTTTAAAGAGTTCATCAGTCAAAATTTGGCAATGGGAGCCAAGATTTTTTGGAAAATTATAGCTCCTCATCCAGGTTGGGCGAAATTAGCTCTTTGGAAAAAATACATCACGGGTTCGAGGAAACGTTGCCTAGACAGCCCCATCTCCATTAGTGGCTCGAACCTGCTCAAGTTTTATTCCAAATCTGTCCCTCTGATCAAAGAGCACTCGTATTGGATACCTGGCAACGGCAAAATGATCAACATTTGGGACGACCGAATTATGAATCATCCCCCAATAGTAGAGTCTGCCTCGCTTCAATTGCTTCGCTCCTGGTTATCCAATGCGGGTCTCAAATCTCTATGGGACATATCGAGTTGGTGCAGTGGAGCTTAGCATGGTTGGAACCTGCCCATCGTCCCTCTTGCGCTGACAAATGACCGAGACGCTCTCCTTGCGCTGTTAAATGGAAAAGCTCCATTGGATGCTGGTAAAAACGATACCCGTGGCTGGGGAACAAAGCTAGGCTTCTACACAGCAGCACAGGGATATAAGAAGTTGAAAGAAAGACCTCACGTCCCACCTGATCCTGCAACGTGGAAAAGACTGTGGTCTCATAAGTCCATACCGAAAGTGGATTTTTTCTGCTAGGTGCTTTGCCACAAAGGAATCCTTACAAATGATAGACTAATGAAGAAAGGATTCTCTGGGCCTTCTAAATGCCAACTCTGCTGCGATTCTGAAGAGAATTCTCATCACATCATGCTGGATTGTAAATATGCCTCAAAAATCTGGCAGCATTTCCTGAGCCTTTGGAGAAATAATTTTAACTTTCCCTCATCCATCACTAAGTTGTTTTCAAACTGGCTACATCTTTACCCAGGAGCACTCCCAAAAAATGACAGCTTCAAGGCGGCCTGGCTATCATTGCCAAAATTCATCTGTTGGCAAATATGGCTTGAGAGAAATAGAAGAGTTTTCAGAGATAAAGGACACAATGTGAATCTCACCATTGTAAAGATCAAAAGCCAATGGAAAGAAAGTATAGGTGACCAACTGAAAGACATAAACTTAAGTCAACAAGACTTAGAGTGGGGCGCAAGAATGTATCTGCAATTCTCCAAAGAAATAAGGCAAATCAAGCAAAAAAAAGATTGGAAAATCAGAGGGAATGAGAAAGAATTTGCAGATTGGAACTTCAAGCAATCTAGACATACCTTATTTTTTGACGGGGCAGCAAAAGGAAATCTTGGAAGTGCTGGAGTAGGAGGAGTTATCAAAGATAAAGATGGAAGAATCGTGTCTAGCTATGCCTAGGGATTAGGCTACACCACAAGTATCCAAGCTAAAGCGTTAGCCCTCCTGCAAAGTCTTAAGCAAGTCAAGGCCCTTGGGATGGAAGAGGTCAATGTCATAGGGGATTCTCAAATTATGATAAAAACTATGGTTGAGAACTCCACTCCAGTGGATCTCAGATTTGCAAGAGTGGTGATCAGAATCAAAATTCTGAAAAACTCCCTTCAAAATGTGAACTTCTTCCACGTGAGGAGGGAGAATAATAAAGATGCAGACATGGAAGCTAATAGAGCAGTTCTCCTGACAGTCGGTGCTCTCTACAGAGACAGGAACGAGGACTAGGATTCTATACCATAATTTGTTGATCTTATGTTCTATTGCATATTGCTGAGTCAGTTTGTTTGTATTCATAAACTAGGGAAAATTTCGGAGATAGAATCATTAACAACATGTAAGAAATTTGGAATTCGAAATAATGAGGCCTTTGAAGTGCTGGTTGAAGAAGAATATTGGGCTATAGCCCATCATTGTAATCAAATGTCTGGCATTCTTGCCAAAGTTCTAATATTAGCTCATAACCGTTGTTGTAAAAAAATAAAAATAAAAAAATAAAAAAAATAAAAAATAAAAAAAAAATATATATATATATTTGAATAAGTAGATGTGTGTAAAATAGTTTAATAAGAAACTAGATTTGTAATTATAAAATATAAAATTATAACTTAAAATTGTGAAATTACTTTGTATTTTTTGTTTCTTATGTATATAGAGAAAGAATAAACCAAGTTTGGAGTTAAGAAAATAAACCATAACATAAAAAAACAATATCTCCTTCCAAAAATTTCTCCATATTAAAATGACATTCACTTTCTTGTATATCAAGATTATTGTTATTCGTATACAATATACAATTTCTGACGAGCATGAAATGTAGATGAACTTGAAATAAACTCTATTTATGTTAGTAAAAATTCTCTTTATTTACATCTATGCAAGATAGATTTTACTTGAATGTATTTAAAATATCTTATTTGAGTTACATGCTCATAGATGAACTTGGAATAAACTCTATTTCTGTTAATAAAAATTATCTTTATTTACATCTATGCTAGATAGATTGTACTTGAATGTATTTAAAATATCTTATTGGAGTTACATGCTATTTCAAGCTTGTTCATAGGATTATTAATCACCAAATGATTTTCACCCCCAATTTCCTATTTCAATATCTAAAACAAAAATTTTATATATGTGAACATATTATATTGGTTTATATATATATTTTCACCCACAATTTCCTATTTCAATATCTATAACAAAATTTTCTGGTTGATAACTCTTATTATCAATATCTTTGAAACCTCCACTACCTGCTTCCATGGAAGCAAAAATTGTCTTTCATTCCTTTAGACTGACTCCTTCTCTACAACAACTCATTTCTTCTAGTCTAGTCTTTCCTATCCTATTGCCTTACGATGTTTCTTTTGCAACATGTGGTGCAATTGCTAGTTTTTAAGAATTTAGTTAAAAATTTACGAAAATCGTTGCAAGTCCATTTACTTATCAAAATGTTTTGAAGTGTTAAATATATTTATATATTTAAAAACATAAATTTTAATAATGAAAATAAAAATGGATTGTAATTATATAACAATGGTTGTAATTATATAATAATTTAATTTTGATAATAATTATTAAAAAAAAATTTATATAATATTTAAAAATAATTAAATAAAAATAAAGGAAATTAATTTGAGTGGTGTTGTGAATAATTTGCTTCCCAATCCATGTTGTAAAGGGTGCTTTATAGTTATCGCAGATGTATTAAAGTTAGAGAGTAGTTTAATTTATAGAGGAAATGACTTTTTTGAGGGTATATTTTTTTGTAGAAATTATGATGTAGATTTGCAATTGTTCATGAAGTTTTAATCAAAATCACAAGACACAAACCTACTCTATTGTTCTGTGAAAAGTAATTCACAATTTAGAACATCAATCACAAACATGCAATGAGAAATAACACACATGCACACAATATTTTTTTCGGGGAAAGCAATCTGCTAAAATCCTCAATGTTTGCTTGCATTAATCTGATGAATAGAGATGTATTACAATTGGTATGCTCAATTGAGCACACCCTGTAAGTGAATAACCTATCTCTCTGCTCACTAAGAAACCCCAACCCAGATTTAGTCAATTTATGCCTCTACTTGAGCCCTTATTTCCTTGCGTAATTCCTTGAGAAATTAGGCCCCTATTATTTAGGAATTTCTCTAAAATGGATTGCGCAATTCCCAATGTTGATCATCAGACTGCATGCAACAGTTGTACACTCCACAATAGTCTACAATTGATGTTACACTGCCTTGGAATCTCCACCTCAAATGGGTAACTTGAATTCTCTGGATGCATTAGCTATTTTGGGTTGATTGATTAGTTAACCGGATGATCACTGAGTTAGATTGAGGTCACACTACACAATTGACCTTCCACTAGTTCCTTTAATAGTTGAAACTAGTTGAACTGAACACAATTAATATAACTGAATTAGATTGCTAAAAATTTGCAACCACTCATGCTTAATTGAACTCAAGCCCTCCAACTCGAATTAACTAAGTTAACTGAGTGACAAGAGCCATGTCACCTCAGTTAACTACCTCGGAGATTTATGCTGATGTGGAAATTCGAATTATTTCTAGTTTGACCAACGCAAAGTCAAACTGATATTTTCTTGTTGCATTTTTCAACACTCCCTCTCAGCATGAAAGGGATTATTAGCTACCCCTATCCTGCCACTGTGGAACTCAAACTTCCCTCTTAACAAGGCCTTTGTCAAAATGTCAGCATCTTGTTCCTCCGTCGAAATGTATTCTAACAACATTATCTGCCTCTGCACACAATCTCGTAAATGGTGATACCGGATATCTATATGCTTGGATAGATTGTGAAATATAGGATTTTTAAAGAGCTTGATGCAACTATGATTATCACAGTAGATCACAGTTGGATCCATCATCTAACCAAACAGTCCCATGAGTATTTTTCTCATCCATATTGCCTCACATGTTTCTTGACTTGCAGCCATGTATTTTGCTTCTACTGAGCTGAGCGCCATAGATATTTGCTTCCTGCTGTACCAGGAAATAGTTGCAGACTCAACACTGAAAATTCCACTTTATGTACTCTTTCGGTTTGATGGAATCCCCGCCCAATCTACATCTGTGAAGCCACAGATCTTCACTCCCTCTGCCTATTTGTACCATAGTTGATCCAAAAATGAAATGAAGGTATTACTGAATGAATTGCAAGTTAGTTTGTGTATTCTTATGCAACTGATCGAAATTGTGAAAACACATAAACTTGAAAAAAACTTGCAGAAAAATAAAAGAAAAGAATGGAGACATAAAATAGAAGCAAGAAAAAGACAAGTTGATAACAGAGTTCACCCCTCCTGGTCTACGTCTCCGGGTATGCTTCCAGTGTGACCGTTTTTTAAGAAACTCAAATGCTAAATTACATTTGTATACGAGCTCTAACTCATCCAAGAAAATCTCCCAATGTGTTAAAAATTCTCAAAATCCCCTATCTATGCTCTTGAAACGCTAAAAAATACCTCCATATGGCCTAAAAAAATCCAAAGATACTCTCTATCTGCAATACAAATGTAATAGCCCTGATGAAAATTCCATGTAAATAAAAGTTAATAAAGGCAAAATAATAACTACGGTTATGGGACACTTATTCCAAGTTGAATGTTGGGCAAAAGCATCATAGTGTGGGTGTTCATTTCAATTATTATGGCTAAGGAAATTGGTAAAGGCAATGGCAAAGGCTTTAGAAAGGCAGAATGGCATTTTGACAATTTATTTACGAAAATAATGGAAATTAGGAGAAAAACAAGGTGAAAGGCCACATGTTGCATGTGAGGAGGAAAATGAAGGAAAATAATGGAAAATGAAGAAAATAGAGGCCACATTGATAAAAAGGCTTACGAGGATCAATTGGTATCTTTTTTCAATTCAGTTTTGGAGCTCTCTCTCTATTCTCTGTCTCTCACACTCTTGGACACTTAGATTTTTCTTGGAGCACTCCAACATTGGATCAAGAAAGGTAAATAAGGCAAAGAGGAAGCAAAGATCAAGCAAGGAAGACCAGGATTAAGTAGCTACAATGGGTTTACTTGTAGGTATTGATTTGCATGTGTGATTTCCTTGCTAAATTTGGCATGCATGGTTATGCATGTGTGTTCTTGGTTCTCTTGTTGCCATTGGCATGGGTTTGGCCAGGTGTGACAGTGTTCTTCAGCCTTTCCTTTCCATTCCTGGATAGCCTTGAGGTGATGGGTTCTCGTGTTTTAGTGGAGCTGGATTGTCGAATGGATTAAAAGTTGATTAAGGTGGATCTCTAAAAGGAAAAATGCATGACCTAGTGATCCCTGAACCAGAATGTGGATTACGGTAAAGACACTGGCCTAATAACCCTTGAACCAAACTGTGGGTTGCGATAAAGCCAGGTATTGTGTTCCTCAGTGGGCTTAGGAATCCTCGACTAGTGAATGGAAGGATATACGATAAATCCTAGAGGTGGTTTCTCTTGATCAAGTATAGGAATCCTGGCCGGTGAATGGCAGGAAATACGGTAAAGCCTGGAGGGTGGTTTCTTAATCATGGCCTAGTGATACCTGAATCAGACTATGGGTTGCAGTAAATCCTAGGGACTATGAGGCACTAAAATTCCTCACAGTGTAGGTGGAAAAATTTGATGGCATCCATTTTGTTATGAAACTAGCTCACAAAATAGAAGAAAAGATAGATCAACGCCTTAGAAATCAGGCTCTTTGAGGGGGAAACCTCCTTTACATTACATAAATAAACAATTCTTGGATGATACAAATAACAAAACCTCCTTCTATATATAGGAGTCCATGGGGTCACAATATAATCCTAGTCGACCTAACAATAATAATGTAAGGGCACAACAATAACAATAGTGGGCTTTTATGGGCACAATAATAACAATACGTAATTGCAAGGCTAAACAACAATAACAAGAGCTAAACTAACAACAATAAGGGACTACACTAGTAATATAGGGACCTAACATGCCCCTCTCCTTCGAAAAAGTGTTTTCCTCAACGCTTAAGTGGTTGTGGATGTTTCTATATAAAATTCTCATCCTCCCATGTGGAATCTTCAGTGGGTAAGTTCTTCCACTTGATGAGATACTCTAAAATCGACCAATTTCATAGCTGTCGAATTCTTGTTTCCATGATTGCTTTAGGTTCCAAAATTATTTTTCCTTCCTCATCAAGTCCTAGAAATATTGTTTGAACTAGAATTTTGTCACCTATAACCTTCTTTAAGCATGAAACATGGAAAATTAGGTACACTCGGGAAGAAGCAAAAAGCTCAAATTTGTATGCCATAGTACCAATCTTTTGCAACACCTTGTAAGGACCATAGTAATTTGGCAATAATTTATTACCCTTCTTAGCTTGCTTGAGGGACATTTAGCCGTAAAAATACCAAATCGCCTACATAAAAAATTCTCTCGCTGCGATGTTGATCTACCTGTTGTTTCATTCGATTTTGTGCCAAATTTAGGTTATCCTTTAAGAGTTGGAGAACTTTTTATTGATGCTAGATGTGATCTTCAACTGCTTGAACCTAGAATTTTCTCTTAAATATGATGTGATGGATGGTGGATGATATCCATAAAGTGCCATAAATGGGGTCATTTTTGTTGCAGTGTGGAAGGAGGTGTTATACCACCATTCAGCTAGAGGTAACCACTTGACCCATTGTGTTTTTTATCAGATACAAATCAACGAAGACATCCTTACAAACATTTTCTCACTATCTCAGTTTTCCCATCGGATGAGCTCTGATCTAGTTGAGTACCCAAACAAGAAAATAATTCTGTCGAAAAATTTCCAGTGAAAATGGGATCACTGTCGCTTACAATAATTTTAGGGTTTCCATGTAGCTTTTGAATTGTTAAATGCAGTAGCAATTGTACTCACTTTAAATGGATGAGATAATGCACAAAGGTGTGCATACTTGGTAAGTATATCAACTACCACTATATGACACTCTTTCCTTCGGACTTAGGTAAACCTGTGATAAAATCCATTGAAACCTCCACCCAACACTGACTTGGAATGGATAAAGGTTGTAGTAGGGGGTCTTAATTGTCTCAACTTTATTTTTCTAGCAAACCAAACATTTCTCCATAAACTTTTTAATATCAGATTTAAGGCCATACCAAAAAAAATATTTCTTCACCCTATAGTAAGTTTTCAAAAATCCTGAGTGTCCTCCTAAGGGAGAGGTGTGCAATTCCAAAAGAATATTTTGTTTTAGTTGGGAATTCTTACAAAGATATAAGCGAGCTTTGTACCATAGGGAATCATTTTCCAACTCACCTTTAAGTGTCTTCCCATCAGGTAAGGTCGAAATTTCTTTAGTGCATGTATTATTGCCAACATTTCCTTCTCATAAATAACTTTATGTAAATACTTTTCTTTGATTAGACGGCTTTCAAAAGCAATGGGTCTTCCTTCTTGCATTAAAACAACACCAATTCCATGTCATCAGTCATCACATTCCACAATAAAGGTTTTTGTGAATTCTGACGTAGCTAATACCTGTGTTTGGCACATTGCCTCTTTAAGATTTTCAAAGGCCTTAGCTTCTTTAGGAGTCTATTAAAATGCATCTTTATTCAATAATGTTGTTAGAGGTGCTGCTATTCTCCCGTAATTCTTAACGAGATTGCGATAATACCCTGTTAACCCAATAAATCCTCGCAACTGCTTTATGGTTATGCGGACTTTCCATTACTTAATGGCTTTAATTTTGTTAGGGTCTACCTTAACACCCTCCTGAGATACAATATGACACAGATATTCAACCTCTTGTACTCCAAAGAAACATTTTGAGGTTTTTGCATATAATTGTTTCTCCTCTAATAGTTTGAGCATCCTGTCAACATGTTGAACATGATCCTTCCAAGACCTGTTGTAGATTAGTATATCATCAAAAAATACTAACACAAATTTTCTAAGGAGTTGAAAATGGAATTCATCAACCCTTGAAATGTAGAAGGTGCATTGGTAAGGCCAAAAGGCATGACCATAAATTCATAATGACCCTCCTGAGTTCGAAATGTTGTTTTCAGGGTGTCTTCAGTCTTCATTCTAATTTGATGATATCCTGAATGGAGATCCAGCTTGGTGAAATAAATTGCTCCATGTAATTCATCTAATAATTCATCAATCACAAAAATGGGAAATTTATCTTTAATAATGAACTTATTGAGCTCCCTATAATCCAGACACATGCGCCATGATCCGTCCTTCTTGTGCACCAATACTACTGGAGCAAAGAAAGAACTTTGAATAGGTTGAATTATACTAGCCTCTAGCATTTCTGCAATCATACGTTCAATTTCTCTCTTTTGGACATAAGGATATCTGTAAGGCATGATGTTTGGAGGAACACTTCCTAGAATCAAATGAATATCATGATCATAATCACAAACAGGTGGGAGTCCTTTGGGAGTTTCACATACCTTGGAATGATTGTCCAAGTCTTTTTGGAGATCTCGAGAAATATTGTATTTTGATGTTGGAACTTCTAATGAGCATAATTGTGCAATTACGCCTCGTTGTTCTTTCTTTAGAAGATTTGTCATGAAATTAGAGCTTATTGTATTTCTCGGCTTCCCTTTGATACCCCGTAATTCAACTTCATTTCCTTCCGGAGAAAAAAAAAGAAAAAAGAAAAAAAAGAAGAAGCTATTTTCCCCAAAGATTGTAACCATGGTACTCCTAGTACAACATCAACACCACCCATTGGAACGAAAAGCATTGGAATACTGAATACATATTCCCCCATGGTTCATTCGATATTATGGCACTTTCCAGAGAAATTTATAGTTCCTCCATTTTCAACCATCACTTGACACTGTGGTGTTGGGTATAGGAAGCAATTCAATTCCTTTGTTACCTTTCAATGAATAAAACTATGGGTACTACTTGAATCAATAAACATTATTACATTTTTCTTCTTGATATGTCCTTCAATCTTGAGAGTTTGAGGAGTGGTAATTCTTGCCAATGCATTACAGGATATGGTCGGATTCATTTCTTCTACCTCTAGGGTTGGTTCCTGGTGTATATCCCCTTCTTTTGAATTTTCTTGTTCATTTTCTTCCTCCTCTTCTCAATCTATGTAAAATAATTTATTCTCAGCACAGTTATAACATTTAGTGTATTTTCTATCACAAATGTAGCAAAGCCCTTTTTCTCTTTTTTCTTCCAATTGTTGTGGTGTCAACCTTGTAGGTTGTGGAAGTCTAGGAGTAGCAATAATTCCATATTTATAGTTGTGAGTGGTAGGCTTCCTTGTCGCTGTAATTTTGCTTTCAATTTTTCTTGCCAACTTGAATGCCTTTTCCAATGAATCAGATTCCCAAAGGCGAACCTCATGTTGGATGTTGTCCTTTAAAGTTACTATGAAGACATCAATCGTGTTTGCCTCCGGAATATTAGTTGCCCTTATATTCAATTTTTGGAAGTCCTAAATGTGCTCCACCATTGAACCCTTTTGTTTGAGATTTATCAATGGGCTAAAGAATGTGTTGCTCTTTGTATCCTCATAATGTGCTACCATTTCCTCCGTAAAAATTGACCAAGTGACAATTTGTTTATGAGAGCAAAGTAATCGATACCATACAAACATATTTTGTTCTAAATATAAAGTTGCAAAACGTACCTTTTGTGTGTTTTTCACATTATGGAGATCAAAATATTGCTCCATCTATAGTATCCATGTTACGGGATCCATGCCATAAAAATTCCTATTATCAATCTTTGGAATATGGTGGGTCTTCAATCCAACATTAGAGTCTATGAAATCATGATTAAAATTTTTTTTTTTTCTCATCATGAGTTTCCTATACTACCTTTTTGCCATTAGAAATAATTTCTTGTAGCAACTTTGTCAAACCTTCCTTCAAACCTTCCATGTCTGCTTTTAGATCATTCTTCATGTCTTGCATGTTGCCTTCCCTTTTTTCATCTATCATAGCTTCCATGCCATCCATCTTAGCTTCCATTCCATTATTCAAACCATCCATCTTAGCTTCCATGCCTTTCTTCAAACCATCCATTATAGCTTCCATTTCATTTTTTGTTACTTTTTGTGAGAGTGAAACTTGTTGCACTTGGTCTCATAATTTTGATATATCATGTTGCACTTCTTCCTCTTCATGCGTCATAGTAGATCTTTCTAAGGGCTTAATGGGTGTAGAATTATTTTTGGGACACTAGAAAATTTGGCCTAATTTCCGATGGCCAATTCGTCGCTATTCCGACACATAGGCGTCGCAAGAGCGACAGATTGAGGTCGGGCAAAACGTGGTTAGCCATTACGTCGCAATTCCGACACTTCAACAAAGTGTCGCAAGAGTGACACTTTTGCGACGCTTCCAAACAACTGTTACTCTTCCGACGTTTTCCAAACAGTCGCTCTTCCGACGTTTTACAAACCGTCGCTCTTCCGACGTCTCCCAAACCATCACTCTTCCGACGTTTTACAATTGTCGCAATTCTGAGGAAATATCATCCGACGTTTAGAACGTCATGCGTCCGACGCTTATGTAACGTCACTTTACCGATGAAAAAGTTAAAAATATTTAAAAAGAAACGTCACTCTTCCGACGAGCGAGGCATCGGTCTATCGACGAAAAAGTAAAAATATTTAAAAAATTAACGTCGGTCTTCCGACGTGTAAGGCGTCGGTCTTCCGACGAAAAAGTAAAAATATTAAAAAAAGTAACGTCGGTCTTCCGACGTCTAAGGCGTCGGTCTTCCGACGCTTGGTTAAAAATATTTAAAAAAAAAAAGAAATTCGCCAAATGTGCTAGTTTTAAGTAATATTTTCCATATACAAATAAGTAATATTAACGTCTCTCTTCATCTCAACTTGTATAAGCCTCCAGTTGTCACCACTTCAAGTTTTACTGTCGATTTTTCATGCCTCCAATATCATCGAGCCCTCCATAGTTGAATCTTTAATCCTCCACAAATCTGTCCTACCTAAGCTTCAAATAAAAACTGGTACACACTTCTACAGATGTGTTCTATATGAACTCCAAGAAAGCACTAATTTACCCTTCAAATATACTCCACATATGTGTTATCACCACTCTACTTCCACAAAGGTAAGTCTGAGGTGTTATTGGGTTCAATTCCACAGGACCGAGCTTTACAAGCTAGATTGGTATACGAAACATAAGTCACTGAGTCTTATCACAGTCTTGTAACTTAACACTGAGCTCATAAATAAAAATAGGTGACTTAGCTAATTCGAAAGTTCTGTCCAAGCATCAATAAATAGGAGATAATATGAGATTTTAATAGATGTTCACCGCATAAAATATGTCAAAATCCTGTAGCTAAATCCTTGGCCTGAGACTGCAATGAAGAGGTCCAAAGTATGGCGGCTTCAATAGAACCAAGCCTCAATATAGGGTTGCAATAGGTCCGAGGGTTTAACTGATTCAAGTCTTAATAAAAGGCTACAACATAGAACTGAGCTCTTATGGTATATCTCTGTCCTCCAATAATGAAAAACATTAAATTCTCTTGAGCATGGTAATAGAACTAAATTTGTTTACAACAGTCCACAAGATATCCATTCATTTCTAGAAATTCTGCAAGAAGAATTGAAAGTCATGTGTAACAAATTATTATGAAAAGACTTCAAATTACTGTCATATTGGAGCAACTAGCCTCTGACAGAAAATATAAAAAGAAAAATCAAAACACTGAGTGTGCCCAAAGGATTGTCCTTGGAGTGGAAATTTCTATCTGGATCCCTACTTTTGCAAAAATATTTCTTATATATATAGAATTATTTACTCACCAGAAAAAAGAAAAATGAAAATGGAAGGGCATACACAATGAAATTTATATCCTTTTCCTTAAGGAAAATAAAATCAGAATAAGATGCATGGTCTAACAATTTGGCATCCTCAATCAGCAATGATCATTTTTCCAACATTTCCATATGTACCTCGTCAACAAAAAGCAACCATGTAATATTTGCCCCTTCTCAGAGTTCTTCTCAGAAAGATAGTCACCATGTAATATTTTCCAATCATCACTACTTTTAGCCCACTTTTTTAGTTTTCGAAACAGATTAGACTTCTTTGATGTACAAATCCGTGCTGGAAAGATTTCAATTGACAAGTCATCATACTCTGCAGCTTTAGATGTGTTCGATGAATACGAGGACAAGCTCTCTGAATCATTATCTGATTGGCGTTTTCGTTGAGGTCCTGAATGTTCAAACACTGCATATTCCAGCATAAGCTGTTTAGCAATATCCTGTGATTTTGGACTCAAACTATCCTTAAGGTCCACTGCCGACATCTTTCTAGGGGTTGTATCTGAATTTTGAAGTTCATAACGCAAACATGAGTTGACCCAACACAAATAAACGAGTTTCTCAACCTCACTAAATCGGTTCATTTGCGAGCCCTCAACTTGCTTGCAGATATTTTCATTTGTGTGCCTTAGTACAGATGCCTTGGCTTCAACCTTTGCCACCATATCACTCTGCACAAAGTGGTCAAGTAGTTATTTATAAGAAAATTGAAATACCCATCTAGAAAGCCTAATGAATATTACTAACTGCATTAAATCTAGAATTATGCATCTAGAATTTTAAAATTTTTGCTGAAATTCTAGAAAATCCCATTGACATGGTGAATCCCTTTGTTAATAATTAAGCAATAACATTTTCCTAATCAAGGTTAGCATTTAATATGCACAATGGAGTTCAAGTCGTCTCTAAAGTTTATGGTGACCTAAACTGCCCACACTGAACTAAATCTACTCATCTGAAGTAAACATATAAGAAAAACCCCAAAGTAAGAATTTCCAATGATATTATTTTGTTGATATTTATGATTCTTTATGAAATTTCATTATTTTCAGCATGCTGGGTGAGGCAGAGAGATGTGCATCCCTTACTTTAAACCGTGAAGTGAAGTTAGTGGATAAGTTGACCCCTGTAGCCACCAAGGATACAGTGCATACAACAGGATATGTGAGTGAAGAAGAGTGTCAATTTTGTCGTCACAGATGACTTGAGTGTAATTCCAGTTAATTCCACTGCTACAATTAATAATAATATTGATATAACGAAGGTAAATTTTAACCAAGACCATTTAGAGAGCATGGTGATCACTGTAATGTTAACCCTCTGTATTCATACTGGAATCGACTTTCAAATGATAATATATGTTGCAAAAGGCACTTGTATGTGTGTGTTTATAGCAACATACCTCATTGAGCTTTCCAAGAACATTAATTTGTGATTCTGCTATAGCAAGCTTGCTTGCCAAGTCCCTCTTCTGGTGCTAAAGTTCCATGTTACAAGTGTCACAATACCAAACCTTCATATCCGACGACAGGTTCCATCATAGTAATAAGTAAGTAAACAACATAGATGATGAACTGTTGCAGCTTCCAGCTGTTATGCAATTGAAGTGCCAATGGCTCCAATTGATGGTTAGAACTTCTTCACCTATAAATATTGTATGTGTTTATTGTATTGGAATTATTGCATCGTCATTTGAATCCCTTATGCCCAAGCTCTCTCTCTTTCATTCTCAAGCATTGAACATTAGCAAGACTAAACTTACAACAACTTGAGATCGACTGTCAAGCATCTCCACTCTCACAGTCTCACAAGTTCATACTAAATTTTCCAGAACACCCTTCATATGCCTTTCTGCATAAGGTATCTCTAGTCTTATAAGTCATAGAGTTATGATCGTAGTCTGTGGCCCAATATTCTCTAAATTCAGTATAACACTCTGAAACTACATTGTATTGTAAATTTGTAATTGATATTGCAATATCAATTGAGCACTATTTGAGATATCTGTCGATATTGTTTATTTAATGTTGTCAGTTTCTTTTCTGTTGGGATGTACTAGTTTGCTAACTACATTTGACAGTTTGACTACGACTTTCATAGTAATTAACATATACCATCTTGAATCCTCAGTTGTCCAATAAGCTTACATGTGGGTGCTCAGATCACATGCATAGGGATGTGGATAGGAATGTGCCATCTTGTCCAACTTGCCAGTTTACCAAAGAAAGTTTGAAGAATATAAGAGTATATAGCTTTTGCTAGTACCAAATGGACCTTGGGTTGACATCACTATGGAATTGGACCTTGTGCTGGGATTTCCCGGGATATAGCAAGATAATGGTTTTATTTTTGACATTCTAGAATCTAGAGTGATTCATCCTTTGCACAGAATCATCATCAAATGGTTTTGCAATTCCTGTAAGTGTCTCGGGTGAGATCTTCTCCAGCCTTTGGAGATTGAAAGTGTCAATGCTTATGCGGTTTTGTTGGCTAGAGAGCTTGAACCCTAGGTCTGATCCTCATGCCAACAACCTGGATCTGCAGAAACATAGATCCCAGATCTTCAATAGGTGGAACTAGTAATGAATATGTTCTTCTCTTTAAGACAAGAAACACATAGAAATATTTCTTAACATATCTCTCAGTACCTTAGAGTTGTTAACCAGGCGAGAAGCCTCAGATTTTCAATGGTTTATTAATGTCCTATTTTGGTGACTTTGTTGTTTGAAAGCCATTTAAAGCCAATGCTTGAGTCATTATAGTTGTTGCTGGATCCACGGTCTACTGATAAAAACTCATTATTATGAGTGGAAATTAATGGCCAGCATAAAAATGAAGATTGGCCTTATCAAAAACATTTCTGATCAATTTTTTCAGCATCCTTTTAATGCAGAAATCATAAGAAAAAAATTGTTCTACACCTTCCACTATATCGATTTAAATAATTTAACATATTTCTTATGTATATATTACTCTTGTTTGGATCATTTTTCTTCACAATCCTTCCTTTGTAAGGAGCAGTGTTGCTCAGAGAAGCGCCCCAACCTCATCAAGGCCCCCAAAGGTCAACCACCAAGTCTTGATGATTACAATTGCTCAAGTGCCTCCATTGCAGCCATGAAGGAGTATCCATAGGGGAGTAATAAATGAAACCAAGGACAAGACTTGGAAAACAAAGTGGAGTTTCATCAACCTATTTACCGCCTTTTGACCACTTATGCATGTGTATCACATGCTCACCAACAACCCATCTGTTAATTACTCTGATTTTTTCCTATTTAATACATTGTTGTTTATCTTATTCTTCGAACTAACTAGGCTCATATGTGCATTGAAAATGTGCATAGCATATAGGTCTTCAAAGCAGAAAGAAAACCATATTCAACAACCCATTTCGTTTCATGTAAAAAGACTAGTGCTGAAGCAAAATAGGTGTGCTATTTTTCAAAGAAAATGTTGCATGGTCTGCGAAATTATTACTAATGACAGGGATACTAATTTCCTTAATAATTTTTGGAGAAATTTATGTCAAACTAGAAAACAAAATTTAGTATAGCTCTGCCTATCATCGACAAATTGAAAGACAAGAGGAGGAAAACAAAACTCTCAAGATTTTTTCGTGGAGTATAACTCAAAAATAACCAAAACAGTGAGATCTAGCTTTGCCACTAGCCAAGGTTGTTCTAATGTAAATCCATGGATCGGTAAAATGCTTACAGAATAAACCTGACACAGTTTCTAGATTTAATGCTGAGTTGCATCATGCATGGTAAAGCTTACAGATTTGTGGAATTTTAAAATGTCAGAACCCAGATACGGGGAAATAATCTATAAAAAACATGAACCAGAAACATAGAAAATTTAGATTTCTGAACGTATATTTCTCCAAATCGTGCTTATAAATTCTGAAATGCAAATCCCTATGCGAAAGTTAAATTCTTATGTTTTAGGATGGGGGAAGGGATATTTTATAGGCAAAAGTTAAGGATTTAGGGCCTTGCAATTTGCCATTTTTCCTTTATTTTTATGATTTTTAATATGTTTTTAAATAAAATGGCTTTTCTTCGAAGATCTGCTATCTCGATGTTTCCAACTACCAAAAACAGATTTAAAGCAGATCCTATGGTGCTTATTAGGGTTGAACCACATTATCCTGCTACTGCACTGGCCATTGAAGTGCCACAATAATTTAAAAACCTTTTGTTGTGTTCTATTCCTCGCTATATTCTACAATTCGCCCTCAATTCGCCTACAGCCTCAGAGTTTATTGGGTTAGTTCAAGGGAGAAGAATCCATATCGCTATAATTTGAACAAACCCACAAAAGATAGAGTGCAGAAATTCAGACCTACAACCATCTATATCTCATAACCAAGATAGCGTAGAAGAAAATAGTGAAATTGAATGGGGTAAAACAAGGGAAATACCAATCTAGTTCTTCCAGAAGAAGAGAGCATTCTTCCCCGATCGATTTCTCTTCAGATCTCCCACAGATTTCTGAACATCGGAAAAAATCGAAATATCTCCACCAGCTACTATGGCTTTCGAGCTGTTAATGGATTGTGGCCGCTTTAGGGTTTCAGAGCGTCCATGCTTATGCAAGAATCTGGAAAAAAGAAAGCATCATAGGGAAGAATGGAATCATGGGAAAGAAGGCATAAAGGTCGAACAAGCGCACAACGGGAAAAAAAAAATTGAATAGGTCGATTAAGAAAATTTGAATAGGTGGAACAAGCGGAGCGGGAAATTTTTTTTGAATAGATATAAAATCTAATAATAATAATAATATATGAATGATAATAATATACATAATGATATAATAATATACATAATGAGCGGAAGGGTTGTATTGTATGAATGATAATAATAATATACATAGTGATATGTCACACAAATTTTTTAGTGCATCTAATCCTTATATGCAAACTTTTGAAAATACAAATATTCATATTTAAAATTCTAATGTTCCATATATTGAACCATTATATGTTATTCCTAATGAATAAGTAAATAAATTATGTCAACATGCCTAGACATATGCCCAGGAAATAAATAAGTTGTGCATTAATCCATTACTTTTACTTTGTTAGGTAATGTGAGTTTTGAGATGAGTTGCATGCCTAACATGTGATTTGAGTAGCCATGAACCAAGGGCTTTTAAGTCGTCAAAATCACCTAGGGATTGCATCCAACCTAGGCCACACCATCCCTTAGCTTGACTGGAATTTTTCCCACATAGTTTCGAACCAATGATTTTCTCACCAGTGATTGTATCTTACCCGTTATTTCACATTCCCCAAGGCACAAATCAAATATTTTGATGTATCTTGGATGACTTGTCACATTCCATGACTAGCTTCACACACATTGAATATGAATTCCCATCATTTAAGAATTTTTTGGAGGGTTTTCATGGCATAGTTTTTAGGGGCTTAGGGGTTCGATGAATAGGAGATTAGGGGTTAGAGGTTTAGGGTTTAGCGGTTAGGGGTTAGGACTAGTAATGAGTTAGTGCAGGTTAAGGGGTTAGGGATTGGGGGCTTAGGGGTTAGGGGATCTAGGTACATTTAGGGGTTAGGGGAGTAATGATTTAGTAGTGGTTAAGGGATTAGGGATTGGGGTTAGGGAGATCATAATGATTTAGTGGTTAAGGGTTTAGGGATTGGGGGTTAGGGGTTAGTGGATTTAGGTGCCAGGTCACAAGTATTGTTTGCTAGGAAGGATTTCCAAAGAAGTTGGCTGGCATCACTATGACACTATTAGGGAATTAGAAGGGAAGAGAAAGGCAAAGGCTCAGGTATCATATGAGAGAAGGAAGCAATTGGAAAAATTGAGATCAAAAGCAGTAGAGTTAGCCGAAAAGCAGCTTGCCCCAGAGATGGATAAGATAAAACTTGACAACATATTGGTCAATTTCCTTGACCCTTTATTGGTTATTCAGAAGGAGTATGAATACATCACCGTTAATATCAAGGTAATTGGCCCCTAGCAGATCAAGGGCTGAGAGGAAAATCAATCATCAATGAAAATTTAAAATTTTCAAGCTGAGCGAGATCAACCAAATTGGGGGCAGAGTTTGGGGAACCTTCGTAAGTGACTGGGGCCTATGTGATATGGCTACGAGTTATCTGAGTATATTGTGAATTAGACAGAAGTAAGAAAACAATTACTTCTTCAAAGCGAATTTGAATTTGGAGGGCTTAGGGGATTGGGGGTTAGCGGTTAGGGGATTTAGGTGCATTTAGGGGTTAGGGGTCGAATAATGAGTTAGTAGTTAAGGGATTAGGGATTGGGGGCTTAGGGGGCCCGACCCGAACATGTGTGGGCGGGCGCACTCAACCGAAACGACTCGACCCGAACGTGTTAAGGGGTTATAGGTTTATGGTTTAAGGGGTTAAATGGGTTAGGGGTTGGGAATTAGGGTTTAATGGGTTAGGGGTTAAGGGGTTATAGGTTTAGGGTTTAGGGGGTTAAATGGGTTAGGGGTTTAGTGATTAGGGATTAAATGGGTTAAGTGATTAGGGATTGGGGGCTTAGGGGTTAGGGGATTTAGGCGCAGTTAGGGGTTAGGTGAATAATGATTGAGTGGATAAGGGATTAGGGATTAGGGGCTTAGGGGTTAGGGGAAGAGAATGGTCATTCCAAATGCTCTATCTTCAGTCAGGTCATAAGTATTGCCTTCTTGGAAGGTTTTCCAAAGAAGTTGGCTGGCATCACTATGACACTATTACAAAATTAGAAGGGAGGAGAAAGGCAAAGGCTTAGGTATCATATGAGAGAAGGAAGCAATTGCAAAAATTGAGATCAAAAGCAGTGGAGTTAGCCGAAAAGAAGCTTACCCCAGAGATGGATAAGATAAAACTTGACAACATATTGGTCAATTTCCTTGACCCTTATTGGTTATTCAGAAGGAGTATGAATACACCACCGTTAATATCAAGGTAACTGGCCCCTAGCAGATCAAGGGGTTAAGGGGTTTAGGGGTTAGATGTTTGGGGTTTAGGGGGTTAAATGGGTTAGCGTTTTAGATCAGGTTTAGGGGGTTAGTGGATTTAGCAATTAAGGATTTTATGGGTTAGGGGTTGTTACGGGTTAATGGGGCTAGGGTTTAGGGGGTTAAATGGGTTAAGGTTTTAGGGGTTTTGGGGGTTAAATGGGTTGGGGGTTGGAAATTAATGTTTAAGGGGTTAGGGGCTAAGGGTTAGAGGTTTAGGGTTTAGGGGGTTAAATGGGTTAGGAGTGCATTTAGAGGTTTAGGGGCTTAGGGGATTTAGCAGTTAAGGATTTTAGCTAGGGGTTAGGGGATAAGGGGTTAAGGGGTTAGAGGTTTTGGGTTTAGGGGTTTAAATGGGTTATAGGGGTTTAGAGGTTTAGGGGGTTAGGGGATTTAGTAGTTAAGGGTTTTTGGGGTTAAGGGTTAGGGTAGGGGGTTAAATGGGTTAGGGTTTTAGGGGGTTAAATGGGTTAGTTCGGTTGGGAAATAGGGTTTAAGGGGTTAGGGGTTAAGGGTTTAGAGGTTTAGGGCTTAGGGGGTTAAATGGGTTAGGGGTTTAGGGGTTAAATGGGTTAGGGATTAAGGGTTTAAGGGTTAGTGGTTAAGGTTTTAGAGGTTTAGGGTTTAGGGGTTAAATGGCTGGTTAGAGGTTCAGAGGTTTATGGTTTAGGGGGTTAAATGGGTTAGGGGTTTAGGGATTAGGGATTAAATGGGTTAAGGGTTAAGGGGTTATAGGTTTAGGGTTTGGGGGGTTAAATGGATTAGGGGTTTAGGGGGTTAGGGGATTTAGCAGTTAAAAATTTTAGGGGTTAGAAGTTAGGGGCTAATGGGGTTAGGTTTTAGAGGTTTGCAGGTTTCTGGTTTAGGGGTTAAATGGGTTAGGGGTTAAATTAGTTGCTTATTATTTGCGTCTCAATGTAACAATTTTGTAAGTATTGTTGCTTGTTGCCATGTCTTCTTTATTTATTAATTAATAGTATTTGTTTGCCATTGATTTACATTTATTGATGAAAATGTCTATTGCAATCAAACTTAGCAACTTAGCAAAACTAATACGGGCGCCCTCGAAAGAAACGACCCGAACCAAACGTGCTCGGTCGGGCGACCTCGCACGGCGCGACACGACGAGCCCGACCAAACGATGCCACAAGGGAGCAACCGCCTGAACGTGCACAAGGCACCCGGGCGGTCACAACTTAGCAAAACTAATACGGGCGCCCTCGAACGAAACAACCCGACCCGAACGCGCTCGGTCGGGCGACCTCACACGGTGCGACACGACGTGCCCAATCGAACGAATATGCCACAAGGGAGAAAACAACAAATGGACCGCCCGAATGTGCACAAGGCACCCGAGCGGTGACAACTTAGCAAAAATGATATGGGCGCCCTCGAACGAAACGACCCGACCTGAACGCGCCCGGTCGTGCGACCTCACATGGCGCGACACAACGCCCCTAACCGAACGATGCCACAAGGGAGAAAATGAAAAACGGGCTACCCGAACGTGCACAAGGCACTTGGGCGGTCATAACTTAGCAAAACTGATACAGGTGGCCTCGAACGAAACGGCCTGACCCGACCCGAACACGCCCAGTCGGGCGACCTCACACAGCGCGACACGACGCGCCTGACCGAATTATGATGCCACAAGGGAGAAAATGGAAAACGAGCCACCCAAACATGTACAAGGCACCCGGGAGGTCACAACTTAGCAAAACTGATACGGGCGCCCTCGAACGAAACGACCCGACCTGAACGCGCCCGGTCGGGCGACCTCACATGGCACGACACGACGCTCTCAATCGAACGATGCCACAAGGGAGAAAATGGAAAACGGGCTGCCTGAACGTGCATAAGGCACCTGGGAAGTCACAACTTAGCAAAACTGATACGGGCGCCCTCGAACGAAACGGCCCGACCCGAATGCGCCTGGTCGGGTGACCTCACACAGCGCGACACGTCGTGCCCGACTGAATGATGCCACAAGGGAGAAAATGGAAAACGGTCCACCTGAACGTGCACAAGGCACCCGGTGTGGTCACAGCCTAGCAAAACTGATACGAGCGCCCTCGAACGAAACAACCCGACCCGAACGCGCCTGGTCGGGTGACCTCGCACGGCGTGACACGACGTGCTCGACTGAACGATGCCACAAGGGAGAAAATGGAAAACAGGCCGCCCAAACATGCACAAGGCACCCGAGCAGTCACAACTTAGCAAAATTGATACGGGCGCCCTCGAACGAAACGACCCGACCCGACCCGACCCGAATGCGCCCGATCGGGTGACCTCACACGGCGCGACATGGTGCGCCCGACCGAAAGATGCCACAAGGGAGAAAATGAAAAACGGGCTGCCCGAACATGCACAAGGGACCCAAGCAGCCACAACTTAGCAAAACTGATACGGGTGCCCTCGAACGAAATGGCCCGACCGGAACGCGCCTAGTCGGGCGCCGACCTCACATGGCGCAACACAACGCGCCCGAACGAACGTCAATGCCACAAGGAAGAAAACAACAAACGAGCTGCCCGAACATGCACAAGGCACCCGGGTAGTAACAACTTAGCAAAACTGATACGGGTGCCCTCGAACTAAATGGCCCGACCCGACCCGAATGCCCCCGGTCAGGCGACCTCACACGGCGCGACACGATGCACTCGACCGAACGATGCCACAAGGGAGAAAACGGAAAACGGACTGCCCAAACGTGCACAAGGCACCCGGGCGGTCACAACTTAGCAAAACTGATACGGGCACCCTCAAACAAAACGGCCCGACCCAAACGCGCCCGGTCGGGCGAACTCACAGTACGGCACGACACAGTGTGCTCGACTGAACGATGCCACAAGGGAGAAAATGGCAAACGGGCCACCCAAATGTGCACAAGGCACCTGGGTGGTCACAACTTAGCAAACTGATACGAGTGCCCTCGAACGAAACGACCCGACCTGAACGCGCCTGTTCTGGCGACCTCACATGGCACGACACGGCGCGCCCTGCCGAAAGATACCACAAGGAAGAAAACGGAAAATGGGCCGCCCGAACGTGCACAAGGCACTCGGGTGGTCACAACTTAGAAAAACTAATATGGGTACCCTCGAACGAAACAGCTCGACCCGACCCGAACGTGCCCAGTCGGGTGACCTCACATGGCGCGACACGGTGCGCCCTATCGAACGATGCCACAAGGAAGAAAACAAAAAACGGGCCACCCGAACATGCACAAGGCACCTGGGCGGTCACAACTTAGCAAAACTGATACGAGCGCCCTCGAATGAAACAAATCAACCTGAACGCGCCCGGTCGGGCGACCTCACACGGCGCGACACAGCGCGCCCGACCGAATGATACCACAAGGGAGCAAACGGAAAACGGGCCACCCGAACTTGCACAAGGCACTCAGGCGGTCACAACTTAGCAAAACTGATACGGGCGCCCTCGAACAAAATGGCCCGACCCAACCTGAACACACCCGGTCGGCGCGACCTCAGACGGCATGACACGGCGCGCCCGACCGAACGATGCCACAAGGGAGCAAATGGAAAACGGGCCGCCCAAACATGCACAAGGGACATGAGCGATCACAACTTAGCAAAACTGATACGGGCACCCTCGAACGAAACAGCCCGACTCGAACGCACCCGGTCGGGCGACCTCACATGGTGCAATAGTACGGCGTGCCCGAATGAACGATGCCACAAGGGAGAAAATGACAAACGGGCCACCCGAATGTGCACAAGGCACCCAGGTGGTCACAACTTAGCAAAACTGATACGGGTGCCCTCGAATGAAATGGTCCGAGCTGAACACGCCCGGTTGGGCGACCTCACACTGCGCGACACGGTGCGCCCGACCGTGGTTGGGGGCACACATTAAAAGTGAATGAAGGAGTGAGCACATCACGTCTTTAATATTTTATGAAACTCCTTAGAAGTCCCATCATAACCACCTTCCATCTTCATCACAATGTGATATGTCAACTAAAGATATCTTATTATGTTGCTCTAACCATTCAAAAAGGGGACCCAAGTTAGATTATTATTTATTAAAGGAGAGGCCAAAGAAATTAATTTACAAACCGTCGCAATAGCGAAACTTAGCCCAAAATGTCGCAAGAGCGACACTTAGCCCAAACCGTCGCAAGAGCGACACTTAACCCAAACTGTCGCAATAGCGACGATCTTTCCCAAACTATCGCAATAGCGACGCTTTTGCCCAAACTGTCGCAATAGCGACGTTTTCCTCCAAACATCGCAGTAGTGACACATAGCTCTAATCCATCGCAATTCCGATGCTTTTTCCCAAACTGTCACAATTCCGACGTTTTGCTGCAAACGTTGCAAGACCAACACTAACTTCTATGTGTCGCAATACCGACACTTGTCTCCAAACATCGGTATAGCGACAGTTGTGGGCAGAATTTGAAAAATTGATAAATTTTGGAGAAATTTCCGACATTTGGTCAAAAGTGTCGGAATTTCCTCCAAATGTACTAGTGGGAGGAATTATATAACTCTATACTGATATTTATGCTTCAATATGCCCTTGGAATCACTTCAAACTGATTTTTCAAACAAACGTTACGCAATTTAAAAAAAAATGATACACACAATTTTCTTGCTTTCGAGGAGCTCTCTATTGATCCTGTTGTATATTTGTGATTTCCGATCCCCAAGATTTGAACTTCAGACCTGTAGTATCCCTCTGCGTCATATTTTCAATTCCACAGGTCAGACTTGATTTGGATTCTTTAAGTCAAAGTTATGTCCAATCTCCCACAATGTCCTAATTATGGACTAGTTCAGTAGAATGCACTTGTATGATGTACCACGTGCCACTGTTTCGTCTTTTGGCTCCGAAATCAAAACACAAGAAACTACAGTCTGTGCACTTTCGACCACTTTTTTCAAAATTTGAATCTGATGCTCATAAAGACAGGTATCACGATTTTCCCAAGTTCACCTCTTTGAGATGAAATTCAGGAGTCTGCAAAAACCCTAACTTCCATAGATCATATCTCCGAAAATATGGCGAAAAAAGATCTGAAATTTTTACACGAAGTTCCTCAATATTTTGGCTCAAACGGGTTTTTTTGTAGCTTCTGAACCTTCGCAGAAAAAATAAATTTATACTGAAAATTCCACAATGACCTATTTGCATTAGCGAAACCTTAGGATCCAAAGCTCTGGTACCAAATGTTATGAAACCAACTCACAAAATAGAAGAAAAGATAGACCAACGCTTTAAAAATCAGCCTCTTCGAGGGGGAAACCTCTTTTACATTACATAAATAAACAATTCTTGGATGATACAAATGACAAAACCTCCTTTCTATATATAGGAGTCCATGGGGTCACAATATAATCCTAGCCAACCTAACAATAATAATGTAAGGGCACAACAATAACAATAGTGGGCTTTTATGGGCACAATAATAACAATATGGGGACTACAGGGGTACAACAATAACAATAAGGGGGCTACACTAACAACAATAAGGGACTACGCTAATAATATAGGGACCTAACACATGCTCATTTGGTTCTTGTTTTTTGTTATGAGTCCCACATTCATACTTGGAATATGTCGCAGGTGTGATTGGCTGAAGAGAGATTTGGCTTAGCCAATCTATGGTCGAGTGGAACGTGGCAGTCCCATACCGGGTTGGATTTTGCATTCATCAATAAGAGTTCCTTTCCTTGGTATTTTATGTGTAAATATATTGGTTCATTTGTGGCATATATGGATGTTGTATCCTCATTATTTATGTTGTTTATATGTTGGTTATGAATATGTTTTATGACAGTGAAAATGTATGGTTGTCATCATGTTTTGATTTGTAAATGAGTGAGCAATGAATATATGACCTAATAGTTGATAATGCAGCTAATGTGATAAGGCACCAACACTTCTTAGCGGTTCTCAGATAAGTCTGAGACCCCTATGTTCAGATTTGTTGTTTAAACTCGTAGAATGCATATTTGTGACATGTTTGACGAAATTTTTGTCATGGCTAGTAGGGGTAAAACCAAGTCCTTGTTCAAGTATTTTCATCCTGATCATTGTTTCAATGTCACTTTTCATTTTTAGAAGTTCCATGGAGTTATGGAAAGTGGCTCGAGTCCTGGCCCTAAAAAAGTGGCACAAAATCTGGAGTCACTGGCACAAAATTACCTGGAAAAGTCCCTAGTCGCAGGCATGCCTTGCTGTGGGAGCGAATTGAGGGTCCTAGTCGCATGCATGCCCATGTCAAGGGAGCAACTGAGGCTTTAATGGAACAAACTGTCAGGTTGTCTCAGGAGTTGGTCACTTGGAAGGGTTGGATGGCTCTTGGGGGCTCTGTTGCATGTGTAGAAGGTCCGATTGGTTGTGTTGTATCATTTCCACTTCCTTAACTATACATGGAGAGTTTAAATCAGATCATAGTAGCCTCTTGTCACATGTTGACCCCGGTTGGTTAGTTATTTGGGTAGATATGGTAGGAGGGTGTTACAGAGCAGTATAAGAGCATGGTTTACCCCTTGGACTGGATGGGCGGTGTGTTGGTCATGCATTCATGTCAGATGCATATGTGTTCTTATGTTTATGGTCTATGTACTAGTTGTGTATGAATGGTGTTAGTTATGGTTTTAGTCGTGTCGCTATGTGACTGTTGATGGTGTCATTGTTGAATGTAATTGTTATGAATGTACGTCAGTTATACATTGGTTATGCATGTCAATATTTGTATGTAATGTGTATGTGTGTGTGTCATACATATGTTGTTATGCATATAGTGATATGGTTATAGTTACCATGCATGAGGTCGTGATATGTGGTGGGTATGGTCGTGTATTGATAAGTGGACAATGGTTGGAATGATGAGTATATGTTGATTTGATTATGTTTATATATGTATATGTTTATTGTGCTAATTAGGTCGGTCTTGCAGATGATATATCCTCCCCGAATTATACTAAGGTATGTTGGTTTGTTTATGATTTGGTTTAGCTGACATAATATGCCTTGTAGGAAGAGATCAAGATGACTAGCAATATGGTAGACTACAAAAATTCTCCCTATGAATTAGACGAGCAGTGTGGTGTTGGGCACCCTTATGACTTAAGAGACACATTGAGGAGTTTGAAGGAAGAAATAAGGAGTTGCAAAGAAAATAATGACAGAATCATGGAGGTACAGGAGAAACAAGAAAAATTCAATGCAATAATTCTTTAGAGTTTGTCAAAATTGCAAAGACAGGAACCACTTCAGATTAGCTATGGATAGGAGTGTTACACCAATTTTTGGCCATCTAACTTGTTGCTATTAGATAGACTAAAGTACACCATGAAAGACCAATTTTACCATAGTAAAATTGCTTTCACTATGAGAAATAATTTAATAACCCATAGTTTATTAAATAATTTATGGTCTAAACAGGCAACCCCATGAGGAATAATTAAATAAATCCTTATTTGTTTGATTTTCCTATAGGGATAATTAACTAAACCACTGTTTAATTAATATTCTTGGTCATATTTAACCCAAAACATGAGAATTAATTAGATAAATCATTATTTATCTTATTATTCTCTAGGAATAATTATTTAAATCATTATTTAATAATATTCCTTATTAAATTTGACTAAATCATTTATAAATAATTGAATAAATCATTTTTTATTTAATTATTTCTTAACCTCATCCTTGAAATAATAAATAAATCATTTATCTATTTATTATTTCTAAATAAAGGGATTTAACCAATTCTAAATTCATTTTCCCTCCACCAATAATAATAAAATATTCCAAGTAAGTTGGATCTATATTTGGTTAATAATATTTTAATTATGCACCAATATCTAGACTAACTCAATATTTTGTTATAAATAGAAGGGTTTTCCATTCATTCACTACCTTTTGTGACATTTTTTATCACCTTTTGATCTATACGTTGGTCTGACTTTGATCCTCCATCATTGTCATATTTTTTCTACTTTTGCTTATGAGCTCCTTTTGAGTTCTATTTTGTCTGGGTTTTCTACACCATCAAGTGAGAGAGATCTTGGATATGAAGCGCTGAGGACATACTAGAACCCATCCCATTGAGGGATACTAGTAACATATTTCTGTGTTCCCTTCCCAGGTGTCATAATACAAAAAATTCTTTATAAATTATTGTCTTGTCTATTTGATGTATGGAGCAACTCTTGTTTATTTTCGCTGTTTAATGTATTTAACTGCACAGATCTGGATTTTTGTAGCATTTATTTTGATCACTTACAGCAAATATAAGGAAATTGACACCCACATTTGATGTTAGGGTTGTTTGTTATGCACAGCTAAAATGATTTTTTTCGTACGTTTGCGATTAGAATTCACACTAACAGTTGGTGACTCCACAAGGGTTTTTAATTACGACACTAACAACTTGGTGCAATCCCCCCTCCCCCACCATGTAAACACTGGAAGTCCTCTAGTTGTTCCCTTCAAAATGTAAAGCTCTACTAACTGCCATGGGCGCTATGGATCCTTCAAATGATCATTTGATTGTCTTCGATGTTGACAAGTCAGAGAATCCCCCCCTACCTGCATCTGTCGCCTTCCAAATACCTGTCAAGATCCGGAATGCCAACGTCTCCCAATGTATCATTGACGAGGGGGCATCCACCTGCGTGATGTCCACTTCCGTTTGGAAAAATCTCAGATCACCCGAGTTAGCCCCTTCCACTATCACCCTCCATGTGTGGGATGGCCACTCTTCCCAGCCCTTGGCATGTTCCGCAACTGTCCTATTACTCTTGCAGGAAAAATTGTTTGTGTTGACATTGAAGTCATTAATGCCCCCTTAGACTACAACATTATATTGGGTCGTAGCTATACTTATGCGATGTCTTCCGTCCCATTTGCAGTTCACTGTAAGATGTGCTTTCCTCAAAATGGAAAGATCGTCACTATAAATCAGCTGACATATTACGAATCGAAGTCTGAGACCTCTCGAAAGTCCATTATTTCTTCGGTGGCCAATAAACAAACAGTTGAACCTATAACCAGTGTCTCACCTGGAGTCTATAAATATTCATCTTTGCTGGGTCCATTCCCTAGTCTCCCCCCTCTTATCTCTAACCCTAGCTCGTCGAATGTTTGCATGATGCAATCATCTCGGTCTGACCTTAAACGGTCCAGTTTGACTAGTCAGCAACCTCTCCCTTTGCAACCTACTCCTAGTACTTTGACTCAACCTTCGAGACCTCCTCCTAAAGGCCCTTCATCTGTAGCTGGTGTCCCTTATCCTCTTTTTACTCATGGAACGGTTCCCCCTAGCCTTAACCATATGGGAGGTATTTCTCTTGGCCATTACCCCTCCGGTCATATATTGTTTCTTGCTCCCACTTCTGGAGTATTTTTAGTACCTGTTATGGGTACCTTGACCCTTCCCAACATGACCTTGGGTATCCCAGCTTGGTACATTGATCCCCCAGCTAATACCCCGCTTGGTCAGCTCAAACCTTACACCACTTTGACCTTGATCCAACCGGTTGATATGACCCCTCCCTTTGCTTCTATGCCTCAGCCACCTCAACATGAATGTACTCTTGTTGCGAAAGCTTCAAGTGAGGGGGGCAAAGCTGAAAAAAAGGCACCTAAGGACAAGATTGCCCAGACAACACTTGCTCCTCCTAAGCCTCCAAAGTGTACACCTCCGTGTTCTTTGTGTGATGTTGTCGGTCATGCTACCCATAATTGTCCCGAGTTGTCTCGTATTAAACCCATGGTCAACGAAGTGTTTCCTGAGTTTGATATCCCAAAAGTCCATGTTACTTTACCAGATTCAGCCAAGAACCTCAATACTTTGCACACAAATCACCCTTGTGATTTGTGTGATCTCCATGGCCACTATACACACCTCTGTCCCCGCCTCGAAGATTTCCGCACCTCCTTGGAAGTGGTTCACTAATACAAGGCCGAGCGCAACGAGTCCGCCTCTCCCTTACTTACATATTTTTCTTCGGCAAAACCAAAGGACACATCCACTCCCATACCCCCTTCCGACGTCGAGATGACGGAGTCTTCAGCCACTATCCTCTACCTGTCATCATCTATGATATCCAAGCTGGAAGACCCCTCTAGGGCATCCCCTTCTGTTTTACCTAACCTCCCTTCAATGACCACCTTGGGCTCAACATCGGTAGATTCTTCATTTACTTGTTCTTTTGTCACCCTCCGTGATGATGCGCATGTGAACCTCACTTCTCATACTAACGAGTCAGGTAGCTTCGTCACACCAAGTGGTCTTTCTTCCACCAATCACCCCATATTCTATTAAGATGACGACATTATGGAAGCATTTACCACCCCTGACTTTATCCATCCCCCCTTACATCGAAACCATGCATTCGAACCACATACACCTTGTGGTCATTACATTGACACCCAATGTTTTGGTAAGGGGACACCCATATTCGAGAGTCCAGGAGAAGCAATTATCCACAACCCTCCTAATGCATCTGGTAGTGTCGACTCTAGTACCATTATTATTCCCTGATTAGAAGAACCTCTAGAGTCTCATACCACTTCAGATCACTCTAGGGGTGATCCACTGAATCATTCCTTCATATTACATCAACAACCCAGTCCCCTAGACATTGTTGTTGACCAAATTGTGTGTTTTCTAGGTGAGCACAGTTCATTATATCCAAATCCACTCTTTGGGATAGTGACACCATGTATGTGAACCCATAGTCCATTTGCTTCATATATTTAGTACCAAAAGAGATTGGTAATCCTCTACTCCCTTTCTCAAACTGCATCTCTCCATTCTTCCCATGTAAGATAACCATAACGTAAACAAATGGCAAACCACATCATAAAAATGTGTTTCGATTCCACTTTTATAAATACATTTGGCATGACCATAATATTATTGGGGGAACCTATGCCCCTATACCTTCTCATCATCCTCTTGAGGATTTAATGCCTATGATACTGAAGGCTTGAATCCATTATTTCAGCACTTGGAAGAACATGGCGCTCCACAAAATCCTCTAGCTAGGGGCATCATTCCCACCTTTGCATATCAAATCACTCCCCTCCATCACATATGCTTGGGGGCATGATGGCACCCCTGGCCACCTTCTCACTTGATTTTCACAAGTCTCGGCCTAGACCCCATCAATCTAGGTATGGTCTATTGTCCTCCCTTTCCTTGGATAGTTGGACCTACCAGCCTCTTCGACGAGCCATATATCGTAGATGTTTGATACCCTATCTTCAAATATTCTACTTTGTGTGATACCATGCTTACCACTTGGTCCCCATGTTTGACTTGGTGGGCGAGGATGATTCTACACCTTCTCTAGTAGTTCATTCTCATATTATTTTCTTACCTTGATTCTTCACCAGGAACCATTCTTCCAAGAAGCATTAAGGCCATCTTTTAGACGAGTAAGGCCACCTACCTGAAACTTGCAGATCCTGATTCTAATGGTCGGTTTTCCCACTACGATCGTCGCAAGATTTAGGCCTTTTCTCCTCTCTACATTCACCACAACTACACTTGAAAATGAATCAAATTGGAGGGAAATTGCCTTATTAAAAGAAAAACCCTAATTTTTCTTTCGCCAATTACGACCAAACCGTATCTCGGTTTGAAGAACCATCAGCACCGTTGGAAAGCTCTCACCAAGCACTGAAATGAGTATCATTTCATTTTTGGTGATTTGACACTTCAACTTGAAGCCTTTTTTCCAAGAAGGGCCACTTCACCGCTTCTCAAAATCAAATTTCTTCACTTGTGACACTTGTACTTGGGGCACCACTTTGCATTCATACTTGTCGATGTTCGTGTTGATTTTCGTCATGAGTAACCATCTTTTACTCATGTTTTTATTGTCCCCACTGGGCATTTTCTGTGTGGAAGCATCATCGAGTAGCCCTTGTTTAGAGCATCCGAGTTGAGTCATCATAGCATCCATGGAGTTTGTCCCGAGTCCCTTTTGTCTCCTGCCATACTCTTCCATCCTTTATCGCTTTGTACCTATCTCGTGTTGCACATTTTGGCCTCCAATCATACTGTCTCCTATCCCCTCCGGAGTCGAGTCAGTAGCGGTCAGGTCATCTATGCCCTTTATGCTCTAACAAGGGAAGTTGTCAGCCTGCTACTCGGTCTACCCCCCATTCCACCATCATCCATGGTGTCAGTCTATCAGTTTCTCTACTATTATCCCTTGTTCCTTAGTTGAGAGTTCCTCATTGCCTCACCTATGGCGGACCTCCTTTTGTCGACATCAGCTTATTCATTCCAGAAAACAGGTCTAGAGGGCGATGTACCTTGGTTCCAGCTTCTACTCTTGTTCGATGCTTCAAATCAGGAAAAGGACCCTTTATTGCCCTTTGACTTGATTGTTTCTCAGTTCCATCTCCTTATGGCATGATCAAGATTTGTATAATTGATGGTTCAGTGATGCAACAGATTGTACCAGTGATTCCCAGGTGTGTGTGAGATGTTTCAGACCTCATGAGGGGGTGGCCCTTCAGATAGCCCCCCACATGCTCGGATGACCTCTTTTACTACAACCTTGGATGCAGCTCTACAGATTTGATGGTTCCGGCCTTAGCCACTTGCAGCAACTTTTAGTTTGCATGTATCATTTAGATTTTCAGATCCCTTTCCTATTTTACATGGCCTCGTTGGTTTTTATTATATCTCATGTACTCAGATATTATTATATAAGTCTTGGCTGTTATCCCAGGCACAATATGTATGTGGGATCCATTATGTTTTTTATTTGGCCCATGTTTATGCCAGCATGTACTATATAGCTCAGTTCCATGTTTGTTGTCGCACTATTATTCTTTGTACTTTGTCATCTCGGCGGGCATAGGTATGCCTCCCCCGCCTCATTGAGCACATGTAATCACTGATAAAAGAGACTTTTCGCACCTCTAAGTCTCACCTCCTCAGGGTCTTTTCCTCTCTCGCTTTAGTCCGTCTTATATTTCTCTCTCTCTGACTCCCCTTCGGTGTCTAGTGATTGTGTTCTTACAACGTACTTCAGTCATATGATTAGCTCATAACGCTCACACATTGGGGGGAAATCTGTTACACCAATTTTTGGTCATCTAACCTGTTACTATTAGATGAACAAAAGTACACCATGTAAAACCAATTTTACCATAGTAAAATTGCTTTCACTATGAGAAATAATTTAATAACCCATAGTTTATTAAATAATTTATGGTCTAAACACGAAACCCCACGAGGAATAATTAAATAAATCCTTATTTGTTTGATTTTCCTCTAGGGATAATTAACTAAAGCACTTTTTAATTAATATTCCTCGTCATATTTAACCCAAAACATGAGAATTAATTAGATAAATCACAATTTATCTTATTATTCTCTAGGAATAATTATTTAAATCATTATTTAATAATATTCCTTGTTAAATTTGACTAAATCATTTATAAATAATTGAATAAATAATTATTTATTTAATTATTCCTTAACCTCATCCTTGAAATAATAAACAAATCATTTATTTATTTATTATTTCTAAATAAAGGGATTTAACCAATTCTAAATTCCTTTTCCCTCCACCAAAAATAATAAAATATTCCAAGTAAGTTGGATCTAGATTTGGTCAATAATATTTTAATTATGTGCCAATATCTAGACTAACTCAATATTTTGTTATAAATAGAAGGGTTTTCCATTCATTCACTACCTTTGTAACCATTTTTATCACCTTTTGATCTATACTTTGGTTTGACTTTGACCCCCCATCATTGTCATATTTTTTCTACTTTTGCTTATGAGCTCCCTTTGAGTTCTATTTTGTCTGGGTTTTCTACACCATCAAGAGAGAGAGATCTTCGATCTAAAGCGTTGAGGACATACAATAACCCATCGCATTGAGGGGGATTAGTAACATCTTTCTTTGTTCCCTTCCTAGGTGTCATAAAACAAAAAATTCTTTATAAATTCTTGTCTTGTCTATTAGATGTATGGAGTAACTCTTGTTTATTTTCGCTGTTTAATGTCTTTAATTGCATAGATCTGGATTTTTGTAGCATTTATTCTGATCACTTATTGCAAATCTAAGGAAATTGACAGCCACATTTGATGTTAGGGTTGTTTGTTATGCACATCTAAAGTGAACTTTTTTCGTACGCTTGCGATTATAATTCACACTAAAAAGGAGGATGGGACTAATGGGACATATGGCAGTCGGTCTCATGGTGGTCATAGGTGAGATAGAGATGACACTATCATGGATGGTAGATTCTTGGATACTTCGGATAGGAGAGGTGATGGACACAGGTACTATTCTAGTTCTGGTTCTGAAAGGCACTATGATCACCATCGTTATCACCCTTACAGGAGGAGTGACAGGGGATACTTTCCAGATGAGTTTAATTAAGTGAAGCTACCTACTTTTGATGGAGAGATGAAGAAGCTTGAGGATGCAGAGGCTTGGTTACTTGGCATGAATAATTTCTTTCAACTGCATGAGTACACATAGAATATGAAGGATATAATAGTTATCTTCAGAGTGAAAGGTAAAGAAAACATCTCGTGGGAAGATGTAAAATGGGTCAGAGACATCAGGATAGAGAATTTGAGTTGGCATGAATTCAAAAGACTCTTCAAGAAGAAATACTTGTCAGAAAGGTACTACGATAGCAAATCCAAGAAATTATATGAGCTTAAAATGGGATCGATGACAGATGAGGAATACACGGAGAAGTTCCTGGAGCTATTTAGGTATGTACCATATCTTAAAGATGAAAAGGCTAAAGTTTAGAGATTTGTTAGCGGATTTCCATTAGCATTTAGAGATCATATTGAGATTGATGAGCCTCGATCACTTGAGGAATTTATTGGGAAACTAAAGCATTGTTATGAATAGTCAAAGCGTAAGAATGAGTATTACCAAGGATGAAAAGGGAAAGATAAAGGTAAATTTAAATGGAAACCGAAAAGAGCAAGACCTCAAAATGTAGAAGAGAAAGAGAATGTTGCACTGCATAAGTTCAATGCAGCTAGACAGGGACATGGGTCACAATGACAGAATAGAGGTGATTGTACAGGATGGTTGGAGTGTTCGGCATGTGGTAAGGAGAATCTTAGGAATGATTGTCCACAGAATTAGGGTGGTAGGTCTCATATCTATAGTGCACATGAGGCACAGACTGTTGGGGACGTTGGGTAGAGCATTCCTCGTATCTATGCAGCGTTGGATAACAAGAAAACATATCATTAGGCATCTATCATTGAGATGCACGGTAAGATTTGTGATCAAGTTGTTTCTATTTTGATTGACCCTGGATCTAATTATAGTTATCTTAACCATGAATTGGTGGATAAGTGTGGTTTGTATAAATAATTGCATGAACAATCTTGGTTAGTGCAGTTGGCTACAAGTACCAAGAAGAGAGTTCATCATTGGGTAAGAGCTTGTTAATTTGAGTTGAATGGTATGCCTACAACAACACATATGAATGTATTATCGTTGGGGTCATATAGTATGATTTTGGGTATCGATTGGCTATATCTTCATAGGACTAAAGTTGATTGTTATGACAAAGCCATTGAGTGCTTGCATGACAACAAAGAACAAATAATATTATAGGGAACGAAGAAATCAACATCAGTTAGGATGGTGACTGCTATGCAGGAAAAGCACAATAGAAGAAAAGGATGTGTGTTATTTGTAGTGCACATTTCTAGTGATAAAGGTAATTAGGATGAGGATGTAGAGATATTGAGCAGGTACCCGATCTTGCAACAATTTCAGGATGTGTTTCCAACAAATATCTAATAATTATTGCCTCACAGGGAAGTGGACTTTTCTATTGGGTTTGTACTAGTGGCAACACCAACATCAAAGGCACTGTACAGGATGAGCACTCCAAAGTTAGTAGAGTTGAATTTGTAGTTAAAGGAAATGCTTGACAATGGATACATCAGGCCAAGTGTATCGCCATGGGGTGCACTGGTATTGTTTGTAAAGAATAAGGATGGTACTCTCAGGTTGTGCATTGATTACGAGAAGTTGATCAAGGTGACCATAGAGAACAGGTATCCATTGTCGAGGACTGATGATTTATTCGATTAGTTGTAGGGAGCAGTAGTGTTCTCAAAGATTGATTTGAGATTAGGATATAATCAAGTACACATCAAGGAAGAGGATATTTACAAGATGAATTTACAGACCAGGTATGTGCATTATGAGTTTGTTGTAGTTCCATTGGTTTGACTAATGAGCCATTTATCTTTATGTGATTGATGAATAGTGTGTTGTGTCCTTATCTGGACAAGTTTGTTATTGTATTCATTGACTACGTCTTGATATATTCTAAGAATTAGGAAGTAATGTCGAGCATTTAGCAGCAGTGTTGAGATTGTTGAGATATCATAAGTTGTATGCTAAGCTTATTTAATGCAATTTATTTTAGACATAAGTACATTACTTGGGGCATGTGGTCTCCAAGGAAGGCATAACGGTGGATCCAGAGAAGATAAGAGTTATCATGGAGTGGGAAACTCCTAGAAATGTGGATGAGTTAAGATCATTCATTGGGATATCAGGCTATTATAGGAGTTTCATCAGGAACTTCTCTCGCATTGCATATCCTATTACATCGCTGCAGAGGAAAGGTAAGAAATTCGAATGGACGGAGGAATGTGCAACAAGATTTGAACATTTGAAGCATTTGTTGACAAATGATCCATTGTTAAAGATTATAGATGTAGACAAAGAGTTTGTGGTATGCACATATGCTTGCAAGAGGGGAATAGGTGGAGTTATTACGCAGGAAGGACAAGTAGTATGCTACGAGTCATGAAAATTGAATGAGCACAAGCAGAACTATCAGACACATGATATTGAATTGGCAACGATCATTCATGCATTGAATATGTGGAGGCAATATCTTCTTGGTATGAGGTGTGTACTGATGAGTGATCACAGTGGGTTGAGATATTGTTTGACCAGTTGAATTTGAATGTCAGATAAGCTAGATGGTTGGCCATAATCAACAAGTTTGACTTCGAGATCAAGTACATAAAGGGTAAAGAGAACAGGGTTGCATATGCTCTTAACAGGCGAATAAAGGTGAATCATATAGTAGCTATGAGCTCTTGTGGGAGAGAATTGCAGTATCTTATTTTACAAGCAGGTCAGTAGGATGGCAAGTATAGAGATATTAGGCACAAGTTACAACAGAGTACATGTACAGGTAGTGGTACAGGTACATGTATAGGTATAGGTGTAGGTACAAGTGCATAGGATGTGGACTATCATATCTCAGCAGATGGCTTGATCATATTTAGGGACAGGATATATGTGACATACAGTAATGAGCTAAAGAAGATTATCTCGAAGGAGTTTCCTACGAAACCATATTCATGTCACCCGAGATACTAGAAAACATCGGCAGCAGTGAAGAAATTTTGCTATTGGTCAAATTTGAAAAAGGATGTGGCAAATTTTGTGGTTATATGTTTGGACTGTCAACAGGTAAAGGCGGAATGTAGGCACCCAGGTGGACTACTACAACCAATTTTGATTTTAGGGTGGAAATGGGAGGTAATTTCCATGGATTTCATCATAGGTTTGCTGAGGACATCTAGACAACATGATTCCATCATGGTTGTTGTGGACATGTTTATTAAGGTAGAGCACTTCATTCCAATCAAGACTATGTATTCAGCTAGTGACGTGGCATAGGTGTTCATCAGGTATGTGGTCAGATTGCATGGTATTCTGAATAAGATTGTATCAGATATAGATGTAAAGTTCACTTCCAAGTTTTGGAAGGAGTTGTTTGCAGTTTTAAGTACAGAGTTGGCCTTCAACATAACTTATCATCCACAGACAAATGGAAATACATAGAGGGTCAACGAGATTATAGAGGACATGTTGAGGATGTACGTGATGCATCAACAATGAAAATGGGAAGATTACCTTCCATTGGTTGAGTTCTATTATAACAATGGTTACCCAGAGTCACTGAGGATGAGTCCGTTTGAGCCATTGTATGGGCAGAGTTATAATACTCCCATCAGTTGGAGTGACTCAGTGAACAGGGTTTTGATTGGACCATACATGTTAGTAGAAATGAAACAAGAAATGAAGGTGATAACAAAAAAATCTAAAGGCAACACAGGACAGACAAAAAAAATATACATATCGGAACAGGTTGTTTAAGGAGTTTCAGGTTGGGGAATAGGTGTACTTGCACGTCAAACCTAAGAAGATCTCCATCGAGATTGGTTCATGTGTCAAGATGGCACCTCGGTTTTGTGTACCTTTCAAGATTCTTGAAAGGAATATCCCAGTGTCCTATCAACTTGCACTACCTACGACAACGAAAGTCCATGATGTTTTTCATGTGTCATTGCTTAAGAAGTATGTTAAATATGTTGATCATGTGATTGATTGTTTTGTATTATAGGTGGAGCCAAATGGAGAATTCCAACCAAAACCTCGATGTATATTATAGAGAAAGGTGCTCATGCTCTGAAACTGAGAAATTGAGTAGGTTAAAGTGCAATGGAAGCACTTTGGGCCCGATGAAGCTACATAGGAGACGACAAATCAAATGCGGCTATGTATCCTTCTCTATTCGTTGGTTGAGCGAATTTCCTTGATATATGTTTTGGTAAATTATTTGGTATGATTTTTTGGTATATGTAAATATGTATATGGATGTAAATATCACCATGATATGTGTTATAAAGATCTAATAAGCGGTATGGATGTCATGTTGTTATGTTGTCATGTTGGTTTGCTTCTCAACATGTTAGTCATTGTAAATACTGCAACGAGCTAAGTTATAAAGCTCCATGGGCAGTATGTTTTGACTTCAACAGTCTTGTTGGCTTTAGGTGTCATTAAACATCGAGGACGGTGTTCCCCCAAGGGGGAGTGTTACACAGTAATTTTTCACCGTGCTCACTTTCTGTCCCTGATCCTGAAGTGCCTCGTGACAGACCCTGTGCAATGTTTCCACCATGGAAAAATATGTAAAGACATCCTCTGAAGACTCAAAGAAAACTACCTTGGAAGGTCACTAAAGGAATTCGGTCAAAACCCTAGTTTTCTGGGTCAACGCGCTTTCTAGTGGCCTGCCGGGGCTGATCGCAGATTAACAGTTTTGGCTTAGCGTTGTCAGTGCACTTATTTCTTGGAAAACCGTGTTGATCCCTTTCACATACCTTGTGCAATGTTTCCACCATGAATAAATATGTTAAGATATCCCCTGAAGACTTAAAGAAATATGCCTTGGAAGATTATTGAAGACACTTGGCCCAAATCCTAGTTTCCTAGGTTAGCGTGTTTCCTAGTTTCATGCTCACGTTGATGTCAGATTGACAGTTCTGGCTTAGCACTGCCAGTGCTATAATTTCTTGGAAAACCACACTGATCCCTTTCTCGCAGTGTTTCCTCAAATGGAGGAGAAGCTTCGAACTCTATAAGTTCCAAGGCGACGAGTTGGTTGTTAAACGGTGGTGATAGAGTCGAGCTCTTTGATTTTAGAGATTTTATCTCATCCATGGGGTTTTATCCCTTAGAAAGTGGACCTTACTCTTCCTTTCATGGGATCCAAACCTCTTCTCCCTTCCTATAAATTCATGCCCCTCCTTCCACTAAAGTGAGTCTCGTTGGTCATTGTTGGGCTAGTCTAAATTCTCGTTCCCTTTACATTCTTGCACTATGATAACACCTAAGTTGTTCGGGAGAAGGAATGCTTTAGAGATTTGGTGAAGGAATCTTATTTTCACCAAAGGGAAGCCTCCAACATCAAGTTCTGGGTTGTAAGCTCTTCCTTTCATATTTATCAATAAAACATATGATTATTGCTTTCTATATTTGTCTAATCTTTCATGCAAAAATTTTGGTACTCGTTCATCTGCTAGATAGATAATGTTTAAGGATTATTATGTATTGGATTATGTTTTTTGTTTCCTCTTGATCATCCGTAGGTATTCGTGTGCCACCAGTAGCAAGGAGTGAACCTAAAAGGATCATGCATCAAGGTCATCATCAACGAGTTCAGACATAGCATTAGGAAAAATTCACTTCTATCTCTTTTCCTGTCACATTCTGAATATTATACAAGAAAATTGCATTAGAAAATATCTCTAGTTGTCAGGCCCACTCTAGGGCTAGAGAGATTGCATCTGTCCGCAGAGGGGATTTATCTTGACAACAGGGAGGGTTCTGTAATAGCCCTCGTGAAAATTCCATGTAAATAAAGGTTAATAAAGGAAAAATAATAACCATAGTTATGGGACACTTATTCCAAGCTTAATGTTGGGCAAAAGCATCATAGTGTTGGTCTTTCGGTTATTATGGCTAAGGAAATTAGTAAAGGTGATGACAAAGGCTTTGGAAAGGCAAAATGACATTTTGGCAATTTATTTATGAAAATAATGGAAATTAGGAGAAAATGAAGTTGAAAGGTCACATGTTGAATGTGAGGAGGAAAATGAAGAAAATAGAGGCCACATTGATAAAAAGGCTTATGAGGATCAGTTGGTACCTTTTGTCAGTTCAGTTTTGGATCTCTCTCTCACACACTCTTGGACACTTAGAGTTTTCTTGAAGCAATTCAACATTATATCAATAAAGGCAAAGAAGGCAAAGAAGGCAAAGAAGAAGTAAAGATGAAGCAAAGAAGATCGGGATTAAGCAACTACAACGAGTTTAATTGCAGGTACCGATTTTCATGTGTGATTTCCTTGCTAGATTTGACATGCATGGTTATTCATGTGCGTTCTTGATTCTATTGTTGTCATTGGAATTTTTTTTCCCAAGTGTGACAATGTTCTTCAACCTTGCCTTGACATTTTCGGATAGCCTTGATGTGATGGGTTCTCATGTTTTGGTGGAGCTAGATTTCCAGATGGATTCAAAATTGAGTGAGGTGGATCTCTAAAAGGAAAACCACATGGCCTAGTGATCCCTGAACCAAAATGTGGATTGCGGTAAAGCTGCTGGCCTAGTAATCCCTAAACCAGACTATGGGTTGTAGTAAAGCTAGGCATTGTGTGCCTTGGTGGGACTAGGAATATATGGTAAAGCCTGGAGGGTGGTGTCTCATTCATGGCCTATTAACCCCTGAATTGGACTGTGGTTTGCGGTAAAGCCTAAGGACTAGGAGACAGTAAAATTCCTCACGGTGTAGGAGGAGAAATCTGGTGGCATGCATGCTCATTCAATTATTCTTTTCGGTTATGAGTCCCACATTCATGCTTGGAATATGGCACGGGGGTGATTGGATGAAGACATATTTCACTCAACTAATATATGGTCGAGTGGAACGTGGTAGTCCATACTAGGTTGGCTTTTGTATTCATCAATAAGAGTTCCTTTCCTTGGGTATTTTATGTGTAAATGTATTGGTTCATTTGTGGCATCTATGGTTGATGTATCCTCATTATTTTTTTTGTTTATATGTTGGTTATGAATATGTTTTATGATAGTGAAAATGTATGGTTGCCATAATGTTTTGATTTACAAATGAATGAGCAATGAATATATGACCTAATAGATGATAATTCAACTAATGTGATAAGGCACCAATGCTTCTTAGTGATTCTCAGATAAGTATGAGACCCCTATGTTCAGATTTTTTGTTTAAACCTGTAGAATGCATATTTGTTACATGTTTGATGAAATGTCTGTCATGGATAGTAGGGGTCTAGTCAAGTGTTTTTTCAAGTATTTTCATTCATATCATTGTTTCGATGTCACTTTTCATTTCTGGAAGTTTGATGGAGTTTTGGGCAGTGGCCTGAGTCCTAACCCTGAAAAAGTGGCCTAGAATCAGGAGTAGCTAGCACAAAACTACCTGGAAAGTCCCTAGTCACAGGCATGCCTTATTGTGGGAGTGACTGGAGTGTCCCAGTCACAGGCATTCCCATGTCAAGGGAGTGATTGAGGCTTTAATGCAGAAAATTATTAGGTTGTCTTAGGGTTTGTTACCTGGAAGCGTTGGATGGCCCTTGGGGGTTTTGTTGCATGTGTAGAAGGTTAGATTGGTTGTGTTGTGTCAGTTTCACTTCCTTAACTGTACATGGGGATTTTAATCGGATCATAGTAGCCTCTCGTAACATGTTTTCCCTGGTTGGCTAGTTACTTGGGTAGATGTGGGAGGAGGGTGTCACAATAAAAGGGATTAACCTTGAAAATAATTCAACAAAACCCACATAGGTGGGTTGATCGGGTGCGTTGGGTATATAGCCCTAGGTTGGGGGTTTGATCCACAATAAGTGTGTTTTTTTGAATTATTTTTGGGCGGAGTCAATAAACATTAAGCATTTAATTACTGATATGGTGGTGTGGTACATGGACCCGCCACCATTTTTAACTTATATGCCATTCGTCATTAGCATATACCATGGAGATATGGCGGAGCCACCAGATGTGGTGGGCTCCCACCATATCCCTTCCCCCAAACCTACCGCCGAAAATATTTAAATAAATTCTTCGACAACATATAATAAGGAACATGACTGGTCTAGGGGTGAGGCATAGGATTTGTTTTCAACAGGTCAAGAGGTCAAATCCGTCAAACCTCTAATCCAAAATTTTACCCATAAAACAAGGCCACTTGGCCTCCTTGGATTGGGCCATGTGGCGCCTCCTCATTGGGACACGTGGCTCCATTCTGTTTCTCCACATCGACCAACTACATAGTGACACATGTCAAGATTTGGATGTGCCACGTGTGAGCCACAATTGTGATCCTGGAACCCAGAATTGGAACCACGAGCATTGACCATTGACTTTGATCTGTTGACCTTTGACTTTTTGTCCTCTTTGGACCTGAACTTTGATTGGATGTAACTTTTTCGTATGATGTCATTTTCGCTCGTTCAAGTTGCATTGGATTTATAATGATGAGAGTCTACATAATAAGCCTAGTTTCAACTAGATCTAAGAAATTTAATGTTTTGAGCATTTTCTGGAACTTTGAGCATCTTTTGGATCTTTCGGATCACTCCTCCCCACTGGAAGATTTTGGACCACCAAAAGTTTGGTACTACTAAGAAAATAAGTGAGGGTAAATCTCCCTCACCTTCCCGATCTTGACCCATCATGATTTTCTTGGATTAGTACCTTTGAGCCCCACACAAAGGTACTCCACATCACTCGTGTGTGAAGTCCTTGTGTTTCTATCAAGAATGGTGTATCCCTGCAGCTCATACATGTATTCAGGAGAAAAATATTTTATGGAATGTACTTTAATACTTTCCTCTTAATCCATGATCATAAGAGGCTCATACAATCTCAACTTTTCAACATTTACAACATAATAGATTTGCATATAAGGAGGAAAATCTAATAAAAAAATCATTATTACCAATCTTTTTTAAGATTCTGAACGAACCGTACCAGATCAGTTTGAGATTTTTACCTTCTCCTTGCAACCTTTCTTTGTTGATGTATAGCCAAACATGGTCTCCCACCTGAAAATTGTGATTAACACGATGCTTGTCATACCTAGATTTGTATTTGGTTTGGCTCTTTTCCAACTATTGCTGAACTGTTTGATGTACCAAATGGATCTTCTCAATGAAATTCTTTCCTTTCTCCACATCACTGTGTCTTTCCCAATGACGAAATATAAAGGAGGTTTGGTAAATAACCATAAAACATGCTTCAACTGGAGATGTCTGAGTCGATGAATGCTAGGAACGATTGTAGGGATGTTGAATGTAGTGTTAGTTCTCATCCCAAAGCTTAGGATGTTTGCCATAGTATCCTTAGAGTAGATGTACCACTGTCCTTTTCACCACCTCTGTCTGGCCACCGGTTTGTGGATGAAATGTTGTTCTCTCCTTCAACATGGTGTCCATAAATTCCCACAGAAAATCGAGAATCTCGATTAGATACAATAAATGTGGGTAACCGTAAAGTGATCCCATACCTTTGAAAATAACATATGTGTTGTTTGTTCAATTATGACCTACTTTTTACAAGGCATTAAGATAAACATCTTAATGAACCTTTCCACTACAACATACAAATAATCATGACCTTTCCTAGAAGTAGGTAATCCTCCCACAAAATCCATGGACACACTTTCCCAAGGACGTGAAGGAATAGGAAGTGGAGTATACAAACCTAATTTCCTGTTACTTGGCTTACTAGTAGCACACATAGAACACTCCTTTACATATATTGATACAATTTCATTCATACGAGGCAAATAACAATACCTCTGCGATTGAGAAAATGTTTTGCCTACACAAAAATGACCAACTATAAGATATGTATATGCTTCCCTTATAATATTAACTCTTTCACTTTGTGGAATGCATAGCTTTCCAAGATGATATAATAGTTTGTCATGAACATGATAATCTAGTTCTTCAATTTGATTGCCTTTACTCAAATTTGCATATATAGAGCTTTAAAATCTTCATCTTGAGCATATTGTTCAATGTAACTTTCATGTGTGATTGAATTATGCTTAAGAATTGTAGAAGCATTAATTATAGGCCTTGATAACATATCTGCAACTTTGTTATATATGCCTTTATTATATTTGATGACCAAGTGAAATTGTTGTTAAAATCCCATCCATCTGAAGTGTATTGATTGTTGTAACTTAGTTTGTGATTGGAGATATCATAATGGTTGATGATTTGTATGTATGATTGTTTATTTACCAATTAAATAGTGCTTCAATTTTTTCACGCTTTGTACTAAAGCATACAATTCCTTATCATACGTTGGATAGTTAATTACTACAATTGTAAAGGTCTTGGAGTGAAAGCATATAGGCTTACAACGTTGCATCAATACTACCCCCAAGGAATAATCACTTGCATATGTTTGGATTTCAAATGGTTGCTTTAGATCTAGAAGTGCTAAAATTGGTGTTGTACTGATATTCTCTTTCAATGCATCGAAGGCTTTTTGTTGTTTGCCTCCCAATTGAAAAACATGTTTCACACATGTCAAAGCATGTAGCAGTGTTGCAATAGATGAGAAGTATGCAATGAGCTTCCTCTAGTATTGGGTTGCTCCTAGGAAGCTTCTGACTTCACTTACATTTTTTGGGCTTAGGCTAATTTACAATAACCATAACTTTAGAGGGATCAATTTTCAATATACCACCCCTCCAATATGACCTAAGTACACCAACTATGTCTTACCAAATTCACATTTGGACATATTTAAATACAACATTTCCCTTTCTAAGACATCCAAAACCCACTTTACATCTCTTCACGAGTCTTACTGAAGATCAAAATATCATCTAAGTAGACTATCACAAAATTATCAAGGAATGGCTGCAATACATCATTCATCACCCTCATAAATGTTGTGGGTGCATTAAAAAGCCCAAAAGGCATTACTAAACATTCAATCAATCCTTGTTTTTTCTTAAAAGCAGTTTTCCAAATATCACTTTCAACAATTCTAATTTCATGATAACCGCTTCTTAAATCTAACTTAGTGAAATAAACAACATGCTTCAATTGATCTAGCAAATCATCTATGCCAGGAAGAGGATAATGATTCTTTACTGTGATTTTGTTCAAAGCTCAGAAATCAACACACATCTACCATGTGCCATCCTTCTTTGGGACCAAAACAATATGAGACCCAAAAGTAGATTCACTTGGTCTGATGACCCCTTTGTCAAGCAACTCTTGCACCTGTTTAATCTCCATGATTTCCAAAACTAACATTCCGTACATGCCAATATTAGGAAGTGGAGCATCCTGCTGCAACTGAATCTCATGTTGAACTCCTCTTTTTGGAGGGAGTCCTTCAGGCTCCTAAACCATATTGCCATATGTTAGTGTCAGTCTTTGCACCCTTCCTCCAGTGATCAAACATGCTCTTACAAAGTGATTTTAAGGTGTCAAGGTCAAATTTTGTCATTTTAGTGAGTCTTCAAGCAAAATTTGGTCACTAGGTATTAAGTCTAGGGTTTGCTTTTACTCCTATCAAAGTTGTTCAAATGTCGGTCCATGTCACCATTCAACTGAGTGTACCGTAATTCAGAGGGTTGTCATCATCATGTCAAGTTCCACTGCGTAATTTTACACCTTTTTCATGCTTCAGTTGTGCCTAGGTAGGGTTCATTTCCCTCTCCTAGGGTTTGCTTTTACTGCTGTCAAAGTTGTTCAAATTTCGGCAGAGATTGAGTGAGGGGAAGGGGTCCAAAAGGGCAAAACACAGGCCTAGCCTAGAAAATTGCCAAGTTGTAGCAAGAAACTAGGGTTTTTGCGAAAATGAGGAATTTGGGGGATCTCAGTGATGGGAAGTGTTTAATAAGGTACATTAAGGACAGGGGAAGGTGTATGAACATCAAGATACAAGTTTTGCTGATGATTTGACCATCCAAGAGAAATTACCTCCAAAACCCTAGGAGAGGGAAATGAACCTTACCTAGGCACAACTGAAGCATGAACAAGGTGTAAAATCACCCAGTGGAACTTGACATGATGATGACAACCCTCTGAATGACGGTACACTCAGTTGAATGGTGACATGGACCGACATTTGAACAACTTTGACAGGAGTAAAAGAAAACCCTAGACCTAATACCTTGTGACCAAATTTTGCTTGAAGACTCACTGAAATGACAAAATTTGACCTTGACACCTTAAAATCACTTTGTAAGAGCATGTTTGATCACTAGAGGAAGGCTGCAAAGACTGACACTAACATTGGCTCCAATGGGGATGGTAGCTCCTTGGAGGTGCAGAAGCTAGAGATATTTGGAAAACGAATGGTACCTTCATCCATTGGAAATGGAGTCAAAAAACTCAAGCTGAAATGCATGGTAAGCGGTGACTTGGCCGACCCAAATTGACTCTCACTCAACTAAAAAGCCCGACTCGATACTTAAACACAAGTGACAATGGAAAAAATGCTCAATATAGAAGCTTATTCAATACAACCTACTCTAGTTGTTCCATTCTGCATCACACGATCAAGTGAAATGAAACAACCAATGCAACCATGTAAGCATTGTAGGTATCTGTTTGGATTCTCGCAAGTGCTCGCTTATGAATAACAAGAAGACACCTAAATCTCATGAGAGGCTGTATGTTATTGCCTAAATCTACCTCAGGCTGAGAAAGGCAGCATCTAGGGTAACATCAAACCACGCTTAACCTGGTAGCTAGCCCTACCAGATCGGGAGAGGGCTCTCTCCTGGTCAATATCAGAAAAAAAATGATCAATGAGACTTGAGATGAATTGAATAAAGGCTGATATTAGGCTAGCTATATATGTAAGAGAGTTGGATTTGATTTTGAGGGTGTTTGTTGGATCAAAGGGAAAGGCAGATTTTGGGTCTGGGGAATGAGGCCTAGTTTTTGCAGAGATCTGAATGGGGAAAGGAAGGAAATTGTTTTGATGCTTCAATTTTGAATGAAATGGATAGCTCAGACTGGTGAGGAGTTGAAGAGGGAAAGAAACTTTCAGAATCCTCTTCAAATAGTTGAAAACATATAAAATGAAACAAAACTCAAGGTAGAGCACTACAAATCTAATGAATTCCACCTTTATCCTTGTTTGTTTAAATTAAGAAGAAATAAGAAGGAAGATGATACACATGAAGCACCAATAAACTTACAATAATAGAGAGAAAGACATCATCAAAACAAAGAGCCACATGAATCCCAAGGAGTGTTGCAAACCTTGGTCTATTCCTTTTGAAACTGCAGAGATGAATGTACAATGATGCTCAAAGAAATCCCAAGTGTCCAACCCTGAAAATGACTGAAAAACTACAGGATATAGACAAGCATAACTCATCCCCAGCCTCTAGGGGTCGAGCTCACTAATTTAGGAGTAGTTTCAACAAGATCTAAACTAAGAACTGGAAAATAGGCAGTGGAACAACTTGCCTCTATAAGATAGGAAACTGATTCATTCAGTTGCAATTCACCTTTTGATGGATGAATCTACTTCCATGAGTAAAAAATTGACAAAATTACATCAAGACTCATCAAATTACATCAAATTACATCAAGAGTTTTACATGTGGAAGTAATAAAGTTAAACTGGCCAAAACTAGGCGAAAAACAGAGTTACTAAGTCAAAAATGAGCCAAAATCCCGAATGCGTCGCGCCTGAATTCTCTATGTGTCGTGCCAGTTTGGAGCTGATTTTGAAGGACTTCCTTGTGTCCAAATTGAGCACAGGATAGCTCGTTGGAAAGCTATGCCTGTCTACATTTCAACACAAGTGGAATTTTGGAATTTTATTTCCAGTTTCCGCTCCAAAAATTATTTTTCCCAACACTACTTCCTGTGTGTCCAAAAATGGGCAGAAAGGTCATTTTTAGGGTGTTTTTGACCCTTCTGGAGGCCTAAAACTTGTCAAAATCTCTTTTCCATATGTAGAAATGCATAAATTTTCATGAAAAATCCAAAAATACAAATTTTTACCCAAGAGGAGCTCCCAATCGTAAGCGCGTGCCAAGTGGCGTGATGCATCGAGCTGAAAATCTGTGTTTAGGCCAAAAAAATCAAAATTTGCAAAATGTGTCCCAAATTTCTTAAAATTTGGGCAGAGTGTCCTCCATCATGCACTATGCTAGGCCAAGGAAGCTTTGGCCAAAATCTGAAGTCTATCTTTCCTTTTTCGATGCTTTAATGCCCTCTTCAACTTAGCCTTCAGGATCTTGATTCGTGCCTTGCAAACATGATTTCTTGCCAAATAATGATTCGCCATGTGCCTCAACATTTTATTTTCTTTGTTAGCTTTCTCCAACAACTTTTGGTCTCCTTGGTGCATGCAAATCAGTTGTGGAGTCACGATCTCGGTCATAAGATGTATCGGTCTCCATGATTTCCAAAGTCTATATTGTCTTGGATGAATATGAGGAGTTTGGTGTCTTTGGTTTTGTTGCCAAATATGTGATAATAAGTAAGGGAATATGGATGGAAAGGGTAGGGGAAATGATGGAATATTATGCCAATTAAAGAGTTTAGGGACAGTCACTAGGTTTTTTGGGATATCATTGGGGTTTGGGAAATTTATAATTGGGACGGGACAATGGGAATTGGGATAGGGAATGAGTGCTTTAGGGATATGAGGGAATAGGGAAATGGAACAAGAATAACAGTGATGAGGGAATACAAGGTGAGGAAGTAGGATTGATGGGCAAAAAACCAATTTCTAAACCCTAAGGAAACAATCCTTGCACAAACAAATAGGGTTTGAATTTCTTGTATTAAATCCTCATAAACAACACAAGACCATGTTCATTGGCAATGGAGAGTTTACTTGACTTACTTGGACAAAGAGGGACTGAGCCGATTTGAAATTTTGAAAGGAATGGCAATGAAACTGCTTGTGGCCCTATGCGTCGCGCAACAAACCCAGTGTGTCACGCAGGAGCAATTTGCACACAGTGGGGGCCGACCCAACGCGTCGTGCTCGCCCAATGCGTCGCGACACCCAGCCAATGCGTCGCGCAGTGAAATTTGCACAACTCTGCCCTCAAATTCTTCCTTCGCTCCTCTGTTCTCTTGGCATACAAATGAACTCTTGAAAGATGAAAATGTTTTATATACCAAGGATTTTAATTCTCCATTCAAAAAACCCACTTTGTAATGTTTCAGACTTTGACACTTTTTAAAAACTCTGTTTTGCTTCATTTTGGCTTTTTGACTGAATGATGTGCTTTCTATTTGTCTTGCAGGGAATGGATGGATTAAAGTGAAGAAAGAATTGAGGAGTCAAAAAGTGAGAGGGTGATGGAGTGGATTTGATAGCAAAAACACAAAGACAAACTCTAAGCCATTGTTTTTTAGCACATTTGGAAGGAAGTAGGGTTTGAGATTTTACACACTAAACCACCATAAATCCTGAGAAAAACTCTTCACTTGCAATGGAAAAACTCTTAACTTACTTTCACACCACATATTTGAGCACATTTGGAAATTTTGGAGAAGTTTATGGTGAAATTGGGCTTGCAGCTCTGTGCGCCACGCCACAAACCCAATGCGTCGCGCCCTTTTGCAGGAGACTTTTGGAGACCTTCCCGATGTCCAAATTGGGTGTGGGATAGCTCGTTGGAAATATTATTGAGTCTACTTTCCAAACCAACTAGAATTTTTCAATTTGGAGTTCATTTTCCCTGTAAAAAATCAAATCTCCCAAGACTGGTCAAAATGTGCAAAATGAGGCTGCCTCAAGGTAGAGTGCTGTTGCAGTCAACTTTTGAAGGTCTTCCTCAACTCCAAATTGAGCTCATGATAGGTCAATGGAAACATATTTGTGTCTAGTTATCATTTGACTCATCAAGCAGGTCATTTTTCCAACCAACGAGGAGAAATCCTGATTTTCCCAAGGTCACTTTAGAGGTGTATCAATTCTCCTGAGGCAACTATATTTTTGACATTTCTCTACAAAAATGACACCTATGTAAAAAGTGAAGAAGGTTTTTCTTCCTTGGCCTATAATGGACACAAACCTCTCTCAGTTTTCCCAAATTCATCTTTTATTGCTCAGAAACATCATTGGAGTAAAACCTATCCCGATGTGTGGAACAAGGGATTTGTCGAAATGAAGCGAAATGAAGGGGATAAGGGGCTTCTAAATTATTGAGAAAATTTTGGGAATTAGGGAGGGATGTTAGGAAGCAGAGGAAAGTAGAATTTCAGAGATTTAGTGAGGGGAAGGGGTCCAAAAGGGCAAAACACAGGCCTAGCCTAGAAAATTGCCAAGTTGTAGCAAGAAACTAGGGTTTGTGCGAAAATGAGGAATTTGGGGGATCTAAGTGATGGGAAGTGTTCAATAAGGTACATTAAGGATAGGGGAAGGTGTATGAACATCAGGATACAATTTTTGCTGATGATTTGACCATCCAAGAGAAATTACCTCCAAAACCCTAGGAGAGGGAAATGAACCTTACCTAGGCACAACTGAAGCATGAACAAGGTGTAAAATTACACAGTGGAACTTGACATGATGATGAAAACCCTCTAAATGATGGTACACTCAGCTGAATGGTGACATGGACCAACATTTGAACAACTTTGACAGGAGTAAAAGCAAACCCTAGACCTAATACCTAGTGACCAAATTTTGCTTGAAGACTCACTGAAATGACAAAATTTGACCTTGACACCTTAAAATCACTTTGTAAGAGCATGTTTGATCACTGGAGGAAGGCTGCAAAGACTGACACTAACATTGGCTCCAATGGGGATGGTAGCTCCTCGGAGGTGCCAAGAACTGCAGATATTTGGGAGAGCAGACAAGTGCCTTCATCCATTGGGCAATGGAGTCAAAAACTCAAGCTGAAATGCATGACTGAAAACTGATGACTTGACGACACAAATTGACTCTCACTCAACTAAAAACTGACTTGATACTTAAACACAACCGACAAACTAGAAAATATGCTCAATATTAAGCTTATTCAATACAACCTACTCTAGTTGTTCCATCCATCACCTGATCAAGTGAAATGAAACAACCACACAGTTCATGTAAGCATTCCAAATGTATTGCTTTTGGATTCTTCGTGCGTTTCGCTATGAATATAAAGAGAGAAATACCTAAATCTAATGAGAGGCCACTATGTTATGGCCTAAATCTACCTCAGGCTGAGAAAGGCAGAATCTAGGGTAACATCAAACCACGCTTAACCTGGTAGCTAGCCCTACCAGATCGGGAGAGGGCTCTCTCCTGGTCAATCTCAGCAAAAATAATCAGTGAGGCTTGAGATGACTTGAATAAAGGCTGATTTTAGGCTAGGCATATATGTAAGAGAGTTGGATTTGATTTTGAGGGTGTTTGTTGGATCAAAGGGAAAGACAGATTTTGGGTCTGGGGAATGAGGCCTAGTTTTTGCAGAGATCTGAATGGGGCAAGGTAGACAATTGTTTTGATGCTTCAATTTGAATGAAATGGATAGCTCAGACCGGTGAGGAGTTGAAGAGGGCAAGAGAATTTCAGGAATCCTCTTCAAAACAGTTGAAAACATAGAAGATTAAACAAAACTCAAGGTAGAGCACTGCAAATCTAATGAATTCCACCTTTATCCTTGTTTGTTTAACTTAAGAAGAAATAAGAGGGGAGATGATACACATAAACCACAGTAAACTTACAATAACAGAGAGAAAGACATCATCAAAACAAAGAGCCACATGAATCCCAAGGAGTGCTGCAAACCCTGGTCTATTCCTTTGCCAAACTGCAGAGATGAAATGTACAATGATGCTCAAAGCATTCCCAAGTGTCCAACCATGCAAATGACTGAAAAACTACAAGATATAGACAAGCATAACTCATCCCCATGCCTCTAGGGGTCGAGCTCACTAGTTTAGGAGCTGTTTCAACAAGATCTAAACTAAGAACTGGAAAATAGGCAGTGGAACAACTTGCCTCTATAAGATAGGAAATTGATTCATTCAGTTGCAATTCACCTTTTGATGGATGAATCTACTTCCATGAGTAAAAATTTGAAAAAATTACATCAATCCCATCCAATTACACCAAATTACATCAAGATTTTTATATTTGGGAGTAAGAAAGTCAAACTGGCCAAAACTAGGCGAAAAACAGAGTTACTGAGTAAAAAATGAGCAAAAATCCCCAATGCGTTGCGCCTGATTTCTCTATGCGTCGCGCTAGTTTGCAGCTGATTTTGAAGGCCTTCCCGGTGTCCAAATTGGGCACAGGATAGCTCGTTGGAAATCGCTGCCTATTTACTTTCCAACACAAGTAGAATTTCTGAATTTGGTTTCCATTTGCCCCTCCAAAAATGAGTTTTCCCAACACTGCTTCCTGTGTGTCCAAAAAGGGGCAGAAAGGTCATTTTTAGGGTGTTTTTGACCCTATGGAAGCCCAAAACTTGTCAAAATCTCTTGTCCATATGTAGGAATGCATAAATTTTCATGAAAAATCCAAAAATATAAAGTTTTACCCAAGAGGAGCTCCCAATCATAAGCGCGCGCCAAGTGGCGGACGCGTAGAGCTGAAAAATCTGTGTTTAGGCCAAAAAAATCAAAATTTGAAAAATTGTCCCAAATTTCTTGAAATTTGGGCTGAGTGTCCTCCATCATGCACTATGCTGGGCCAAGGAAGCCTCTGCCAAAATTTGAATTCTATCTTTCCTTTTCCGACGTTTTAATGCCCTCCTCAACTTAGCCTTCAGGATCTTGATTCATGCCTTGCAAACATGATTTCTTGCCCAATAATGATTCGCCATGTGCCTCAACATGTTATTTTTCTTGTTAGCTTTCTCCAACAACTTTTGGTCTCTTTGGTGCATGCAATTCAGTTGTAGAGTCACTGTCTCGGTCATAAGAGGTATCTATCTCCATGATTTCCAAAGTCTATATTGTGTTGGATGAATATGAGGAGTTTGGTGTCTTTGGTTTTGTTGTCAAATATGTGATAATGAGTAAGGAAATATGGAGGGAAAGGGTAGGGGAGATGATGGAATATTGCCAAGTGAAATCTGTCAATTGAAAATTTCAGGGGCAGTCACTAGGTTTTTTGGGATAAAATTGGGGTTTTGAAAATTTATAATTGGGATGTGGGATAATGGGAACTGGGATAGGAATGAGTGATTTAGGGATATGAGGGAATAGGGAAATGGAACAAGAATAAAAATGATGAGGGAATACAAGGTGGGGAAGTAGGAGTGATAGGTACAAAACCAATTTCTAAACCCTAAGGAAACAATCCTTGCACAAACAAATAGGGTTTGAATTTCTTGTATTAAAACCTCATAAACAACACAAGACCATGTTCATTGGCAATGAAGAGTTTACTTGACTTACTTGGAAAAAGAGGGACTGAGCCGATTTGAAATTTTGAAAGGAATGGCAATGAAACTGCTTGCGGCCCTATGCGTCACGTAACTCTTATGCGCCGCGCAGGAGCAATTTGCACACAGTGGGGGCCGACCCAATGCGTCGCGCTCGCCCAATGCATCGCGACACCCAGCCAATGCGTCGTGCAGTGAAATTTTCACAACTCTGCCCTCAAATTATTCCTTCGCTCCTATGTTCTCTTGGCATACAAATGAACTCTTGAAAGATGAAAATGTTTTATATACCAAGGATTTTAATTCTCCATTCAAAAAACCCACTTTGTAATGTTTCAGACTTTGACACTTTTTAAAAACTCTGTTTTGCTTCATTTTGGCTTTTTGACTGAATGATGTGCTTTCTGTTTGTCTTGAAGGGAATGGATGGATTAAAGTGAAGAACGAATGGAGGAGTCAAAAAGTGAGAGGGTGATGGAGTGGATTTGATAGCAAAAACACAAAGACAAACTCTAAGCCATTGTTTTTGAGCACATCTGGAAGGAGGTAGGGTTTGAGATTTTACACACTAAACCACTATAAATTCTGAGAAAAAATCTTCACTTGCAATGGAAAAACTCTTAACTTACTTGCACACCACATATTTGAGCACATTTGGAAATTTTGGAGAAGTTTATGGTGAAATTGGGCTTGCAGCTCTATGCGCCACGCCACAAACCCAATGCGTCGTGCCCTTTCGCAGGAGACTTTTGGAGACCTTCCCGGTGTCCAAATTGGGTATGGGATAGCTCGTTGGAAATATTATTGAGTCTACTTTCCAACCCAACTTTAATTTTTCAATTTGGAGTTAATTTTCCCTGTCAAAAATCAAATCTCCCAAGACTGGTCAAAATGTGCAAAATGAGGCTGCCTCAAGGCAGAGTGCTGTTGCAGTCAACTTTTGAAGGTCTTCCTCAACTCCAAATTGAGCTCATGATAGCTCATTGGAAATATATTTGTGTCTAGTTATCATTTGACTCATCAAGCAAGTAATTTTTCCAACCAAGCGAGGAGAAATACTGATTTTCCCAAGGTCACTTCAGAGGTGTATCAATTCTCCTGAGGCAACTGTATTTTTGACATTTCTCTAAAACCATGACACCTGTGTAAAAAGTGAAGGATTTTTTTCTTCCTTGGCCTATTATGGAAAAAAACCTCTCTCATTTTCCCCAAATTCATCTTTTATTTCTCAGAAACATCATTGTAGTAAAACCTATCCCGATGTGTGGAACAAGGGATTTGTCGAAATGAAGCAAAATGAAGGGAATAAGGGGCTTCTAAATTATTGAGAAAATTTTTGGAAGTAGGGAGGGATGTTAGGAAGCAGGGGAAAGTGGAATTTCAGAGATTGAGTGAGGGGAAGGGGCCCAAAAGGGAAAAACACAGGCCTAGCCTAGAAAATTGCCAAGTTGTAGCAAGAAACTAGGGTTTGTGCGAAAATGAGGAATTTGTGGGATCTCAGTGATGGAAAGTGTTTAATAAGGTACATTAAGGATAGGGGAAGGTGTATGAACATCAGGATACAAGTTTTGCTGATGATTTGACCATCCAAGAGAAATTACCTCCAAAACCCTAGGAGAGGGAAATGAACCTTACCTAGGCACAACTGAAGCATGAACAAGGTGTAAAATTACCCAGTGGAACTTGACATGATGATGAAAACCCTCTGAATGATGGTACACTCAGATGAATGGTGACATGGACCGACATTTGAACAACTTTGACAGGAGTAAAAGCAAACCCTTGACCTAATACCTAGTGACCAAATTTTGCTTGAAGACTCACTGAAATGACAAAATTTGACCTTGACACCTTAAAATCACTTTGTAAGAGCATGTTTGATCACTGGAGGAAGGCTGCAAAGACTGACACTAACACCATGAGTATCAAAAAATTCACTTAATTCATACTTAAGTATATTAGAATCACATCCCGAGAAAGCTTTAGATTTATCAACATCCTTAGCTTTTAAAATCAACAATACATAATTCTTGCTAGCATTAACAAGTATTTTAATTTGTTGTGCACTAACAAGAGATAAATTTGTCTTCTCATGATGTGCTCTTACAATATATTCAATCCTTCCTTTGAATAGATGATATTTGTTCTCCTCATGATAGAATATTCCCTAATCCTAGTGATGTGATTAATCTGAAATATATTTATCTAGAATATTCCTTTTCGATCATACAAATAGGGACTTCCCAAGACAATCCCGCAAATATCAAGAGTTACAACATCAAGTACAACCTCATCTACAAAATTAGCAGTGATGGCAAACTTAAGTTTACATTGTCTTATTACTTGTAGTTTGGAATCATTACATACCCAACCCAAAGGGTAAGGTTTAACATGAGGTGTTGTTTCTAAGTTAAGTATCTTAACAATGGCTTCAGAAATAAGATTGAATTGAGAATCACTATCAAAAAGAGTATCAACATTATTGTGCTTTTTGACCACTCCAATTTGAAAAATTTCATTCATTTTCTTATCATTTAGAGATTCATAGGACTCATTGGAAGAACTAGTACTTCCATTAGAAGTTATAGCTTTCATTCCCATGGTTGTGATTTTTGTTTCATCACCTGAATCAGATCCCAAATCTTGTTGAGTTGTATCAACAAGCTTTTGTTTCCCCTCATTGTCAAACTTCTTTGGCCTCAATTCTAGATGCAACTTCCAGCATTGGTCTCCATCATGGCCATCCTTCTTGCAATGTTTTCAAGTGAGTTTCCTTTCCTCTTTCTTAACAAGGGTTGTCTTCTTCCCCTTTTGACTTATTAGCATTAAATGGCTTGGATGGTTTCTTTTAAGTACCTTCTCGTACATTCTTTCCTCAACTTTCAATATGCGTTTCTTGTACACACACTTCATCTAACTCAAAGGGGAAAGGCAAAGGAATATCTAAAAATCAAAGCTTGCTTACGAAATTCTTGAGTATAACCTTGGAAACTTTGACCCTTAGATTGCCTAAGATTTTTCCATCTCATCATTTTTTTATTTTTTAGTATATGCCAATGGATACAAATATTTTCTCAAACTAACTACAAAATCATTCCAAGAATAAATAATATTACCACTTTTGTTGAGATCTTCTTGCATTTTTGCTTCCCACCATATGAGAGTTGCTCCTCCCAACCTAAGAGAAGCAAGTTGGATTTTTGTGACATCATCATCAATGTTTTGGATCCTGCAATATATTTCAATTTTCCTCACCCAATTATCCAACTTTTCAACATTAAATTATCCATCATATATTGGCAATTCAAACTTTACATCAAGTTTAATTAAAGGGGATTTAACATGTCCTTTATGTCCTTTTTGTGGAGAAGTATAAGATGAAGGAGAATATGGTGAAGAAGGAGGCAAAGGAGGTGGAGGAGGAGGCACACCACCACCACAATCACCACCATTACCATTACCATTACCATTACCATTACCATATGGTGGCTTATGACAACCATTACCTTCCTTTTTGGGTTGACAAGAAATTTCAGCTTGCAACCGTATTGTCCTCTCATCATACAATACTTTTACCATGTCAGCCATATCAAGAAAAGTCTTTCTGAATTCTCTCTCTGCTAGAGAAATACCATCATCTTCTTCACCTACCATTGTTTGAGAAGAATGAAAAGGTTGCCTTCTTGAGCCAATTTCAGGATTGAATTTATTAAGTGATTCTTCTCCTTTCTTGAGCTTGGATCTTGTGAGCATATGAAAACTTGTAATCCCTGTCAAACCTTCACACAACCAAGAGCTCTGATACCAAATTTGATCCAAAAATGAAATGAAGGTATTACTGAACGAATTTCAAGTTAGTTTATGTATTCTTATGCGACATATTGAAATTGAAAAAAAATATAAACTTGATAAAAAATTGCAGAAAAAAGAAAAATGGAGACTGAAAATGGAAGCAAGAAAAAGAAGACAAGTTGATAATGGAGTTCACCCCTCCTGGGCTACGTCTCCGGGTCCGCTTCCAGTGTGACCACTTTATTAATATGATAAAAATCTTAATTACAATATTTTAGAAGCTCCAAATCATCAAATTTATGTTCACAATGCATTCAGAAGGCCCAAAAACCCCTATTTAGGCTCTTGAAACTCTAAAAAAGGCCTCCATATGGCCTCAAAAAGCTAAAATACTCTCTATCTGTAATACAAAAGGGCATGACCCTGAAAATAATTCAACAAAACCCACACATGTGGGTTGGTTGGGCGCATTGGTTATATAGCCCTAGGTCGGGGGTTTGATGCACAATATATGCATGTTGTTGAATGATTTTTTGGCGGAGTCGATAAACATTAAGAATTTAATTTGTGATATGATGGCGTGGTCCATGAAACCACCACCATTTTTAAACCATATTCCATCCATCGTTAGCATATATCGTGGGGATATGGAAGAGCCTCCATATGTGGCGTGCTCCTGGCATATCCCTTCCCCCCAAACCTAGCGCAAAAAATATTTTAATAAATATATCTGCAAACATATAACAAGGAACATGACTGGTCTAGTGGTGAGGTGTAGGATTTATTGTTGGCAGGTCAAAAGGTCAAATCTGTCAGACCTCAAATCCCTAATTTTGACTCATAAAACAAGGCCACTTGGCCTCCTTATATTGGGCCATGTGGATCCATTTGATTGGTCCACATCCCCCAACTGCATAATGACACTTGTCGATCTCTAGATGTGCCACATGCTAGCCGAAATCGTGAACTTGGAACCCGAAGTTGGAACCACGAGCTTTGACCGTTGACTTTGACCTGTTGATCTTTGACTTTTTGCCATGTTTGGACATGAATTGTGACTGGATGTAACTTTATCATACAATGTCCCTTTTCACCCATTCAAGTAGTGTTGGATTCAAAATGACAATATCTACGCAATGAGCCTAGTTTAAAATGCATCTAAGAACTTTGATTTTTTGAGCATTTTCAGGAACTTTGAGCATGTTTTGGATCCTCCAGATCAGTAGTCCAAACTGGGTAGTGCCTTTGAGGTACTGTAAAACATGCTTTCTTGCATTCCAAAATAATTTGGTTGGACTAACCATAGATTGGCTCAGCTGGTTGACTACATAGCACATATCTGGACGTGTGTTCACAAGATACATTAGTGAACCCACTAGCTGCCGATAAATGGTAGCATCCACTTCTTCACCTGAAGTGGTGTCCTCCTTCCTCCAGTTGGTCGCTAGAGGAGTCTCCATGGGTTTACAATTATCCATGTGGAATATATGTAGTATCTCACTTTCATTCTTGCCTTGAGAGACAAATAGTTCCCCATTTCCTTGCCATACTTCCAACCCGAAGAAGTAGTGCATGAGACCCATGTCCTTATATTGGCTCGAGAGGTCCTGACCCAAGTTCGGAGGTTAAGGTTTTCCAGCAAACCCCTATACTACTATCCCTTTCGGCAGTGACTTTTTTGCGCAGGCCAAAGTCTCACCTGAAGCAGTATGGGAGGGTGCTGGAGCTAGGTTTTCACACCCTAAGAGAGAGCAGGTAAGTCAAGCAGGTCTGCGTTCCCAACCTATCGAATTCACATTTACAGATCTATTCACAGGCTCATATAACAGAGCTATTATTAGACACAGATCTAGTAATTACCTTCACATCCACGTGCATAATATCAATCTATCAGTACAACAACTATAGTCGCAGTAATTATCAGATCATAGATTCATATAATAGAAACATAGATACTTTCATAGCTATCAAACATACACTTTCACAAATCAATCATGTAGCCCAAGTTCGCATCAATCATAAAAAAATAGATCCAGATAACATTAGATATCCAACAGTACTTCGCATATATATTAACACCAAAATCCTCTTACAATCCAAAATACCGCCTACGCACATAGCTAGCAGGGTCCGCACACAGTAGGACTAAGGATCTCCATGCAAACAACTAGCAGGAGTCCTTACCCAAACAACCCGACTACAGATCTAACAATTTGTGCTTAGCATCAATCTCTATTCTTTCCTCCCTTAAGACTAAAAAAGGTTAATCTATTTATACCGATTTAGGCTACGCATCCAGTGGTCCGCAAACCATGGTTTGCGGACTCTTGGTCTACCCTTGACCCGTTACAATGCATTCGGGGCTTTGACCCACCCCAAAACCCCTGCGTTAGACTAAATATTACCAAAAATATACAAAAATAGACAAAATTCGCAGCTTTAGGAGACCTTGTTCCAACAGTCCCCCAACACAATCTTGTGACTCGTCTCGAGTCACTGTGATGGTGGGGTCTCCACCGGCACCTGCAGCAGTCTGATTGCTTCGGCCAATGGGGGAAGCACGCCTTCACTTTGAGTTGTATCATTTTGCGCAATGTCTACCAACTTATGTGAAGTCGGGCGTTCCGTCGTGGTGGTGACACTCTCCAGAGTCTGGTTTAGCTGCTTAATAGCAACATCAACATCCTGCGAAAGCTTGAAGGGCTTCGGTAGCCCAAGGCTTCAGGCGGTCACCGAGGACCTTATTCTTATGTCGGAGTTCATCAATATCAGCTTGGAGGGCGTGGTTGGTTCACAGCCGTGTCAAGCGCTGAGTAGGAACCAAAGTGGGCATGGTGGCTTCTAACTTCTCGAACTCTTCTTCCTTCTGCTACAGGTCCCAGTTTATTTCTTGCATGATTGGGTCGTGCTGGACCTTGGTCCATAGTTTCATGGCTGTTTCCAGTAATTGGGCACCCTATGCGATTTGTCCTGTAATGACATTTGTAGCCACGGTGACCAGCGCAGCTCGCTGGGCCCGTACCCCGAAGGTGTTTCTGGCTGTAGCTCAGCCTGCAAATTTGTGATCTGCTGCTCCATCTATGTCTTGACCACCTGAACTTCTGGCCTGGAGGCCTTCAACGCTGTGACCAATCTTTTAACCTTAGCCTGGGGGGTGACTATGGCTAGGATTTCTTCTGGAACATCTGCGCAGAGCTGGTGAATCAAGTTTTCTACCTCCGTTTTCTCTGCGGTGGGGAGGGACACTTCTGAGTTCTTGTCTGCAATTGTCTGCTCAGCTACACTGAGCTGTTGGTGAAATTGTAGGTCTCGATGTTGGATTTCCTGAAACATTGAGGTATGGAGACCCTGCAATGCTTCTTGTGGTAGTTTGGCTAAATTTAGTTGTACTTCTGCATCGGCCTGGACTTGCATTCCCAGGTCGGGTGGGCTGATCATAAGGGTTGCACCAAGTAATTAACAGAGGTGGCTTTCTTATGTAACTAGTGTAGCACGGCTGGTTGCCGAGGGCGTTCGTACCTGAGTCACACTAGTCTGTAGTGTGTCTGTCTTCAGCTTTATAGCGCGGAGCTCAGCTTGAATGGTGTCGATCGCAACTTTCTATTGTTCTTCTAAGGCTAACCATCCATCCTCCATGGTCAAAGTGACTGCATCAAAAATTTGTTCGAGGTCTCCTTTAGTCAACGTGACTGTCTCATCTTGTTCCATTCGCTAAGGGTGTTGTTTCTTTCGGGGCCCTTTGACAAGCTTGCTTGTTCGCTTCATGCAGCGGGGGAAGGTAGCTCCTCCTACATCCAATCCTTCTGTACCCAATTCTGGCTGCGAATCTCCCTGAGTCTTTGCCTCGGAATCCTTCTCGATGGTTTGTTTTGGCTGCACATCCGTTTGGGCTGCTGCGCCCGTGTCCTTCCCTATATTCTTACTTGGTCCTCTGGTATCCTTGGTGATGACAGGTGGGATTAATTGCTTCGTGTTGGTTCCTTCGATGCCCTTCACGCTGGTTTTGAAGTTGATCTTTCAGTTAGGAGGCCAGAGCACAGTTACATTGTCAATTTCTTCGTCCGCTACCATATAAGGGAGTGAAGTCCAAACTTTATCCTTACGGCCTCAAATTTGGATGTGGTGCATAGCTACCTGGAAGGCTGCAATGCTCTTGTAGTGGTCATATACTGTGGGCAACAAGCACGGGCGAGAAATGATGGCTGCTACCAAGCTTCTCTGGAAGAGGACCCAGAAGACTTAGTTGTCCTCGATGCGCTGCGCATCCTTGGAGACCCACAAGTGTTCATAACAAGCCCCTTCACACATGTCTAGGGTGAGCTTAGGGAGGAATGACTTTGTAGGGGCTTCCCAGGCGACAAACGCTATGAGGAGCAACAACCAGAAATAACAAAAGGCTCGTCCCTACTCCTGGGATTCTCGGACATTAGCCAGAAAATCGTCGCACAAGTACTGGGCCCAGTTGAAGCATACCCCTTTCCTGCATTGGCCTACTAATTGAATTACGTATGCGGGGACAGAGGCAATCTGAAAATTTCTTATCATCTTGCACGCCAACAACATGGTGCCCAAGGGCGTGCCTTGGTCGTTGATGGACTTGATTATGAAGCCTCGAGTATCGCGCTCCACATGGTATGTTTTGCGCACGTATTCAGTAGTCTCCCCCTCATACTTCTTGCCCACGCGCTGTAGAGGGTTCGGTCCGTTCAGGGGAAGACCAATAATTCGATGAACCAACATAGCATCGATGGGGATTTTGTCCTGGATACACAGACAACCATCATGAATCAGGGCGAGCAACTGTCGGGCCAGCCGGTCCATGATGTTGTAGTGACCGAAGTGTGGCATCCTTAGCAGGTTCAGGAGCCCGGACCCCAAAAATCCACGAACCCAGGGCTGGGGGACAATTTTGATCCCATCGTCTTCCTAAATCATGTCAAGGTATAACTCGGGTGCTAGCTCAGGGAAGGCCTCCAAATTGGCCAAGTCGCGATCATCAAATTTGATCTCATGGAGCCTTCCAAAAAGTTCACCAATGACGGGGACCTTGCCTGAGGTCAGTGGTATTTGCAGGTAGGTGATCAGGTCATCGAGGTTCTTCGGCGTGCGTTTCGAGGGCCTCCACGACCGAACGAAGGGAGGTAACCAGTTGATCGGGTCGGGGGGTTGGGCCTCCTCTTGAGCAACACGCGCCTGGGGCGTCGCTTGTCGGGATTTTACGTTTCTCGGGGAAGTACGGGGCTTCCCTCCAGCCAATTTCGCGGGTTTCAGGGGTTTCCATAAGCCCTGTGCTTTTTCTTTTTCTTTCCTCGTGGTTGGGATCGGCGTGGAGAGGACCTCTTCGGCTTCAGACTCAATCTCCACCACTTCCTTAGTTCCTTGTTCCGCTAAGGTCACTGGTTCCTAGGGTTCAATAGGATTCGTGGCCGTCATCCTGGCGCGAAAGACAAACTCGGGATTGCTATTGTCAGAGGGAGTAGGTTGCTCAGACATGAAAGGGACGCTATAGGCACATAAATTATTATAGCACAAATTTGTCAAGGAAAAACATGCCAAGCTATTTAAGCGATACGGAACCCTTGTCTGATCTATCCTACCCTTTTTATAGCTTTTACGATTGCCAAACGGTAGCGTAAACTTCACTTGGAACTTACCATCAAGAAAAAGATAAAAAATCTCCAGAAATCGCCTCATTAAATGCCAGCCGCCCGCTCCTTCCAACGGTAATTTTTTCTTTTTACCCAATTTGACTGTTCCAACGGCTAGTTTTCGCACCCCTGGTGCGCTTAGTGCACCCCTGCGCTCCCAGCGCTTTTAACATACCTCCTGCGCTCCCATTGCGCCTGTCGCGTTCTGAGTTTATTCCTACACCCTCGGCGCACCACCCCAGGTTTCCAATCCTGCGGCCGCCTCCTGCATGTAACATGGTACCTGTGACGCTTACCTTCCTTGGTGGGTCTGCCCCCCTTTATATAAGTACTCCGGCCATATAGTCATTTGATCTGATATGGTTTGAGCCGTCTACCAGTGATATAGCCGGGTAGCATATCGCTGCGCAGGGTAGCTAACCGAATAGCTCTGCCATCCGTGATTTCCTTAACTGTATAGGGTCCAAGCCAGTGCTGACGGAACTTCCCTGGTACGAAACTGGCTATCGTAAAGGAGCACTAAGTCACCCTCCACAAAGGACTTTTGTCGAATATGTCGGTCATTCCATGCCTTATCTTGTGCCTTCTGAACCTGCTGATGGAAGTTAGCAATAAAACGGTCTTCCTCCAAAGCCATAAGTTGCGCTAAACATTCCTCCATGATATCAGGCTCTGCCATATTCATAAAGGCTGCAATGCGCAGACTAGGAACAATATATTCCATAGGCATAATGGCCTCCTTGTCATAAACCATCCTAAACGGCGTTTTCCCTGTCAACTTTTTACAGGTGGTTCGATAGGCCCAAATAACAGATGGGATGCGCACGTCCCAGTCGCTGCGATTGGTGTTACAGACCTTAGTTAGTGTGTTCTCCAAGACTTTATTGAATGCTTCAATCGCTCAGTTCGTTGAGGATGAGTGCTTTTCGCGTGATGGATCTGGAATTCCTCCTTTAAGGCCTGTATTTTCTCATTAATAAAGTGCATACATCTATCGCTCATCAAGATTTTTGGACACCCAAATCTGGTCAGAATCTGCTCAAAGATGAAGTGCGCAGCAGTATTTGCAGTGCAATCCTTCACCGCTTGTGCTTCGACCCACCCGATTACATAGTCAGTGGCAGTGATAATGTAACGCGCACCTGTCTTCTTTTCAGGTGGGTTAATAGGTCCCACAAAATCAATGGCCCATTTGTCAAAGGCTTGCAGGGCCATTTACGGTTGAAGGGGCATTTCATCTCTACACGATGGCCTTCCTATCGGTTGGCATGTATCGCAAGCTTTACAATAGTCGTGAGAGTCAATATGCAAGGTAGGCTACCATAGGCCAGCTCTTAAGATCTTTTGCGTCGTTGCTTTCCATGCGTAGTGACCTCTTGCTACCCAGTCGTGGGCTTCTGCCAAGATATCATGCCGTTCGTGCTCCAGGACGTACCTGCGCAACACTTCATCTGCACCCATCTTATATAGATGTCCTGCGATGATGGTAAAATCCGTAGCGCAAGCTACCATCTCTTTCTTTTGTTGCACCGAGTACTCCACAGGTGCCATGCCTGTAGTCAGGAACTGAATGATGTCAGCGAAGTGCACATCAACTACCTTAATAGCAAATAGCTGTGCATCAAACAATCCTTCTTCTAGGTTGGTTGGTTCCTCGCCGCTCTCAATTTGGGACAAGTGATATAGCCCAGCATTCAGCTTTCCTGGTTTAACAATGATTTCAAAGTCGTATTCCTAGAACAGCAGAAGCCATCGGCAGATCCCCCCCCCCAGCATAGGCTTATTCACCAGGTACTTCAAAGCCAAATTATCTATGAACATTTTGAAGTGACCCCCTAACAGATAGTGCCGATAATTCTGTAATGCATAAACCACGGCCAATCCTTCCTTCTCCGTGGTGGCATAGTTGCGCTCCGCACCAGAGAGTTTTCGACTAGCAAAGGCAACTGGGTGATCAATGTCTCCATCTCTAGGTTGCGTAAGGACCACTCCTAGGGCGACTCCTGAAGCATCAATGTGAACATGAAATACCTTTTCCTAATCAGGAAAAATTAGGATAGGCGCAGATACCATCTTCTCCTTGAGTAGCTCAAAGCTCTTCTGACACTCGTCATCCCAAAAAAATGAAACATCCTTCTTAAGAAAATTTTCTAAAGGTGTTGTGATTAGTGTGTATCCCTAAATGAACTTTCGGTAGTAGCCTGTATGTCCAAGGATAGAACGAAGATGTTTCTTGGTTGTAGGTACTACCAGATTGATGATAACTGCAACTTTCGCAGGGTCAACCATCAGCCCCTGTTGCAAACTATATGTCCAAGTAGGATTCAAAAAGGTATGCAAAAGATACATTTCTTGATATTTAGGGAGATTTGGTGCTTTCTTCAAGCATCCAACATCATGCACAGGTTCGAAACGTGCATCTTTACTAAGCCGAAGATATTCCAATCATCAAAGTACACCTTTAGAAATTTGTGGATGAACTCTTTGAACACTGCGAAAACCATGCGTGAGAAGATAGCAGGGGCATTCTTGAGTCCAAATGGCATGACTGTATACTGGAATGATCCCCATTAAGTGGAAAACGTAGTTTTTCTACGATATTCTGGTGCGATTATGATCTGATGGTATCCTGAGAACCCGTCAATGAACGAATACGCTTCTTGGCCTCCTACGCTATCCAGGATCTCATCTGAGAATTGTGTTAGAAAGGGATCATGTACGCAGGCGTCATTCAACTTGTCCACACAAATTCCAATTTTCCCCTTCGTCTTCTTTTCCTGAACCACCATCGGACTTACCCAATCTGACTGCTCGACCGGTTCAATAATATCTGCAGTGAGCATTTTATCAATTTCTTCCCTAACCTTTTGTTTATACTTAGGGTTTAGATGATAAGGCCGCTGCTTTACAGAGCGCGCATCCGGTTTTAGCGTGATGCGCATAACCCCTAGGTCCCTTGTGATCCTCTTGAGCTCCGAAAATTTTGTTGGGAATAAGTCTTGATATTCTGTGACAATTTAGCAACTTTTCTTACAGTATCATCATTCCAGTAATCCCCAATTTTAGCTAATTTAGGCTGCTCGGCCGTGCCAATGTTGACTTCCCGCAGTTTCAGAGGCTTCTTCACATCCACAGTTTGTAGTGGAGGTCTCACAACTACGCGCTCTCCCTCCGACTCTGGGATAGAGACATTGTGCGGATCCTCATCGCACTCTTCTATAGTTATATTGCGACGATTGGAAATATCCTGCATCTGCGCCTCCCACGTTGGTGCCCCAAATGCTGCACAGGGGTTGGATTCACTAAACACAAATGTATCGATATACTGCAGAGCTTCATCAAGTGCCTCCGAGCCCCCTGTTAGTCCAAATGTCCCCTTGAATTCATCCTTTAACGTTTCCCAGTGGTAGGGGCGTTGATGTAGCTCCGCACCTAAGTACCACGCAGTGGGAATTGGTCCCAAGGCATGAATAAACAAGTGTACCCATTATTCGGTAGTCTGGTGACACCATTTCTCCATCCAAGCGAACACGTGAACCCATTCTTCGGTAGTCCGATCATACCACTTCTCCATCCAAGCGAACAAGTGTTTGCTTGGATCCCCTGGGCCAAGCAACGTCTTGACACGCACATCAACCGGAGGCTCAAATCGCAGGATCATCATGTTCCGACATTCCTCCCACTCCTGGAACGCCCCCTTATGTGTGTCCCACCACCTTGCAGGTGTTGCGCGCACGGCTAGATTAAGGGCCCATAACCTTCGTTCTCTCGGAACCTCAGCTTCAGATGTTCACAAAAACTCCTTTATACTACCAGAACCATCAAAGTAGGGAAATTATCTTACCTCTGAGGATATGCAGCAGAAGTCCCTTGTGATTCGTAGGCAGTGCAGCGCAGAGACATCACATAGCTGATTTTTCCAATTTTCTATTTCTCTGTCATAGTCAGAGGAGCATTTGCTATATTTCTCCCAATAAAGCACACCATTGGTTGTAGGATTGATCCAGTCGTCGTCCCTTGTAGTTAACTTATAGATGTGATCCACCTCCTCTTCCTCACGGATTGGCTCTGTATACCTTTCTCCTTCTGTGGGGTCTAGTGGTACTATCACCCGTGTTCCTTCACTTTCAAACTCCATGATTCTCTTCTTAAAATTGATAATACCACCCATATCTATGGCCCAATCCAACCCTAGGAGTGTAGGATAGGGGTCCGCATATTCTATAATCTAAATGACTTCAAAGTCATCCCGGACCTTAACTCCTGCGATATCTACCACGATGTTTGATAATCATCCCAACGGTATGATCTTTTGTTGATTGGCCATGTGTAGCTGGATAGTGGACAATTCCAACTTAGGTTCTCCCATTCACTGCCAAGTCTGTTTAGGTAGTACGTTCGCATCTGATCCTATGTCTAGAATAACCTGATCCATCTTGTAATCACTAATCTGTGTAGTTAACTAGATCTCCATACCAGTGCGTCTCTTATGCTTATATAGTGTGTGCACATCCTTAACTTCCATGGCTGGGGTTGTCCTTTCTACGCAGCTGTATATTAAAGCTTGGAGGATTTCTATGGCCATTTGGTTGCGCAACAATTTCATACACGCCTGCAGGAATGGTTTAACTTCCTCATCTTCTTTGAGGTTCACGGAGGCTTGAGGGTCAGATGCGACAGCCTTAGCGAAGTCTTGACGAGCTGCGACAAAGTTTTCCTTCTCCTTTTGTAAGTCCAAACCATCTTGTTTAGTGGCTGCTTTACGGATAAGAGGCTCCACCTCAGCCTTCTCCGCAGGCCCTCCGGTGGCCATACCGCTGCGCGTTATCACATTAATACTTGGCCCCTCGTATCGAGGTTCTGACTTAACCCTTTGTACATTCTGCGTAGGTGTCTGCTGCTTTTCCTACATCTTGGCTATCAGAATCGGGAAATCTTCAATCACATGGTCCAACTGTCTGGAGTATCTGCAAGATTGCCTTGTTGGGTTCATGCATTCCCTTGCAAAGTGGCCTAAATCCCCGCAGTTATAGCAGATCATTCGTCCTCTACCCCTACTTGCGTTTCCACCTCGGCCCCCTCCCTTTCCCCTAGTTGGGGAGCCACCTATGCCCAAGGGGGATCTAGGCGAGGATGGATCCGAATGTACCCTATATATGTTTCCTCCATCTATCATCAGATCATACGTCTGCTAGTTCTGTTCATCATGTCCTATAGATCTGCAGAACCTCCACCATTGTTGCTTTATTTCTAGGACATATGCAGCAAGGCGGGGGCAGTGGTTGGTATCATGCAGACCAGCAACGCGACAATCATTGGACCACAGCACTGGCCCACTTGGTCCTGTAACTTCCCTAGGACGCAATGGGATGGGTCCTCTGGCCTGCATGTAGTTTGCTAGCAGAGGATAGTTATCCTTGGTGTGGCCATTCACCCTGCATCGTATGCACCATCTTTCAGGGCTAGCCTATGTTCCTCACTCCTTCCACAGATTCTGGATCTCCATGTGCATTGCTTCTAGTTGGCCTTGTATTTGTTGTACTCCTAACTGGGTATCATCTCTTGGCGCAGCCTCCAGCTTCATAACAATCTCCAAGGCCTTCTCCTATGATTCAATGGCTTGATGACACATCGGCACGCGCAGGTGGGGAAACAACATAGCAATGAACCACTCAATGTGCTGCCTGTCATCATATAGAAATCCTCCTTCTCTAATTACCTACTTTAGTCATTGGTCAGCTTCCCCATACAGACTCGGACGGTCCTTGCTTGAAATATTTTAGATTGTTTACTATTTGAGAGTAGGACTTAGGCTTCTTAAACTGTTGTTTCAAGGCAGTCTTAATCTCTTTAGTGGTCGCATTTGCATGTTGGTCGATGTATCCCATATACCAGTTCAAGGCTCTTCCTTCAAAGGCAAGGGATAGCTGTGCCCTTTTCACCGCATCGCTAGCCACGTTCTGCGCAGTCCATACCGATCCTGCGACAAACCAGAACCAATCCATGTCTTCATCCCCTACGCCCTTGAAGGTAGGTAGCTTCATGTGCAAGGCCATCTCATCTTTTGGTGGGGGTGGAGGTACGAGTGATTTCTTACCCTTATGCTGGCTCGATGGTGGTGTAGTTGGAGGTCTTTGCATAGCCGAATCCCTTACTGGATTATAGACAAATCTATCTCCTTCTTGGTTAGTTCTGTAATACTTACCACTGCGCATTGTACCCTCGATTTGATCAGAGCTCATTCACTCTATATGGCTACACAAAATGCTTTTTTCGCACAATAAGATCTTAATCAGTAATGGAAAAGTTTTCAGAAACTTACCCTGGAACCCCTTGAAGAACCTCCCCTATGCCTCTAACTAGGACACAAAATGGTCAATTGCGAATTCCGTCACAAATCCTCCTATCACACTACCATCTAGTGATCTACCATGCGAGTGATGGTGTTATTAGTCTTTTCTAACTGCTGGATCAACTCTAGGGTCCATTGCGTGATCCTTTCGTCTTTCCAACACTTCTGAAAATATACAAGCCTTGTGAGCAACTCCTATAGCTAGGTCGCAAATGTCACAAAGAAAATTTTGCAGATCTCTGTGAAAATGTACTTATTCTTCCACTTGTTTGCAGTCAACTTCGCACTACGATTCTCTTTCACCGTGAATTCCTGAACTTGCTTTTCAAACCACTCGTCGATTTCTTTCTTCTCAGGTTTCCAATATGTTCTTGGCATTAGCTGATCTCTCTCTCAAAATGATCTCGGTCTTGGCAACGGAACCATTTGTTGGCTCGAGAGGTCCTGACCTAGGTTCGAAGGTTAAGGTTTGCCAACAAACCCCTATACTACTGGCCCTTTCGGCAGTGACCTGCTTGCGTAGGCCAAAGTATCACCTAAAGCAGTATGGGAGGGTGTTGGAACAAGGTTTTCTCACCCTGAGAGAGAGCAGGTAAGTCAAGCAGTTCTGCATTCCCAACCTATTGAATTCACATTTACAGATCTATTCATAGGCTTATATAACAGAGCTATTATCAGATACAGATGTAGTAATTACCTTCGCATCCACATGCGTAATATCAATCTATCAGTACAACAACTATAGTCACAACAATTATCAGATCACAGATTCATATAACAGAAACATAGATACTTTGGCAGCTATCAAACATACACTTTCGCAACTCAATCATGTAGCCCAATTTCACATCAATAATAACAAAACAAATCCATATAACATCAGATATCCAACAGTACTTCACATATATATTAACACCAAAATCCTTTTACAATCCTAAAATACCGCCTGCGCACATAGCTAGTAGGGTCCGCACACAGCAGGACTGAGGATCTCCATGCACATAGCCAACAAGAGTCCTTACCTAAACAACCTGACTATAGATCTAACAATTTGTGCTTAGAATCAATCTTTATTCTTTCCTACCTTAAGACTAAAAAAGGTTCATCTATTTATACCGATTTAGCCACGCATCTAGTGGTCCACAAACTATGATTTGCGGACCCTTGGTCTACCCTTGACCCGTTACAATGCATTTGGGGCTTTGACCCACCCCAAAACCCCTGCGTTAGACTAAATATTACCAAAAATATACAAAAATGGACAAAATTTGCAGCTTTAGGAGACCCTGTTCCAACACCTTCATTTCAAACTCCCTTGTAAGGTCCTCCTTGGAAGATCTGATCAGCTACTCATCAACAGTTAAAATAAAATCATCAACATATAAGAAAATAATAAGCAATTTACCTTCAACCAAGAGGTGATAGAGGTTTGCATCCGCTTCACTTTTGGGGAAGCCCAAGCCAGTGAGATAGTTGTCGATCCTGGTGTACCAAGCATGGGGTGCTTGTTTGAGACCGTACAATGCTCGCTTGAGTCTGCACACATGAGAATTCCGATAAAATGTCTTAAAGCCTTTTGGTTGTTCGATGTACGCCTCCTCCTCAATAACCCCCTTGAGGAATGTTGTTTTTACATCCATCTGGTGGATCTTCCACCCCATCTGTGCAACTATTGCTAGAATTGATCTAATGAATGAGTACCTTGCTGTAGGAGTAAAGGTCTCCTCATATTTAATTCTGTCAACTTGAGAGTACCCCTTGGAAAAAAATATTGACTTATACTTCTCTATGCTTCCATCTGCTACATGTTTAACCTTGAAGATCCATCTTGAACCCACAACTGATTTATTTGTTAGTCTTTGGACCACTTCCCAAACATTATTCTTTATAATGGATTCGCATTCCTCCACCATTGCATCAACCCATACAGGTTTATCTACTTCTTCCTCGAAAGAGGATGGCTCAGTCTCTACAAGCTCAATCATTAGAGTTGTAGGTTTTAACCCTGTACATAAATTATTTGCAAACGATTTCTTAAAAGCAGAAAATAAACAATAGCAAGAGCATAAAACATAAAATGAATATACACAAAGATTTTTCCCCTGGATCCCAAATCAGGACTACCAGCTTGATTTTTCATTATATTCCTTTTAGTGTTACAACACATATATATACATGCCGAAACATTCATAAACCCCAATCCATTAACCCTGGATTAGAACATAACCATAGTTCCCTTGACCAGATCTACAAAATAACAAGGGCCGAAAACCATCATGCCCCAAAACCATGTGCAAACCCATGCAGAAAACCATAGGCGGGTCCACCCACCTAAAATAGGGTCCAAAAAGAATTTTTACTAGGGCCATGCCCCAGACCCCGCGCAGGGGGCTCCCCATCCCCTGCGAACCCCTAGAAAGGGGGGGGGGGGGGTTATTCCCCCCCCGCTACACCCAACACAACAATAAGGGAGGGGCTATCACCCCCCTGTGACCCCCCCACGTGTGCGACTATTCGTGGAAAGAATATTACACACACCCAACAAGATCCATGTAGCCAGTGTACCGATCAAGTGACCTTATCTGCCTTCGCTGATTTGAAGGAGAACCCACATTCTCTATCGCATCCTGCACAAGTCTTTCAACTTCCATTATTATTTTGCTACCTTCTCTGGATGGTTATACTTTAGTGGTTGTCTCCATGCTCTGCTCCTCAGTTTGTGCCTTCTCCATAAATTCCCAAGGTTCTTCCTTTAGAGCTAAAAGCTCCTCTTCTGGTGGGATCTGAAGCTCCCTCTCAAGAGATCACTGCATCTCTTTCTCCTCATAAAACTTTGCATCCCTTCGCACAACTGTCATTCTGAGGGATGGAAGGTACGCACGGTAGTTGTGAGGAGTTTTTTTTGTAATCCACAAATACCCCCAACCTTGTTGTTGGCTTGAGCTTCTTCCTTGATTCTTTGGAGACATGGCAGTAAACATAGGCTCCAAAAATCCTAAAGTGCAACACATCCGAATTTCTCCCCAAGAAAGCCTCTTCCGATGTAATCATGCCCAAAATCTGATGAGGACTCTGGGTGTGCAAATAGATTTTTGTGTTGCATGCCTCATCCCACAAATGAAGAAGTAGGCCTTGGTCATGCGACATCTCCCTCACTGCTCCCACAATGATATGGTTCTTTCTCTCAATGAACCCATTTTGTAGTGGGTTGTGAGGTGTTTTAAACTCTTGTCGAATGCCTTCTTTCACATGGAAATTTTTAAATTCATTTGACACGTAATCACCTCCATTATCGCTCCTGAGAGCCTTCACCTTCTTGTCAATTTCTTTCTCAACCAGTGCCTTGAATTCTACGAACTTGGAGAATGTCTCATCTTTCTTCCACATGAAGAATATCCAACAATTCCTTGAGAAATCATCAACAATATAACATAGTACTTATGTATGGTAGTGGAGGTTGTCGAGAAATTTCCACAGACATCAGAGTGGATCCTTTCCAAGACTCCATGAGCTTTGTTTTCTCGATCATGGAATGTGGATTTTGTGTACTTCCCCAAGGTACATCATTTGCATGCATCCTCCTGCTCAAGTGCTCCTTTGGGTAGGCCAATGTTTATTTGCTGCATAATCTGCAAGGCACCATGGTGTAAATTGCCAAGTCCTATGTGCCAAAGTTCACCGACATCGCAACCCTACACTTTCTCCGCCTTAGTGCTTAATGCAACAAAATCTTCCAAATCTAGATTATACAGGTTCTTCACACAAACCTAGATCCGCTTCACCTGTCCCGTGGCTATGTATCTCAGGAATGCTTTTCCTTTGCTGAAGATCACATCATAACCATGGTCTTCCAAAACTACAATAGAGATGAGATCTTTCTTTAGGCCTAGAATGAACATGACATCTTTGAGTCTAAGAGGGGATCCTGACTCCCTCTAAAAGGTGACTGTACCAATCCTGGTCATGTTTTACATTATGTCACCCTCCATATCGATGTGCATCTAGATATCTTTCTCCTCTAGGTCACTGAAAAAACCTCTACACCCTGTCATGTGGAATGAGGCACTAGAGTCCAAGTACCAAACACTCCCCATAATTGTGCTCACCATGCATGCGATAAGCGTAAAGTCAAGCTCGAACTGTGAAGCCAAAGCTTCACCTGCTCCTCCTCCCTAGGTCTTCTTTCTTTCCCGAATTCATGACAATGGAAGCATTTAATTTTGGATAAATCTTTCTTCTTGTTCCCTTGGCTGGAATTTGGTTTGGCTTGAGATTTCTTCCCTTTTCCCTTCTTTCCCTTTCCAACCAATGTAAATTTTTATTCATCCTCTCCCTTGGATGAATTATCATCTCTGGTATTCCGACTTATTTCCTCCTGTACCAAATCAGACCATAAGTGTTCACAATTCGGTAGTTTCTCCCTCCCATTTTCCAAATCTTGGTTTTTTTGCCAGCTCTTGGGAAGGCCTAAAAGGGTTAGGCTTACCAAATAATCATATGAAACAGTAGCACCAACTCATGCAAAATCATCAGGAATTTATGTGAACATGCTCATATATTGCTGAATAGCGTCAATCTTCTAAATCTTGATAATTCTAAGTTTATTCTTGAGCGTCGGTTTCCTATGTTCATTGCTATTCTCGAAAAAATCTGTCTGTGCCTGCCACATTGCATAAGGAGTTTATTTCCCATGGATATTGGTGACAATGTGGTCCCATACTCCCTCCTATTATTCTCCTTGCCTTGGCTAGATATTTCTTCCATTGGGCTAGGTTCTAGGCATCTGCTTCCGCTGGTCTTGCAACATCTATATTGATGTATTCTAGCAATCCATTGTCATCCAATACCACCTCCATGTGATCCTTCGAAGTGATGAAATTAGAGCTGCCTTCCAAGGAATACTCTAGCCTCAACCCGTTGAAGCTAATATTCCCAACTCAAAATATATCTTGCTACACTGAACTGCAATTCAAATCTCCTAAGAAACAACTTCGAATTCTTGCTCTAATGTGAATCCTGCTCTGATACCATATAGAATTTGTGATGTATATTTGCAACTTCTCATGAATTTTTAATCAAAATCACAAGACACAAACCTATTGTATTGCCTTGCTGAAAGTAATTCATAATTAATAGCATCAATAAAAAACATGCAATGAGAAATAAGTTCTAGGGAAAATTTTAAGGAAGGAAATTTTTTTTGATGTTTAAACAATGGGCGAATCTCAATAGTCCCTAATATGCAAACTATAAAATGTTTATTGATATATTTGTAAAATTATTCAATTTATAATGTTTTTTTATAGAGCCTCTATATACTGTTGGCGATTTTTAAGTTAAAATAATTTTATATTTTAAAATTTGGGCGAATCATTTTTATTAAAAATGGAAATTGGCGAATGTTTTTTTTGGAAAAAACATGGAAAATTAGCCCACCTGCGAATATTAGCCCCTAAAATTTTCCATGGAAATAACACATATGCACACAATATTTATCCCGGGGAAAGAAATCTACTAAAAACCCTAATGATTGTTTCGTACACACGGTAGTTGTGAGGAGTTTTTTTGTGATCCATAAATACCCCCAACCTTGTTGTTGGCTTGAGCTTCTTCCTTGATTCTTTGGAGACATGGTAAACAGAGGCTCCAAAAATCCCGAAGTGCAACAGATCCAACTTTCTCCCCAAGAAATCCTCTTCCGATGTAATCATGCTGAAAATCTGATGAGGACTTTGATACTGCAAATATATTATTGTGTTTCATGCCTCACCCCACAAATTAAGAGGTAGGCCTTGGTCATGCAACATCTCCCTCACTGCTCCCACAATGCTATGGTTCTTTCTCTCAGCAACCCCATTCTGTTGTGGGTTGTGAGGTGTTTTCAACTCTCGTTGAATGCCTTCTTTCACATGGAAATTTTTAAATTCATTTGACACGTACTCAACTCCATTATCACTCCTGAGAGCCTTCACCTTCTTGTCAATTTATTTCTCAACCAGCGCCTTGAATTCTACGAACTTGGAGAATGTCTCATCTTTCTTCTGCATGAAGAAGATCCAACAATTCCTTGAGAAATCATCAAAAAATATAACATAGTACTTATGTATGGAAATGGATGTTGTCGAGAAATGTCCATAGACATCAGAGTGGATCCTTTCCAAGACTGTATGAGCTTTGTTATCCTGATCATGGAATGTGGATTTTTTATAATTCCCCAAGGTACATCATTTGCATACATCCTGCTGCTCAAGTGCTCTTTTGGGTAGGCCAATGGTTATTTGTTGCATAATTTGCAAGGCACCCTGGTGTAAATGGCCAATTCTTATGTGCCAAAGTTCACCGACATCGCAACCCTGCACTTTCTCCGCCTTAGTGCTTAATGTGAAAAAATCTTCCAAATCTAGCTTATACAGGTTCTTCACACGAACCTCGATCTGCTTCACTTGTCCCATGGCTATGTATCTTAGGAATGTTTTTTTTTTTTTGAAGATCACATCATAACCATGGTCTTCCAAAACTGCAACAAAGATGAGATCTTTCTTTAGGCCCAGAACGAACATGACATATTTGAGTGTAATTGGGGAGCCTGACTCCCTCTGAAAGGTGATTGTACCAATCCCAGTCATGTTGTACATTCCATCGCTCCCCATCTCGATGTGCATCTGGATATATGTCTCCTCTAGGTCACCGAAAAAATCTGTACACCCTGTCATGTGGAATGAGGCACTAGAGTCCAAGTACCACACGCTCCCCATCACTGTGCTCGCCATGCATGCGATAAGGGTAAAGTAAAGCTCGAACTATGAAGCCAAAGCTTCACCTGATTCTCCTCCCTAGGTCTTCTTTCTTGCCCGAATTCATGATAATGGAAACATTTAATTTTGGACAAATATTTCTTCTTGCCCCCTTGGTTGGAATTTGGTTTGGTTTGAGATTTCTTCCCTTTTCCCTTCTTTCCCTTTCCAACCAATGTAAATTTTTTTTCATCCTCAACCTTGGATGAAGTCCCGTCTTTGGTATTTTGACTTATTTCCTCCTGTACCAAATCATACCCTAAGTGTTCCCAATTCGGTAGTTTCTCCCTCCCATTTTCCAAATCTTGGTTTTTATGTGAGCTCTTGGGAAGGAGGCTTACCAAATCATCATATGAAATAGTAACATCAACTCATGCAAACTCATCATGAAATTGTGTGAACATGCTCATATATTTCTAAATAGCGTCTGTTAGCACCGTAATTTTTCAAATATTTTTCGAAGTCTGGTCATCATTCTCTAAGGAATCAATCTACCTTTTCAGTTCGGTTGTAAGATGAAAGTGTCGATGTCAAAGTATAATGGTGAGAAAATTTCATTTCTATCTTCATTCATTTCATTTCCCCCCTTTTACCTTTCATTTTTCCAAAAAAACCCAAAGTCCAGCGTTTCATTTCTTTCGAAACCCCTTTTTAACTATTAAAATCCATTTTTTATAGTTAAAAAGTAGCTCTACCCGCACCACGACAAACCTTTGTAATATCATATATTATATGATATAAATTACCACACTTAATCATTGTGGACCCCTTACCCTTTCATCGCAATCGACTTATCACATTTTAAACTTTAATTCATGTTACAATTGTCGTTTCCTACAAAACCCCTGATTGCGATATTAAAGTGAGACCTTTCCCTACCATGTCAACTCTTGTCTCATCGCACATCGCAATTTGCGAGTCTTAAAATATAATTCCCGTTCCTCATAAAAAAACTCCAGATCCCTCGATTGCGATGTAAATGGGCCCCACCATCTGTCATGCCACGCCACCCTCCGTTCATCGCACATCGCGCTTCGCAAGGTTTTTTACACTTACCTCCCGTTTCTCATAACATAACTCCCGATTCGCGATTTGCGGTATTGTCTGGGCCCCACCTCCTTTCCACATCATCACCCCCATCGCAAATTGCATTCCCTCCCAATTGTGTCTTATGTTTAAATGTTCCAACCCCGATCTGTGATTGTGATATATGTATAAAGGGTTTTTCTCCTCTCGCTCATCATTTATTTAATAATCTCTCCCGCTGTGTTGACGGGAAAATCTGTCCAGCCAACAGCAGGGGATCTCTTCGGTAAAAGGTCCCAATTAGACCTTGAACCGTTTGGAATAGGGATCCCGTCCGGGGTGTGGGTCCAGTTACCGCTGATTTCTCCTTTCTTTGGGTCTTGCTTAAACTCTATAAAACAGTGGATACACACCTAATCAAATGATACAAGACATATGATTGATGCATTAAATGTACAGATAACACTATGAGTAGCAAGAGGAAATAATGAAGCATGAAGACCGAAGGAAGTGTTGTTAACAACACTTCATTAGGGTCATGCTCGTAAACTGTTCTGACCACAAAAGAAATAATTCCTAGAACACATTTCACTTCCTAAAATTTTTAAATGATAGCACAAATGCTAATAAAAAAAGCCATCAGCGTTTGTTAAGAAAGTGAAATGAACTCAACCACCATTAACATACTCAGCAAACTCTTGTGCAACTGTGATATGAATTGAAGATACAGTTCCCTTAGTCTAAAGATGTTCAGAAACTGAAAATATAATACTCAATAGCGCTCATACATAAGACAACACCAGATCCACAAAGGGATTTTTCAAAATGCTTGTATTCATGCTTAAATGTATAATCCAGATAATACAGTGTACTCAGCTCGAGTCCCAAACCAAAGATCCACAACAAGTTCCCTAAGGAAGTATTTATAGAGCAAAGCTTTCCCTCTGGGGTCCCTGACTTTTCAGCTTCCTGACGGTTGGGCTTCCTTGCGACCCAGTCTTGGGCCATCCGCAACCTGCGACCTCGGCAGATATGCGACCTAAGACCTCAGAAAATTTGCGACCTGCGACCTCAGCAGATGTGCGACCTGTGACCTTAGCAAATATGCGACCTGCGACCTTGGTAAATTTGTGACTTGCGACCTCGGAAAATTTGCGACCTGCGACCTAGGCAAATTTGCAACCTGCGACCTTGGTAAATTTGCGACTTGTGACCTCGTCAAATTTGCAACCTGCTACCTCGGAAAATTGCGACCTGCGACCTAAGCAGATGTGCGAACTGCGACCTTCTTGTATTTTGCGACTTATGACCCAGTTGCTGGGTCGCTGGGTCGCGTCGTCGAGCGTTTGGCATGGAACACGACTCTGCGACCTGGCGACCTGAAGAAATCTGCGACCTGGGGTTTTATCCCTTCTACATTTCTCCTGTTGAGATAGTCTTAGCTTCCGCCACATGAACCAACATTTTCTGGGTAAGCGAAAAACTTCCTTGTCTGGGTCATCATCATAATCTCCTCATGTTACCTGCGTGTAAGCATATTAGATTAGCCATTAGCCTCGCCCACATAAATATGTTTATGCATGTTGAATAAAAATAAAGATACAATAAAAAGAAAACGCAGATGCATAAGAAGCATATTGACAAATAACATCAAGGGATTTTAACGATTAGCTTGGACCTTTGTGTGGTCAAGTGTGGAGCTACTGAATCATCGGAGAGAATGGCTAGCGTAAGCTTTCTCAGTGCCCTTTTCTCCTTAATCGCTGTAATGTAGATCGGTATCGCTGTGGACCGAGTGTGGCATGTAGATGCTTCACTTGAAGGAGATCCTTCCCCGTCCGAGACTCTTTGAAGTTCTGGACACAGCTGGAGTTGTCTGAATACCAACCAGGAAATATTCAATGACCACATAAAGGAGGCACATTGCGTGGATTCCAACCATATGACAGCTATGTGATTTCATGCAAAAACGCTTCTCCCATGCCTGTAATGGCTTAAGGTTGATAATGCCCTTATCTATCACTATGTTGCAACGCATTTCAAATTAGGGCTCCATCCGGTCCATGCAAGGGACATCTCAAGGATGGAAAATCAAACCCCGTATATACGTGTAATTATTAATCGCACATTGGCCGCATGTATGGGGAATGCAAGTTTTCCTTTTTCTAAATGATGAGCGGCATTTCGAGCGAGAGCTTCTAGTTTTCCTGTGCCCACAAGGCTGCACCTTGACACTTCTAATTGCTTCGTGGCCATGGTGCTACTACTTGTCATGTCCTTTCTCTAGATACCGTTGATGGGCCCTCTCCTTTCACGTGCACCAACCAATGGAACTCTCAAATCACAGGTTTATTAAATGTGAGAATCAACCTCACACAGGTCGCACGGTCGCAAGTCCATCTAGGTCGCATAGTCCTTCGCTTCACGAGTTTTGCGACTTGGCGACCTGGAGGATTTAACGCGACTGCTCCTACAAAGGTCGCAGGGTTGCAAGTCGCATTTTCACTCACTCTATCAGTTATGCGACCCTGCGACTGAGAGAAACTACGACTTATTTGGGGGGTCGCGCGATCATGCTCTTGATGTGGGATGCAACCTCAACAGGTCGCAGGGTCGCGATTTTAATCTGGTCGCATCTTCCTTCGCCTTGCCCGTTTCGTGACCTGGCGACCCATTGTGTCTTGGATGCAATCAGGTTTTGGATGACGGAATGGGTCTCATAGTCACAGTCGCAGCGTATAGATATTCATTTCATACCAGCGCTTCATGAAAAAGATTCTGCTGGCGATTAATAAGGCATGTGCGATGTAGCAAATCTGCTCTCTGCAGTCTTTCAGTGCAGTGAGGGCCTTCACGTACCAACTGCTTGCTTCTATCGACAATGGTGTTGCGGATTTGATGGATAGCTGAATCTTTGCATGGGTCCACGGAACGTCTGAAGCTTGCTTCGAAGCAATGGAAGACGCCCATTTAAACGCCTTCCATACAGCGCACCCCTTAGAACGTTGCTTATGAGGTTGCAGCATCCGGGTAGTCCATGGCTTCACGATTCCCTTTGTATTCCATCACGGGCGACTGCGCGATATCGACTCACTACAGCCTTCGGCCGGTGAAAGTCCGTGGGTTCAACTTATAGTTATGTCGACACAGTGATTCCATAATGCAAAGTGCTTGGGTTTGCGCAATGCAGAAACTGTGCTTGCAACGACGTACGCGGAGGACGCTTAATTATTTAGGTGGATTCAAAATAAGTGAAATGTTTTCTCTGCTCCAAAAGGTAATGGTCAACGGGCCAATACCATGCCGACATGTGTTTTGTTAATGCTCTTTTTGTGAACCGATTATAGACATTCCGCTTCCGTGGTGAGCAGTTCATTCCTGCATGAGCCTGCAATTGAAAACGCACTGCATGCAGTCTCGAATAAATCTACGTGGGATGTGTGATCCAGTTTTTGAGTGCCTTTGGATAGAGTAAAAGCAAACGCCTTAGGAATTATCGAAAATTGAGCTCTGTGAAGACAGCTCGACGTGGTCAGTAGTGGCATTATCGAAAATTCAGCTTCCAACGAATATGAAACGATAACATCTTTCTAAAGGGGACCAATGCAAGTTATTAATAGCATATTTGAAGAGTGATTGTCTCCTGGAATATCGCCCTCGGGGCTACGGAAATCAGATTTTATCTGTTCTTTTGAAAATAGTTCTTTTAGTGTCAAACGAAGCATGCCTTTTATGGCGCTGGCTTTTCGTTCCATGACTTCAGTTGTAACGCATAAATTATTCGAATTCCTTTTCAGTATTGATATCCTTATACACTTACTTGAAAAGCGCGGTCCTTTTGTGATGTTACCATGCAGATTTTGAGATAGAGTCATTGAAACTCATCCTTGCAGTGCGTTTTAACAATGTTGTAGTGGGATTTTTTTAACGAAATGAATGCGTTGTCGAGTGTACATTGCAGGAAATTTTACCAGTCTCCACAAAACCAGCCATATCAAGATCCTTCGACCATCGTTCCTTGACTAATTTGAGAGCTTTATTATTGTTAATCCATTCATGGTCGTTTTCCGTATGGTAATGATTGATGCGTTCCAAGATCAACATCCTGCTGGAAGAAATGGGTTTGCATCTCTTTGAAACAGTCCATATGAATGGCGCGCCCTCAAGGTAGTACATTAACATCCCTCATGGACTTGAACAAGAAATCAAGACAAACGGGACAATCATAGTGTATTTCTCTTTCTACACAAGGATGACAGTCCCTTGCCATAATCGGATATCAACAACCGCATCTGAAATAGTGGAAGAAATTATTCCTGCCCCCAGCTCTACACATATCACATCCATGATGGTGGTTTGCTATTTTGGGATATCATCATCAAAAGCTTGCAAATTTCACAAAAGTACTTGCCCATGCAGACCCCATAGTTAATACATACTTGATGACCATCTTGCTCGGTGTCCCAAAATGAAAAAATGACCCTTGGAGTTTTGTGTTGATGGACATCATGTCTCTGCTGGAACTTAACATTGGCAGAATTCTTTGCTTCGTTGTGGCAGTGTCTATGATCAATAACCTCATGGCAACATGGCACTCTTAATATGGAATCTCCATTAATAACGTGAGAAACCCTTGTCTTTTGATATTAACGGCATTATCATAAGATTTTTCTGGTGCCCAGTGCTTCCTTGTTTCTTTGAGTGAATGAACACACACCACATCATCCTCCATCTGAAAATAATGTTAACTTGCTCTTCCACCTCACTTGTGGGTGCATCCTTGTCATCTACCTTAACCATGGTCTTCAAAGGTGGCCTTATGTCTCATATCCACCTAAGCGGGGCATGTGGATGAATGTGTCATGGTTCACAGCTATGACCTTGTCGTTGAGCTTAATCTTATTCCCCTCGGTGCCATGACAATCATTGATGAGTTTATCAGTCGGGGGATTGACCTGTATAAACAACATAACATTAATTAGTTCACAGTTATTCTTTGCGAATGGTGCCCCTAGATAAAATATATGAGACCAATGAACATAAGAGAAGTATTCAAACAACGTGCTTAATGACCCATGGCAAGGGGGCTGTTAATGGACATCCTGAGTGCACGAAAAGTTCTTATTCGAACGTATGCCGGGTGATCCCTGTTGGCGAGGAGTCAGGTCTCGCGGACAAGACCCAGGTTCAAGAGTTGTGGCCAACAAAGGGGTCCGGTGTAGTCTAGGAACACGTCGGCATTTTCACCCTGCTCTGGAGAGCAGTGCGTCTCACCCGAGGCGTGCCGCAACCACATGCAGAAGGGGATGAGATCAATGGCAAGGAACAAACCCGCAACTCAGGAAGGACAGTGCATCGATTACATATACAGAGTTATATATGCAAGATCACTTAATAAGAATTCAGACATTTGCAAATAAAATTTTAAACCAGCATAAACACATTACAAGCACATAAACATCTTATTGAGACAACAACCTTCCATTGTATTAATCTCTTGGCCAAACACATGATTACATGGCATTCTCACTGATAGCTTACAAATCTGATACAGATGGATTTCGGAACAGAAAGGTAGAATAGAGAAGATGAAGAACCATAGGAGGGACATGCATGATTCCTCCGCAGTCGCTCTGTGCGTCTTTCCCTGTCTCGAGCCTCGCAACCTCTTCAGCCTCTCTTTCTTCTCAGCCGGGTGACTGTTATTTATTCACCCGCTCTCGCGACTATCAGTTTCTCTATGTCTTTCCTTCAGCTTCTCCTGGCTTCTCTCCTGTTATCTGCGTGTTCCACTTTCTGTCTTCTGCTACGTGTTTCCTTCATTTGCACTTGTCCCTGTTCTATCTCCAGCTATCGCATGCTTCCGCGCCAACTTGATAGCTCCGCGACTCCTGGTAGTTGCGGCGCGGTCGCGGTTGCCATGTGTATTCATACCGCAACTCAAAAAAGGTCAAAATTCAAAATGTCTTAGCCAAGATTTCAAAACTAAACAAAAACAAGGGCCCCAACAGGCCCCGACCACAATTCCTTGACTCATCCCCGAGTCAATCACAAATAACAGTCTCCACTTCCATTGCCCCGCTGGCTCCCGTGCTCTGTTCTGCTATGCCTTCACCCCACGCCCTTTCCTGTTGTGCTCCGCCAAGTGGTTGTTCAAACAAGGGCCCCAACTCCAGGACCCTGCAGAGTGCTGTATCTCTAAGCCTGGTGAAGTCCGCCACTGCTTGCTGCCATTCCTGCATAAGCAAGTCGGCTTCTTCAGAGATCCGGGTGGCAGCGGCCTCGTCTATAGTCGTCGGGATAGCCCCGAACAGCGTGGCAAGCTGGGCTTCGGCCTTGGCATCCAGCTGTTGTATGGAGTCGGCACGGGCTCGGATGGGCAGACGAATTTCCCGAATGACTTATTTGGCCGCTGCCGAGTCGGCCTCAGTCTGTTGCATTTGAATTTCAAGCTCATCTGCCTTGGCATAGAGCTGATCTAACCGTGCTGGGTCCGCGGTCTCCTGTATTTCACGGGAAATTTGTTGCAGCTGGGCAGAGATAGGCTGCGTCTTGACAGTGAGAGCGAGTGAGCACTCCTTCAGACTTCGTAGAAGGGCATAAGCCTCGCCCGCAGTGGAATGGAGAGTCGCCTGCATACTAACTGCCTGAGTCTGCTTGGCAGTCACGTGTTCTGAGTGGACAATCTGTGGGTCCGGAAAGGTAGGCCGTGCGGCTAACGCCGCTTGGAGTTCCTAGTTCTCTCTGCATAGATCAGTGAAAACAGTCCTGAGGTGGTGAGCCTGGATTGCTACACTGTCCTCCGCTATATTGGCCGGAAGTGGGGCATAATGAGCCCTTGCAGCGGGCCATAAGTCGGAGAACACCTGAGCAACAATGGTGACCTGGTCCTGTAGGTAGGTCTTCTCCCTAGTCAGCTGATTGCGCTGTTCAGTAAGCGTCGTGATCTAGTTATGCTGCTCGGTACACCGTTGCTCCAGCTCTGTGTGAAGCTGTTCGGCCTTTAGGGCCGCCCGCTGAATGAGTAGGTACAGCTGTGCTGTACTCCATGGTTCTGCATTGGTCGTGCTGGGTGCACCCTGCTCCGGCACCCGCTCCTGCGAAGGTTGGCCACTGGCCACTGATCGGTTTAAGGTCTCAGGAGGATGGACCGGCGTCTGCTGCTGCATCGAGGTGGCCATATCGGATTCCGGCCGGTCTTGCTGCGTGGTCTGGTCTAGGGGAGGGTCAGCCGAATCAACCCCAACATTTTCCAGCCGGGTAGATATAGTAGAGGGAGGATCCTGGGGTGTGGCCACGGGGTCAACCGGCGGTACCACGGCTGTAGTACTGGAGGTGACTTCCACCCCGTGGTCACCTCCGAAAAGTTCCCGGATGAGAGGATCTGATACAGTGGGCGACGAGTTGGATGGATTGGAGGATGTGGCAGGTGGACGGCCGGTGGAGGGAGCGGTGGATGGGGTGAAAGAGGTATGGGGGAGACGAATGTTGAGGAACTCTGATGGATCGATCAGGGGTTCCTCCGGAATCAACACTCCTGGGAGTGGAGTGGATGGTGGATCATCGTCGGTAAGATCCACCACTGGATCAGTGACAGCGATGCGGGCTCTCTTGGATGGAGGGGGGTCTGATGAATCGGGTTCTGGGCCCGTTTCACCCATCGGTGTGATGATAGGGGTGGCAGAGGTGAATAGGTTGGTGGGGATGGGAGAAATGAGAGGGGCGGTATTGGAGGGAGCACGAGACCGACCGATCTGAAATTCAGAAAAGGAGGGAAATAAAGGGGCACCACTTGAAGCAACTTGGGTTACCACGTTAAGTCGTCGTACCTGGGCATTGAGGTGTTGTACGATGGGGACCAGTGATTCGGGCAGGTCCTGTGCGGTCTCAGCTGCATCCTGTGGAGGTTCCGCCGCAACCTGTCAAAACCCCGTTGCGCCGGTCGCGGCAGGCCGCTGTGCTGGCAGCATCCGCTCAAAGTTATATCGGGTGATCCCGTCGTGGATGTGCTTGGTGACCCCCGGCCACGCAGAGACCTCGCGGTGGAAAGTGTCATCATTCAACTGGAATCTGAGGGGTGCCATGTGGAAGGTGGTGTCCGACACGCAAGTTGGCCGGAGGTAAGTGTGCCTGTGGCTGACCCCAAACCACACCTGCTCACTATACTCATCCAACAGGTGCCTGGGCACCCATTGCTGGTTAGTCACCACCTCTGTCATCAACCCGTACCACACCCGAAACGCTTCCGCGTTCACCTGTTTGGTGCTGGGGTCCGAGGACACCTGCCAGGGGGTGTATTTCATCGCGAGAGGCTGGCTCGCGGTCGTCTCCGCCGGCATCCGGACGGGAGGAAGGTGCCATTTCCACATGGCGAAAGCTAAAATCAAGTAACCGTAAATGAAACTGGTGGTACGCTTGTAGTTCTCTTCGCAGGCCGCGAAGAGTTCTTTCAGCACAAAAGAGCACCAATTCAAACTGGCGCCCTGGATGCAGTGCTCCGCAATGGAGATTGTATCCAGGGTGCACTCTCCCTTCGTATAGTGCCGCATCGTCTTGCTAGCGATGAGGTAGCAAGCGAACCGAATTTCTGGTTTATTGATCAAATCAATTTTGGCACCTTTCCCCCCCTGACGAGTGCCATACTTGGTGTACAGGTCTGAGTCACCCGACTTTCGGGCGCGCTTGGAGGATGTCTGGCCGGCAGCGGAGACATCCGCGCCATTCTGAGATAGCCCTGTAAGCCGATGAATGTCTTTGGCATGAATTGGAATTTCTTCATTGAGCCACAGGGACCCGTTCTGTATCCGACTGAGGAGGAACCGGGTGCATTGCAGGGCCGGTCCCGTAGTTCCAAAAACCGGAAGAGTCCTCAAATTCATCAAGGACGACTGTTGTAGGCCCCTGAATTCTGGTCGCATCCGGCTGTTGGAGCTGCTACCTGGCGTGTAATGATGCTCCATGTAGGTCTGCCAATGGAGGTGGGGGAATTCAGCTGGGTTGGACAGGTTGGCGTCCATACACGCTGCATTGTCATACTTTCCGACCAGCGACTCTTCGCGGTGGACTCGGCTATCCAACACTGGTTCAGGGACCGATAAGAGAGCCCTCGGCATCTTGGCGCGGCGCTGGTAAACTTGGAGGATTCTTCTGGAGTTTCCTTCTGGGTGCGGTGCACTTTCAGGCTGCAACTGCTCTGGAGTCGCTGCAATTTCCAAATTGAACTGGTCCGTCATTCTCGAGCGAGTGGTCTCCATGCAAGTTATGGCATTCCCTGGCACAAGCGGAGTTGATGAGACTCCATAACGGCAATTAATTCTTGCTATCCTTCGAGCCTGCGATAATCGTGCGATCAATCGCATGCCTGTATGTAATCTGACAATTGTTGACGGCGTCATGGGAAGATGGGTGGACGCGATGGCTGAGGGAACTGCGGGTGATGGAAAATGATTACGGTACGATTACTGTCTACTTATGGTAATTTATGATGCAAATATAAGCGATCCTACGGACTGACAAAAGGACTAACGGAAATGACCTGGACTGACACTGGCACGGGGTGGATCCTACGCGAACGACACGCTGGACTGGCGCTGTGACACGGTGGACTGGTTTGCCCCGACCACAATCGATTGCGGTGAGGTACCTGTAACTGACCAGTTATTTGACATATTACCTATGAATGGAAAAGACTTCCTATGCTCATCCCGGTTGCGGGAGAGTTATTCGACTAAGCTACTCTACGGGTTCTCTCGGTTGCGAGAGTTATTGATGAAAAGTGAAAGGGACCTACTCCTGGTAGGGTTTTAGGCGTGTGCCATTCACCCACCCAGGGAGAACTGTACCGTCCAGCTGTGCCAACCGAACGGCTCCTGAGTCGCGGATCTCGATGACAAAGTAGGGTCCCAACCAGTGCATCTGGAGCTTGCCTGGAAATTTCTGGAACCAGCTATCATATAAGAGAACTTTGCCGCCAACTTGGAAGGCGTTGGTTTTGATGTGGCGGTCGTGCCACGCTTTCTGCCTAGCCTTCTGAACCTTCTGGTGGAATTCTGCCAGGAATCGGACCTCGTCCAACTCCTGCAGCTCCTGGAGGCGTTCCCGAAGTGACTCCTCTTCTGAGAAGTGAAGAGACGTTGCGATCAGAAGACTGGGTACCATGAACTCGGCGGGAATCCCAGCTTCCCGACCATACACCAACTGGAATGGTGTCTGGTTGGTCAAATGTTTCACTGTGGTCCGGTAGGCCCACAACGCCGCCGGGAGACGCTCGTCCCAATCGTCGCGCTGAGCATTGAAAATTTTAGTCAAGCCCTTTTCGAGAATCTTGTTGAATGCTTCCACAGTACCATTGGCCTGTGGGTGGTATGGGCTGCTTTTATGATGCTGAATCATAAATGTGTCAAGTAGTGACTTGACCGTGGCATTAATGAAATGCGTACCCTGATCGCTGGTCAAGCTCCGTGGGCAGCCAAACTGGCTGATGATGTGTTCAAAAATGAACCGGGCAGCGGTCTCTGCCGAGCAGTCGCGTACCGCTACTGCCTCAGCCCACCGGGTGAGGTAATCCGTGGCGGTAATGATGTACCGGGCCTTGGAGTGTCTGGCGACCGGGGCGATGGGACCTACAAAATCAACAGCCCACTTTTCAAACGGCCGCAACACATGCACTGGGTGTAGCGGAAGCTCGTCCCGGTGCGAAGGCCTTCCCGTCCGCTGGCAAACATCGCAACGCTTCACATAGGCCTTACAGTCAGCATGTACCGTCGGCCACCACAGGCCAGCTTGGAGCACCTTCCTGGCGGTGGGTTTCGCACCCACATGCCCTCCCGCAACACCACTGTGACATTCCCACATCACTGCTTCCCGTTCGTGGTCAAGAACACATCTACGCAACACCTCATCAAGGCCCAGTTTGTACAACTGCCCCGCGATCAATTGGTAGTCGGCCGCCCGGACAACCAGATGGCGTTTCTGAAGCAGGGTGTAATCCTGAGGGCATTGTCCCGTGGTCAGATAAGTGGCAATGTCAGCCAGGTAATCTGGTACTGCTTCTACTCGGAAGAGGTCAGCATCCGGCAGCTGATCATCCAACGAGCCTTCATTCTCTCCCGTCTCCAACCTGGATAAATGATCGGGACCAACATTCAACCTGCCAGGCTTGATAATCACCTCAAACGTGAATTCCTGGAAAAGTAGTAGCCAACGACAAATTCTTCCTTCCAGCACAGGCTTATTCACCAGATACTTCAATGCAGAATGGTCTGTGAAGAATGTAAATTTTCCACCCAGAAGATAGTGGCGGAACTTCTGGAGGGAGTACACCATCGCCAATGCCTCCCGCTCGGTCGTGGTGTAATTCTTCTCCGCATTCGATAACCGACGGCTGGCGAAGTATACGGGGTGGTCAACTGTCGTCTCCCTGGGTTGTGCCAATACTGCCCCGAGTGCAATACCGGACGCATCAATATGCACATGGAACTGCTTTTCTCAGTCAGGATGCACAAGTATGGGTGCCGTCGCCAACTTCTCCTTCAATGTGTCAAGTGCCTTCCTGCACTTCGCTGTCCATTGAAACACTTCTGCCTTTCGCAACAGATTCTCCAAAGGGGCCGTAATTTTTGCGTAGTTGCGAATAAACCGCCTGTAATATCCTGTGTGCCCAAGCAGTGCTCGCAACTGCTTCACGGTCTCGGGGGCCTCCATGTGGACGATGACCGCGACCTTGGCGGGATCAACGCAGACCCCCTGCTTGCACACCACGTGGCCCAAGAGTGTGCCGAATGGAACTGCAAAAATACATTTCTTCAAGTTCAAGGAAATCTGCAGCTGATGACACCGGTCAAACATAACACGCAACAGGGAGGCGTGATTCTTCAACAGGCTGTAGACGGTCCAGTCGTCCATGTAGACCTCCAAGAACTTGTGAATGTACTCCCGGAAAGCAGCAATGACAATCCGGGAAAACACAATCGGTGCGTTCTTCAGACCAAACGGCATAACGTGGTATGCGAATGATCCCCACTCAGTGGTGAATGTCGTCTTTGCTTTGTCTTCCTCGGCAATGCGCACCTGATGGTAACCTGAAAACCCATTAGTGAATGAACAAGCTTCATTTCCCGCAACATGATCTAGGACTTCATCGCTGAAAGGAGTGGGAAACGGGTCGTGGATGCAGGCATTGTTCAGGCTCCGGTAATCTACACAGACACGGATCTCCGCTTTGTCCTTCTTGTTCTGGATGACGATGGGACTCACCCACTCTGCTTCTTCTACTGGAAAGATGAGACCTGCAGGCATCATCTTGTCAATCTCCATCTTGACCTTCTCTTTGATACGTGGGTTCAACCGGTAGGGTCGGTGCTTCACCGGCCTGGCCCCCGGTTTCAACGCGATGTGCATTTCGCCTAAGTCCCCCTTTATCCCCTTCAGGTCCGCAACCGAAGACGGGAACAAATCTTCGTATTCCCGGAGGAGGCTGAAGATTTCTTTTGTTGTTTCCTCGTCCAAGTAATCTCCCACTGTTGCGAGCTTAGGTTTCTCGTCCGTTCCAATGTTTGTCTTCTTTGTCTTTAGCGGCTGTAAGTGGACTCCTTCAGTCGTCGGCTCTTCACTGATGCTCCGCTCGCCTTCCTTTTCGTCAAAATAGAGATGCCTGAGGTCCTCCAGACTATCGTCGTCTGGATCGCCGTCAATCCGGCGGCAAACCAACTCGTGCCTGACCTCAGGTCGTGATACCACCGGGCCCCCATCAGGCTCGAGATGGCAGAAAAACAAGACCTCCTTGACTGCCTGTAGGGCCTGAGACTCCTGTGCCGTCTCCCCTTCGAACAAGAAGCACCGCACGAACTTGTCCGCGACGGCCTGCCAAGAGCAAGTGCCTCGTTTTCGCTCTTCCTCCAGGTACCAGGCTGGGGAATTGTACCCAGGGAGTGGATAAATCTGTGGACCCACAACTCCTCAGGGTACCGGGTGCTACGCCCCTGTTCCTCGCAGGCCCACAAATGGTGTTGCGGGTCGGAAGTTCCATGATACTTAAGCGTACTGCAGGGTCCTTCATCCTCCTTAAAGCGTGCCCGCAGAGCATCCGCCACGCACTCCCATCGCAACAGAGTGTTGCAGTGATTTTTCCACCATCGGGCTGACGTGGATTGCAAGGCCACATCCAAAAGTGGTATCCGGATTTCAGCTGGGACCAGGTCTTCCACCTTGGCAATAAAAGTATTGACTGCTTGCATGTTAGACAATGTGGGATATCCGCGGATCTCAGTCCCTACCCACCGGACTTGGGCAATGGAGGCACATCTCCGCGTGGTGGTCTCATACTCTCCTTGCTGCCAGTCTTCCCAAGCGAGTTCGGATCCGAGCTCCGAGCTCTGCACACTCCGCCAACTGACAGAGCTAGTCGCGGTCGGGTTAATATAATCGTCCCGCTGTCCTACGGTCATCTGATAAAGGTGGTCCATCATCTGAGCACCCTCCCGATTATCCACTGTTTCCGTATATCGCGGGCCCTGATACGGGTCGAGAGGCTGGGTGACCCGTACCTCCCCATCCTCAAAGATCATCAGCTCCTTCTTAAGGTCGATGATAGCGTAATTCTCAAAAGCCCAATCAATGCCGAGTAAGGTAGGATAGGGATCCTTGTCGCCCATGATATCAATAACCTCAAAATCGGTGTATGTCTTCACCCCCGCAACGTCGACCTCGACATCCTCGAGCCGGCCGATTGGAAAAATGCAATACTGGTTCACCATCTTGAGTTGGATAGGTGAGTAGGCTAGCCGTGGCCTTCCAAGAGCCTCCCATGTCTTTCGTGGCAGTATATTGACGTCGGACCCCAAGTCCAACATGGTGTCGCTGATTTGGAACCCTACGACCTGCGTGTTAAGCCGGAATTCTTTGCCTGTTCGTTGCTTGTTCCGCTTGACACGCTGCACGTATTGAGGGCCAGCGTCCACCGAATCTCTAAGTTCTGTGCGCCCCTGCAGTGCTCCGTCCAAAGCATGCTTGAGCTGCTGCCGCAGCGCAGCGTTGTCAACAATCCTGAGGAATAGCCGGAGCCAATCCTCGACCACAGTACCTGTGACGTTCTGCGCACCAGATTCCGGCAGCATGGGCTCCTCCAAACCTCCCTCGTTCCGCAACTGGGCGAACGCCTCCACTGCCTCCTGGAAATATTTCTTCTGGACTTCGGGCCTGATCAACTTCTTCGGGGATGCCGGCCGAACCACTCGTGCTGGCTCCTTCCCGTGGGCATCCTCTCCAGTCTTCTTTCCGCCCCTCGTCACTATTGCGGCGTTTTGCATGTCGGGGGTTGTGGCCCCTCGCGGCTCTGAGTTTATCAGATTCGCTCCCCTCTGCCTCGCCCGTTCTTCTCACTTCTTGATGAGCTCTGGACAGTCTTTTGTAGGGTGGGTGTTGACCCGGCACTGGGAACACCAGGGTCGTCGTGGAAGGGGACATTCTCGAGCCACATGACCCTCCTGGTCACAGTTGTAACATTTTACCGGACCGCGTCCGCCTGTGCGGCCTCCCCGCATGCCTCCGCCTCTTCGCCTCGGAGCCTCGTTCACCCTGTAGGAGGGACGATCCAGTCGATCCGCAAGTGCGTCGAGCGCCCTGCACTGCTCAGTGTTGTGAGTCGTGGACACACAAAATTCGCAGTATACATTATTCGGGACCGTGGAGTACTTCTGTAATATCGGGCACATCCGAGGAGGATGCCCCATCGTCCAGCAAATCTCGCAGTACTCCGTGGTGGAGGAACACGGTTGTGGTGGGAACCCTGCGTAAGTCTGTTGCGGCTGGTAGACTCCCTGCGGGTTCATCGCTGCACCACCCCCTGGTGGTGGACCCCCCTGGATTGCTGCGACCGAGGGTCCTGCTCCTGCGCCGTGCAACCGAGGACACTCGGTTGCTACGTGGCCCTCGACCAGGCAATGAGTACACCAAACATTCGGTCGCGCTGGTCTCACTGGCTGAAGCTCCTTGAGCTTTTCAGTCAAGCTGGCAATCTGGTGTTGCAACCCTATCAAAGAAGGATCTTGCGGGGCCGCCCCCCCCGATATTCCTGGGGGTAGCCCGCCATGGCTTCAATCTTCATGGCCTGCTCCAAAGCGTCCTGCAGATTATCAATCTTCTGCTGAGTGAGAGGGGTTCATGTCAAGGGGAGCAGAGCCTTGATGAACCAGTCCCTCTGGTGGTTTGGATCGATCAGGTAGCTGAGTTTCCCGATCGCGTCCTTGAATCGCCGCATCAACTCCCATGCGGTCTCACCTTCCTTCTGCTTAATTTCCCACAGCTCTGACAGGCCCTGCTGGTCTGTCTGGGGAAGCTTGAATTCGCGGACAAAATCCCGCTTCACGTCCACAATTACGGGGTTAGGATGAGCCTCGGACCACTTGATAAACCATCGCAGAGCCCTCTCTCTGAGCGTGGTTTGGAATTCTATTAACTTCCCTGCATCTGGCGTCTGGCGAGCCCTCCAGATGGCTTCGCACAGGTACCAGTGTTGCTCTACATCATCATTGCCCCGGCCAGAGAACTCTGGATACCGGGTGAAAGATCCAGCCATGTGTACTTGCGGAGAATTGACCAGGATAAATCCTCCAGGTCCTGGTTGCGTAACGGTTCCACTAGCAAAAATACCACTACTAGTAACGCTGCTGTTACCAGACGTTACTGACACTGATGAACTATTGTATGACCGACTCAATGCTTGTAACTGAATAAAAATATTACTTAAAGGTTGATACAGTACCAAAGGAAGGTCGGGATCCTGGCCATGCAGAAGGTGAGAAGTAGGGCTGCCTGGAGGGGTGGGTGCCGTCTGATCGTGAAACATCCGCTGCATCACGCCGTGCCATTCATCATCGGAACTCTCTTCGGGCTGCATCTTTCTGTTATCTTCGCTAGTCACAATCTCTCTTTCTCGCGTCACTGGGCTCCCATGCACCCACTGCACTTCCACTGCTGTCCCGTTTTCTTCCCGGGTATCCAAACCCATAATTCTTGTCCTCTGAGGCGCCTCCTTCTGATTTTTCCTCTCGATCTCTCTTCTCTTCAAATCTCGCATTACCCTTCTTCGCCACCTATCGGCGATCTGTGCCCGCCGATGCGCACGTCGCTCCCGCAACTTGCATGCGGCCTCAACATCCATTCCCTACCCCTACTTTCACATTCTACACAGCATCGGTCCCCTCAACCCTTCCCCCAGTACGGGTGGTTTACGCTTCCATACCCGTTTTGTGGAATTCAATCAACCCTTCGTCCACCATCAGGGCTTTGATCCACAGCGGAATCTCCTTCAACAGGTTCCCTCTCAGCCCTGAGTGGAAAACAGCCTCGACCTTCAAGAAGGATTGGTAGCACTCAGCAGCAAACTCCACAGCATATCCTTCCAACGTGGTCCTTACCCAAAAATCCACCGTGCGGGTTAGTTCAGTGTCTACCCGATGCAGTGCCACCAGATCTTCGTGCGCCCACCTGTGGTTTATCTTCCGCAAGCCTTCTTGGGGCACCGTCGCGCGTAACCTCCGCAACCAATTGTAAAGGTCTGTAGGGAACCTTCCCCAGAAAATTTCGTACGTATCACTGGCTGAGTCAGAGAACAGAACAAGCTCCTTGATCGCCGCCTCCTTTTTCTTGGTCAGCTCTGCTTGCTGAGCAATGAACTGGTCAAGATGATCGTCCCACCATCGCCGTATCGCTCCTTCAAAAATCCTCGATACCATGATCTAGATCCCCTCAGAACATGCAGGTCCCGGCAACGGAACCATTTGTTGGCGAGAAGTCAGGTCTCGCGGACAAGACCCAGGTTCAAGAGTTGGGGCCAACAAAGGGGTCCGGTGTAGTCTAGGAACACGCCGGCATTTTCACCCTGCTCTGGAGAGCAGTGCGTCTCACCCGAGGCGTGCCGCAACCACATGCAGAAGGGGATGAGACCAATGGCAAGGAACAAACCCGCAACTAATGAAGGACAGTGCATCCATTACATATACAGAGTTATATACGCAAGATCACTTAATAAGCATTCAGACATTTGCAAATAAAATTTTAAACCAGCAAAAACACATTACAAGCACATAGACATCTTATTGAGACAACAACCTTCCATTATATTGATCTCTTGGTAGAACACATGATTACATGGCATTCTCACTGATAGCTTACAAATCTGATACAGATGGATTTCAGAACAGAAAGGTAGAATAGAGAAGATAAAGAACCATAGGAAGGACATGCATGATTCCTCCACAATCGCTCTATGCGTCTTTCCCTGTCTCAAACCTCGCAACCTCTTCAGCATCCTCCTTGTTTCAGCCGGGTGACTGTTATTTATTCACCCGCTCGTGCGACTATCAGTTCCTCTGTGGCTTTACTTCAGCTTCTCCCGGCTTCTCTCCTGTTATCTGCGTGTTCTACTTTCTGTCTTCTGTTGTGTGTTTCCCTCATCTGCACTTGTCCCTGTTCTATCTCCAGCTATTGCATGCTTCCGCGCCACCTTGATAGCTCCGCGACTCCTGGTAGTTGCGGCGCGGTCGCGGTTTCCATGTGTATTCATACCGCAACTCAAAAAAGGGTCAAAATTCAAAATGTCTTAGCCAAGATTTCAAAACTAAACAAAAACAAGGGCCCCAACAATCCCTCCCTCACATGGCATGATTGCAGCAACATCATCTGATCATGATAGTGAGAAAGCTCGTGAGGGGTTGGGGATAGGTCACTGGGATGTCACTGACTGTAGGTCGGGTGAAAGACTTTAATGACTAAGCGAGCAGAGGGGGACCCGAAATTTCGAATATACCCAAAATTTTGGGTGGTGTTGTAGCGGCTACAACACGCTGATAAAATGAAACTCCTTTATCTCTTTTAATCCACGTTCATCCCTATCACGATAAAAAAGAAACCAAAGTAAAGGAACAACGACAAAGTTTCTTTGAAACATATTTATACCATTACTCTCAGCACCAACACGTTTCTGCGAGGCACCAGGCAACATTCAAGGAACAACCACACGTCAATTTCGCTGCTGTTTACACTTTTTGTGGATTTGGTTGCACCATAATAGAGGAGGAGTCTTCCTATAGACTACCACATCATACAACCACTTCGAATTGTTAGCCTTGATGTTGTTTATTTTGATTATGTCATAGCACTTTGTATTAAAGTTTTTGGATAAGCCTCATCTCTTGCACGAGATGGTAATAACTTTTAGGAACATATTTACTCCTTTTGTGGGGATGACAGTTTTATATTTTTGTATATATGTGACAAACTGCTATGAAGTAAGGGTTGGTTGTTTTAGAATCTTAACTCATATGATCAGTACTCTTTTTAGTGAATGAAATAAACATAAACTTCTGAGGACTTATTACCATCTGGTGTGTGTATTGTCAATTTCCACTTGTGTTTCCATATCTTATTATCTTCAGTTGCAGTTTGCAATTCCTCATGATGTTATGAGTTTTCATCAGTATCTTGAGATGTTCATGTGTTTTATCAATTTTTGTTAGTCTCACACAGTGAGCCTTCTTGGTAAAATATATATAATAATAGTGGAAAGAGCACCACTCATGACAATTATCTTTTATAATATTTTACTGAGAATATTGTAAAACTAGAAATAACTTTCTCTTGATGAAATATTGTTAAACTGCTACTTGTGTTAATTTATACCAAATTCAGTAGATTTCTTCTTTGGATACCTATTGTTTCTTCTCTCATTTTACATATTATTCTCCTCATAGGCTAAAAACTCACTCTTTGCGACCACATCATGTTCCAATACCCTCATTAGTATAACAGTGGATTTGACTGAAATCTCTTTTCAGTGAATAAGAGTTTAAACCACTTACCAATATCATAAAACAAATCATTAAATTTCCTTAGAGTTTATTATGTGTCTAGTCAGGTGCTTGATGCAGTCCAAGTGCTGATTCCAGCACCAACATCTTTTGGTGCGTCTTCCGGGAGACGAAGGCCTTGAAACAAAGTATTCTCCCAATGTCTCTTGTTTTGAATTGCTGAATGTCAATTCTTAATGGTGAATAATAATTAATGACTTGAATAATATTGCAAATTAGTTCACCTGGAGACTCCACAGAGAGGAAAAGGGGTTTTAAAACCTCCAACTACAAGGAGAAATTAGAGATCACCTACTGTCACCCCAGTTGCAGACCCAGAGAAGATCATTAAAGATGCAAAAGGAAAGCAGAGATCAGTTAAGGCCACATCTCAGTCAATGAAGAAGGTACACAAAAAATAAATTCCAAAGCAAAAGGTACCCTCATCTACTTTAGACTCAAAAGAAGTTTCAGTTTCAAAAGATCTTGCTGAAAAATCTAAAATCGAAACTGCTTCCCTAGAAGATAAAATAGATGTTGTTAATCTATGCTCAGCTGAAAGTTTTTCTCATTCCTCAATTGGTAAATCTGAAATTAGTAAATCTGAAGTAAGCACTATTTCAGTCAAAGAGGAAACAACAGAGTTATTAAGTATCAATAAGGAAACATAAGAGTTTGTGCTAATTGAAGGGGAGTTAGAACAAGTATTGGCAATTTCACCTTTTCTTGATAGGGATGTTTTGACTGAAGAAGATTTTAAGACCATTTTAAATTTCCTCCAAACTCATCCTGAATACCAATCTTTCATCACTCCTCAGCAAGAATGTTTTCCTTTATCTAGAAATCCAGTTGTTGGGTCATCTTCTTCTCATCCACTAGAAGAGAGTGTCCCTGAAGGCCTCACATTCAACTTATTTGACTTCCTATCTCAACAAAATAAATTTGAATTAACCTCATCCCCTTAAGAGACAAATTTTGAATCTGATTCTTCTGTATAAGGTGAAGTCAACACATCCTCCGTTCATCTATTTGAGAATCCACTATTTTCAGTTCCCAAGCCCGAAGAATCAGCTCAAGATTTCCAATTTTCTACTGTCGTAAATCAGATTCAGAATCCACAAATTGTAATTCCTATTTCCCAAATAGCTACATCAACCGATCATCCATCAACTGTACATCAGAAAAATATGGATTAGCCTACCCTTACAAGGATGCAACACATAGTGGTTGCAAGATATGCTCCACTTACTCTTATTCAACCTTTGCATCCACTCCCTCAAGGAGATTACTTGAAATATCTTCCAAAATACATTGGAGAGGGAGAAGAAGTTTCTGTTGAGGAACATTTAGTGGCTTTCTATAGTTATGCTAACAACCAGAATGTCGAACATGAAGATGTCTGGTCAAGACTCTTTGTTCAGAGCTTGGATGGTGAATCTTGTAAATGGTTTAGAAGTCTGTTTTCAAACTAAATAACAAGAATTGATGAATTGGAGGAAATATTTGTGAAGCAATGGGGTGATATGAAAGACTATGTGTACTACCTTACAAAATTTGGAACTCTGAAGAAGAAACCAAATGAGTCATTGGCTGATTTTACTAAGAGGTTTAATAAGATTTATCAGAAAATTCTCGAAGAAATTAAGCCTCCTGAGACTACAACTATGATAAATTTTGCAAATTCTCTAGATTCTAAGTTTGGTTTATGGTTAAGGGCTCAGAAAGCACAAACATTGATGGATATGCAAGAGGCTGCAATTGGAGTGCAGTCTAATCTCATGACCTCTAATAAATTGAAAATGGAGGAATAAAAGGAAGCAAAGGACAAAAAGAAGATGAAAGAAGAAAAAACTTCTTCTTCTAAGTGTCTTACAGGAGAAGAAAAGATTGATCAAATGTTCAATTTGATCAAGGAACTTGCCTCTAAGATAGAAAAATTAGAGCTAGAAAACAAACCAGCTGCTAGAGCTAATCAAGATGAGGCAAATAGAAATGAATATCCCTTCAAGAGGCCTTTTCAACCTCAACAAAACTTATAGTGCCCAAGAAGGAATGTTGATGATCAAAATTATAGGCCTCCTTTGAATAATTTTGCTGAAGAAGAGCAACAAGAACATGAGGAAGAAAATGAAGAAATAAACCTTGTGGGAGAAACCTCACAGTCAACTTATTTAACTTTGCAAGTATATGAAGACCAGTCAAGGATTTATTTGTTTTCAGATGATGAGAATGTTCAAATTTATGTACAAAATGATAAAAAATAGCAAGAAGCTAAAAACATAAATTATCCTTTGAGGTCTAAAGGCCCTGTTCAGCAACCTCAACAAAAATCAGATTCAGAGAAATAAGCTGCCAAATAGAAGGCCAAAGTCAATGAGGTTCTTCCACTCCAAAATTCTTCCCTAATTGTCAAAATCACTTCAAAAAATAAGGAATCAGTTCCAATTTATTTTAGTTTCAAATCTGAATTGAATAAAATCAAAATTTTAGTCCCACTTCTGGAATTGTTGAAAAATCCAACTTATAAAGAGTCTTTTAAAAGTCTGCTACAACCACCTCTCACTCCTGATTCAGTCAAACTTGAGGATGAACATCCCACTATTTATCTAGGATGTCATGTCCATGACCAAAATGATGATAACTCACCACCTTTCTACCTGTCACTTAATATACATGACAAATTACTGCATAATTGTCGTTTAGATTCTGGGGCTTCTCACAATCTGATGGCAAAGAAAGTGATGGATGAATTGGGATTAGAGATCACCAAGAAATACCATGACCTCTACACCTTTGATTCCAAAAAAGTAAAGTGCCTTGGAGTAATTAAGGACTTGGTTGTTTCTATTACCCAAATACCTATGAAAAGCTTAGTGATGGACATTGTAGTTGCAGACATTCCTTATAGATTTGGGATGCTACTTTCCAGTCTTGGTCTAAAAAATTTGGAGGTACCCTTCAGATGGAATGTCATATGCCACCATCCCAGTGTTTGGAGGGGAATTCAGAAGGTTGTATAGGGAAACCCAAATGGCCTGAAATGAGTGAAAACAACACTTTCAAGGTACAAATGAGTAGCATTTAGAGGGAGGACAGATCTGGAAATTGTACTTTGATGGAGCCTCATCAAGAGAAGGATCAGGATCCATTTTAGTCCTTTTTTCTCCTACTCAGCAAAGGGTAACTATATCATATAAATTGCAATTTTCTACCACTAACAAAATTGCTGAATATGAGGCGCTTGTGCTGGGAATGAAGGCATCGAAAGATTTGGGAGCGGAGCAACTAATTGCTTTTGGTGATTCAGAGTTGGTGATAAAGCAGATGAGAAATAACTACCAAGTGAAAAAGTCCAAGTTGAAAAATTATAGAAATGAAGTCTGGGACTTGATTGAGCATTGTTTTTTAGCATTTAATATAAATTTTGTCACTAGAGAGGAAAATCAAATGGCTGATTCACTAGCCATTGCTGCTAGTAATTTCAAAGTTCCTCTAGATGTCAAGGCATCCTATGATGTTCAAATAAAAAATAGGCCTTCAATTCCTGATAACATCAAATACTGGCAAGTATTTGAGGATAACAAGGAAATTAAGAAATTTTTAGAGTGTGTTGAAGAGTTTGCAGACATACAAATTGATGATGAGCAGGACATTGTTGAAAATCAAAATAGCAGGCCTTTCAAGAAAACCATGGCTGGGAAGAACATTATAGATCTAAAAACTAACTATATTACTAAAGGCTTAGTTCCTTTAGAAAGATTGTTTGATAATAATGATGTTTTTCTTAAGCCTGAAAGTGAAGTTGATGGAGAGAGTACAATAGAATGTAACATTGGCACATAATATCAGCCAAAATTAGTCAAAGTGTCCAAATTCCTTTCTCTTGAAACCAGAAAAAAATATATCAAGTTGCTGATATTTTTGCGTGGTCTTATAGCGAGCTGAAAAATTATGGTAGAAGCATAATGGAGCAAAAGATTCCTTTGAAAATAGATGCAAATCCCGTAGCACAAAAAATCAGACATATCAATCCCATGCTACTCCCAATCATTAAGAAAGAAATCAGAAAATTATGGGAAGCAAAAATAATTCTGCCTTTGAGATTTTCTAATTGGTTAGCTAATATAGCCCCGGTTCGGAAAAAGAATGGAGAGATAAGAATTTGTGGCGATTTTTGCAACCTGAACCGGTGTTCATTAATAGATAACTATCCACTACCGAAGATGGATTATATTTTGCAGAAGGTTGTAGGATCTGTTGTGGCTCATTTTCATTTACCTTTGAAATATTTTTCAAAACACCAAAAAAGCATATATGTTAGAAAATGTAAAATTTTGTATGTCGAAGAAGAATTTTTATTTATATGTTGGTACATTAAAATTTCGTGATGAGATGTAAAGGTGGGTCGAGTTGAGCTCATTCACGTGAAGAACAGTTCAAAAGCCGGACATATGGGCACGTTCAAAACATTGCACACCGGTCAGGGTCGAGTCGGGCTCATTCGCAAGCTCATGAGAGACTAGCGCGGTGGAACACTGGATAAGCTCAGGAGGGTTCCACAGTGGATTAAAAGAAACTATTTTCCCGAAGGAGGAAAAATGGCGCATTTCCCTTTAAAACTTAAGAGTTTTGGAGGAGACGCAAAGGGAAAAATAGATGGTTAGGATCAAAGTGCAGAATTGAAATGGAGAGATGGACCGCTGAGATCGTATCACATATTGCATTTGGTAAAGGATAAAAGTTCAAAATATGGTTAAACTTGTGATATTGCGATGCGATGCGATCGCATATCGCACATCACGAGGTCAGGAGGAAAGGCGCTAAAGGAATATGTTATGATTGCCGAAGTGCGAAGTGCAGTAAAGTTTCATATCACCGATTGCGATTTGCGATTGGCCCCACCTCTGCTTGCCACATCACCTTCCACTTGTCGCACTTTGCACATTGCAATGTTTAACACTTGCCTCCTATTTCTCATAACAAATCGGCCGATTTTTGATTTGCAATTGGCCCCACCTCTGCTTGCCATGTCACCTTCCGCCCGTTGCACTTCGCACATCGCAATGTTTAACACTTACCTCCTATTTCTCATAACAAATATACCGATTTGCGATTGGCCCCACATCCGCTTGCCACATCACCTTCCTCCCGCCACACTTCGCACATCGCAATGTTTAACACTTACCTCCCGTCTTTCATAACAAAATCCCCAATTTGCAATTTGCGAGCAGATGCGATGTGGTTTCAAAAGTGAACTCCAAAGGTTTTCAAATCCAGAGATAAGGCATTTCTTGTGTTAAATCGCATCAGAGGAAGAAAAGAGGATTATAATGTAAAGCTGGTGAAACGCCAAAATGTGATAGAAAGCGGACATGATGCGTTCTCCAAGGGTGAGTAGAATATAGTTTAAGTCCAAGTATTGCGGTGGTTTACGAAGAGAAGGCGGAATGCTAGAGGCATGAATAGAATGGGACATAATAGCATTGTTTGAAGCACAGAGGCATAGACAGAGTCGGGCATAAGAACGTATAGTGGCACTATTGGAAGCATGACTGATCAGGAGTTCATAGATTTTTCTCAAAATTAAAAGTTACAGGATTGATTTGAAACTAGGATGGTTGTGTAGATCTCGTCTTCCTGATTCTAGCACCACGAATGGTTCAAAAAATCGATGTTGTATGAGGAAGATATCGTGTTCTGATCGAAATGCTAAACAGGTAAAATTGCAACAGTTTGACAGGGATCAGTGAGCAAGGTGGAATGTACAGTCAGCAAAATAGAATATTCCTTGAAATATTCCTTTCTCAAGACCAATTGTGGTTTGAAAAGTGTCAAGTTTCTATTGGAAGGTATGGGGTTGAAAGAGCCAATTACTAGATGGAATGTGGCCAGCCCTGAGGCCGCCATGTGGCCCTGCAACCGCATATCAAAATTTTTGTGAGGGTCCACAGGAATTGACCCCCAGACCTCCTATTGGGCACGCACAGACCTTACCACCCAAGCTACACGATATTTCTTAACTGTATACGGTTGCGGGTTATACTTAAGGTTTAATGAAATCACATTCAGGGGTTGGGAATCGCCAACGGTCCCAACCCACCAGCGGTTCCCTGGAGCATATCACATGGCACCGTTAAACTTCAACCACCACGCGAATAAGTCTTAACCCAACGACATTAAACCACAATTCAAACCTATCAATTGGAGTTACTACCACAGGTTCCGCTAACAACCACGATAACCGCAGTTCTGGGGGTGCGCATGTGTCCACTCCCAACTGTAAGCATTTAATGCAACGGTCAGTTTCGGCGGTAAGTTAGAGGGTGCACCATTTTTTGTGGGTATGCCTTTTTTAACTCCAGTTAAGTGGAGTTCTCCACTTTTCGTGGGGCCTTCCTAGGTGAAATTGGGAAAAAGTGTAGGAGGCCCAATTTTCAACTATTTTGAGTGAATGAAGAGTCATTTTTGACTAGTTGGAGCATTCTGGAGCCATTGGTGCAGAAAAAACAACCATTAGATCACTGTAACTACATGTAATATCAAAAATTTGAGCATAATTAAAGATGGACAAGCCATTGGGAGCTGGACCAGCAGATGTAGCCCAGGAGGGGTGAACTGCTTCATCATGCCTCCTGTGTAAATTTCATGTGGTGAATTATTTCTTTGTTTTGCACTGCTATTCAGTGTTATTTATGCTTGTTTTATGCTTATAATTCACTAAAAATAATCTACAATTCATGGACAAAATCCTTAAACCTTATACAAACTAATGAACTAATTATGCACATGTTTTTAAAACTGAAAGACACTTAGCACAACAAAACTAATACAGTCATTTCAGATCAGGTTGGTACCAGAGCTAGAGTTTATTCTCTGGTGTTGTTTAGTGCAAAGAATTGTTTCACTGTTTGCAAGTTTTAGATGCTTACAAGGCTCAAGCTCAAAAGAGGAGAAGTCTAATTGGTGGAAGCAGAAGGGTCTCAAAAAGAGCCAAAGAAAAGGAGAGCTAGATTGCCACAATATCCACCACCTAGTTCACCTCCTAAAGAATTAGAAGCTCCATTAAGCATGCCTCATAAGGAAGGAGAAATCCATGAAGAGGTTGAACCTAAAGTGGAATAAAGAGTGTTCAGGAAAGCATTTCTTGACATGACTGAGATGGTTAGAATCCTTTATCAAGAAAGGAATGAGAGACTGGAAGGAGAAGGATCTAAACTTCATAAGGAAGGAAAAGGATCTTCAGGACATCAACATGATGAAGATAATTTAAAGAAGGGAAATGGAGGAAATGGAGGCAATGGGGAGCCATCATCCTCACCCTCATCATCATCATCTTCTACTTCTTCTTTAGTACATCAGCCACACAAGTCCAAGAGCACTAGTAAAAATACTTTCTAAAAACTTAATGTTAGGTTCGAATTGCCAATGTTTAATGGTGAAGTCAATGTAGAAAAGCTAGATAATTGGATTGGACAATTGGAGGTCTATTTGAGAATAAAGAACCTTCAAGATGATGATACCAAAATTCAATTAGCTTCTTTGAGAATGGAAAATCCAACTCTTGTTTGGTGGGAAGCCAAGACAAAGGAGGAAATCAAGAAACATGGTAAGATTATTCTATCATGGTCAGATTTCATTAAAACTATTAAACAAAATTTTTATCCATTATCTCATATGCAGAAATCCATCATGAACTGGCAGAACTTTAGGCAATTAAAGGGACAAAATGTGCAAGAATACACCCAAGAATATAGGAGAAGAGCTATTTTATTAGGGGTGGATTTGCAGAGCCAAGACACTTTTATAAAGTACATAGGAAGCTTACATAACTACCTAAAACATACTATTCTTATGTTTAACCCCACTAGTCTAGATGAAGTTTGTGTTTAGGCCACATATCTAGAAGCTAGAGGGAAGAACATTTCTTAAGAGGGTAGGAAGAAACCTTTTAAGGGTAAAGCCAAGGAAAAGACCTCCAAAGGTAAAAACAAAAAAATGCATCTATTAAGAAAGAGGGAGAAAAAGTGACTTGTAAACATTATTCAAAAGAAGGCCATGATGAAACTCATTGTTGGAAATTACATCCTGAATTGAGGCCAAAGAAACCTAATAATAAAGGGAAACAAAAAACTGCTGCTACAACTCAACATGATTTAGGATATGATTCAGGTGATGAATCTAAAATTACAGCCATGTGATTGAAGAACATGAAGGGAAAAGAAATTGAAACTAAACCCAATACTAGTACATCAAACTGTCACATAAACACTCCAAATGAAGAAGAAATAATAGAATTGTTTCATGTGAGGGTCATATCCAAGCATACCAAGATTGACGCACTGTTTGACAGTGGGTCACAAGTAAACTTAATCTCTGAATATTTGGTCAAGAAACTTAACCTTGAGACCATACATCATCCAAAACCATATCCATTGGGTTGGATTTGTAAGGATGCAAATCTACAGGTTTCAAAGAAATGTATATTGAGGTTTACAATCACTGCAAGCTTTGTTGACACAATTGAATTATATGTGGTTCCGCTTGACATAGCTGGTATTTTATTAGGGATTACTTACTTGTATGACAAGAAAGTGATCTTCTATAGCCATGAGAACATGTATCATTTATTCAAAGATGGCAAGGAGATCATTGTTAGAGCACATCGCAAGAAGACAAACATTGCTTTGGTAAATGCTAGATAGGTAAAGAGGCTGGTAAATTCAAGTAAGAATTTTGTTCTTCTTATGATTAAGCCTAAAGATGATATTAATCATGAATCATTTGAGGTATGTGATCCTAATTTGAAATCAGATTTATATGATGTGGTTAATGGACATCATGAGATGTTTCAGGAGCCAACAAGATTGCCTCCAAAAAGGGAAATACAACATGAGATTCAGTTGCAGCGGGATTTTCCTCTTCCAAACATCTGTATGTATCACATGTCGATAATGGAGAATGCTGAAAGAAAGAGGCAAATCAAAGAGATGTTGGATAAAGGAATCATAAGGCCAAGCACCTCGCCATGCGGTTCACCCATAGTCTTGATATCAAACAAAGATGGGACTTGGCGCATGTGTGCATATTTTTGAGCTTTGAACAAGATTACGGTAAAAAATTGTTACCCAATCCCAATAATAGATTATTTGCTTGATCAGCTGAAAGAAGAAATTTTTTTCACTAAGTTATATTTACAAAGTGGATATCATAAAGTAAGAATTGCAGAAAGTGATATATGGAAAACTGCATTCAAAACCAAACAAGGACTCTTTGAGTGGCTAATTATGCCTTTTGGTTTATGTAATGCACCAAAAAATTTCATGCGAGTTATGGATAGTGTTTTGCGACCATTCCTTGATGAATTGTACTTAGATGACATTTTTATTTTCAACAAAACAAGAGAAGATCATGTCTTGCATGTGAATAGAGTGCTTGATATTTTGAAGAAAGAGAAATTGTTTCTTAAGATGTCAAAATGTTAGTTTGGAAAGACTTCTTTGGTCTATTTGGGACATATTGTAGGAGGAGGAGAATTGAAGATTGATCCTTCTAAAATGGAAGCCATTGTGAATTGGCCCACACCCAAAACCGTAACCGAGGTAAGAAGTTTCTTAGGTGCAGCTCAATATTGGAGGAAGTTTATCGCTAACTTTTCTTCCATCGCACCTCCTATGCATGCAATGACAAGTGTGAAGAAAGGCTTCCAATGGGGAGGCAAATATTAGCAAGCTTTCGAAGCTTTAACAGACAAGATCAGTTCAGCTACAGTCCTTGGATTACCAAATTTGAGACAGCCATTCGAGATACAAACCGATGCTAGTGAGTATGCCATGGGCGCAGTCCTTTTGCAGCATGGTAAGCCTATCGCCTTTCATTCATAAAATTTTAATGGTGCTGTGACTAATTATCCTACATATGACAAAGAACTATATGCGTTGGTACAAAGTGTCAAGAAGTGGAAACACTACTTGATGGGTAAAGAGACTTTTGTACACACCAATCACCAACCATTACAGTACTTGCAGTCGCAAACAAAATTGCAGCAATCAAGACATTTCAGTTGGATGGGATTTCTTCAACAGTTTCACTTGGTTATAAGGTACAAAAAATGTATATTCAATAGAGTTGTAGATATGCTTTCAATACCAATCATTAGTGCTTCTACTTTACTAAAAAATGATTTTGTTGTACATGAGAGTTACATAAAACAATATGCACATGACATTGATTTCCAAGATGTGTATGCTAGTTTGAGTGAAGGGAATCAAGTTAAAGAAAAATATTATCGCATGCATAACAATTTGCTGTTTCATTTGGGCAAGCTATGTATTCCACAAGGAGATAGGCTAAGTGTCATGAGAGAAGCTCATTCTTCTCTTATTTTTGGACACTGTGGTAAGCAAAACAATGGCACATCTAAATAGGTATTGTTATTGGCCTCACATGATAGATAGTGCGTCACGTTTTATAAGAGGTTTTTCTATGTGTGCAACAAGTAAGCCTAGTAATAGGAAGCTTAGATTGTACACACCACTACCGGTACCATCAAGGCCATGGGAGAGTGTCTCCATGGACTTTTTTGTAGGTCTACCTATGTCAAGAAAGCAACATGATTATCTTTTTGTAGTTATGGATTGATTCAGTAAAATGTGTATACTTATGCCATGTAAGAAGACCATTACTGCTGAACTTTATTTTCAAAATGTTTGGGTTCATTTTGGATTGCCCACTTCTATTGTTAGTGACATAGATTCCAGGTTCATTGAGAATTTTTGGTCAAATCTATGGCGAATGATGGACACAAAGTTGAAAAAGAGTACCGATTTTCATCCACAAATAGATGGAAAAACCAAGGTGGTAAACAGAACAATTGTGCATCTATTTAGAGGATATTGCAGCAAACATCCCAAGTTTTGGGATGAACAACTGCATTACATTCAATGCGCTTACAACCGGGCAAAGCACTCTTCAACACAAACCTCATCTTTTGAAGTATGCTTTGGGTATTTTCCAAAATCGCCATTAGACTTCATCTTTGGAAAGGATGTTGCAATTGTTGGCCATAGTGATATTGATAAGGCTCGAAAGTTCATTAAGCAAATTCAGATTATACATCAACAAGTTCAAGAAAAACACAATAAAAGTCAAAGAAAATACAAAGAGAGGTATGACAAACACCAGGTTGATCACAAGTTTCAAGAGGGAGATGAGGTATGGTTGCACATTAGCAAAGAAAGGATGTAAGGGGAAGGTAAAAATATCAAACCCATTCGCTATGGTCCTTTCAAGATCATAAAAAAAGTTGGTAATAATGCATTCCAACTTGACTTGCCTTCTTACATGTAAATGTATTCAGTTGTTAATGTTGAAAACTTATGCTTGTATGAGCCACCATTGATCAAGGAAGTGATATTCAACTACCTTCTATTGAAGATTTCTCGCAAGAATTTCTAGTTGAGCTCAAAGAAGATACAATTCTTGACATGAGGACAAGAGCATCAAAGAGGGGAAGTGTTGACTACCTTCGAGTTGGGATCAAAGGCACTAAACCAAGTAAGACAAAATGGATGGAGGTTGGAAAGGTGAGGGAGCTATACCCTCATCTACTGAACAAGTAATCAAGTATTTTGGGGTTCAAAAGCTTCCTAATGGGGAGGAATGATCAGGAGTTCATAAATTTTTCTCAAAATTCAAAGTTACAGGATTGAGTTGAAACCAGGATGGTTGCGTAGATCTCGTCTTCCTAATTCTGGCGCCGTGAATGGTTCGAAAAACCGATGTCGTATGAGGAAGATATCGCGTTTTGATTGAAATGCCAAACATGTAAAATTGCGACAGTTTGACCAAGTTTGACTGGAATGCATAGTCAGCAAGGTGGAATGTACAGTCAGCAAAAGAGAATATTCCTTTCTCAGGACCAATTGTGGTTTGACAAGTGTCAAGTTTATATTGGAAGGTACAGGGTTGGAAGAGCCAATTACAAGCTGCCATGTGGCTAGCCCTGAGGCCGCAACGTGGCACTGCAACCTCATATCAAAAATTTTGTGAGGGTCTGCAAGAATCGACCCCCAGACCTTCTGTCGTGCATGCACAGACCTTACCACCCAAGCTACACGATGTTTCTTAACCGTATACAGTTGCGAGTTATCCTTAAGGTTTAATGAAATCACATTCGGGGGTTGGGAACTGCCGATGGTCCCAACCCGCCAACGGTTACCCGGAGCATATCACATGGCACCGTTAAAATTTAACCACCACACAGATAAGTCTTAACCCAATGACATTAAACTGTGGTTCAAACTTGTCAACCGGAGTTACTACCGCAGGTTCTGCTAACAACCACGATAACCACGGTTTTGAGGGTGCGCATGTGGCCACTTGCAACCGCAAACATTTAATGCAATGGTGTGTTTCAACAGTAAGTTAGAGGGCACACCATTTTTGGTGGGTATGCCTTTTTAAACTCTATTTAAGTGGAGTTCTCCACTTTTAGTGGAGCTTTCCTAGATGAAACTGGGCAAAAGTGTAGGAGGCCCAATTTTCGACCGTTCTAAGTGAATGAAGAGTCATTTTTGACTAATTGGAGCATTCTGGAGCCATTGGTGTAGAGAAAACTACTATTAGAGCACTGTAACTACATGTAATAGTAAAATTTTGAGCATAATGAAAGATGGACAAGCCATTGGGAGCTGGACCAACAGATGTAGCCCAGGAGGGGTGAACTACTTCATCACGCCTGCTGTATAAATTTCATGTGGTGACTTATTTCTCTGTTATTCACTGTTGTTCAGTGTTATTTATGCTTTTTTTATGCTTCTAATTCACTAAAAATCATCTAAAATTCATGGATAAACTCCTTAAACCTTATGCAAACTAATGAACTGATTATGCACATGTTTTTAAAACTGAAAGACACTTACCACAACAAAACTAATACAGTTAGTTCAGATCAACGACAGCTGGGTCAAGTCGGGCACTGAGGCATTGTTACAGAACTGTGTAGCTATCGCATCATAACTAGAAAGGACACCTCAAAACTTTGGGGGGATGCATTAGCAACAACCAGATTCAGCAAAAAAAATGATGTTCCAGTTTCAATTTGTTTTCTTGGTATGATTGCATAAGTAATTTTAACAATTTAGGTAGTCGTAGTAGTTTCAATAAGTTCAACAGTTACTAACTATTTGGATGTATTTAAGTAGATAGAAATAAATAAAATAGGTTCTTAGCTTTGGACCTCTGGATTACTGTTAATTTGGTATTGAATTTTCTCAGAAATTAATGAAAGAAGATCAAGTTTCCTGCACCTTTTGATGTTGACACGTCTTTCCAGTTTCGCTCCGTGTTTATTCCTCTTTGAATGTAGTGAAGTAATGTAGCTTCGGGTCTCTTTTTACATCTTTATGTAAGAGTTAAACAATCCTTAATGTGCGCTCCTTCACAAATCCTCTTTGAAACTTAAAAACAATAGATTCTATGTTTACAACATATTATTTTGAGTTTCCCCTCTCTTCACAAACTCCTGATGAAACTTTAAAGTAATAGATTCTGTGTTTACAACATATTATTTCGAGTTTCCTCTCTCTCCATGAATTTCCTCTAAAACTTAAAAGTGGTAGATTATGTGTTTTCGGCATATCATTTTGAGTTTCCCTTACAGTTCTTCTTTTCATTTCATTCAAATATCAGTAGTTTATGGCATTGTGAAGGCTTTCATTATATCATATTATTGAGGGTATTAAGTAATTAAATTCCAAAGGTGTTAAACATAGGCCATTTGATATTGTAAATTTGACATATATTTATAAAATGTCTTAAGCACTGATTCCTTACCATAGCCAAGGGATTGTTTCTTGAGATACAACATTTTCTGGCGCCGTTGCTGGGGACGAAGAAACAAAGTTTATTTTTCCTATGTTTTTCACATTATTTCCTCTGGTTGTTCAGTGAGGAGGAAATATTTGGTTGTGTTTGTTATTTTCGAAATTATATCTTTCAAAAGGCCTCACACAAGGTCAAATACCTCACAACAGATAGTTCCTTCTTTGCCAGATCCAGAAAGATTGGTTTTTAAAAAGGCTCAGAAACCTAAAACTCCTTTAACACCTGAACCTACATTGTCTGCTCCTAACAGTAGTTCTAGTAATACGTTGTTTGAAGATATTTCTAAAATACTTCCTTCCTTGGAACAAGATTCACCTTTCACACCACTTTATTTTCAAGAACCTAAGGTGGAAGAACACTCCTTTGAGTCTGTTTCGTTTACTTTTACTAAAGCTCAACAAAATCTAGTTGTTGGTCCCTCTGCTATTGTCCATCAACCTATCCCCATATCAGTTTTGCCTCCACCTTCGTTCATTTTCACAACGGGTCCGTCGACTGCATCTAACCAAGGAACAATCAATTAAGATGCAAACATGGCAGCACCAGCCTTTTTGTTGAACATATATGCTCCACTTAACCTTCCTCAACCAATTTATGCAATGCCTCAAGAGTATCTTAAGTTACTCCCACGTTTTACAGGAGAATATGAAATAACTGCAGAACAACACTTGCCTATGTTTTGTAATTTTGCTGAAAACCTGAATGTAGAACATCTTGATGTTGTAATGAGGCTCTTTGTTCAATATTTGGATGGAAAGGCTAGGAAGTGGTTTAAGGGATTGCCAGATAATTCAATTAATACATGGGAATAAATGGAAAATCGATTAACTCAGAGATGGGGTGAAAAAGGGATCATGGATATTCACTGACAAAATTCAATGCAATCAAAAGAAAATTAGATGAAAATATATCGGATTTTATCAAAAGATTCAATAAGTTGTATAACAGTTTGCCTGTAGAAATGAAGCCCCCCCCCGTTTGGAGCAAAGGTGGTTTTTTCTGGGGCTTTTGAATCCGATTTTATTTTCACACTTATATAAAGGAGATCTCCTACTCTAGAGAAGATACAGATAGATGCTTTAGAGATTGAAGCTAATATGACTGCAGCTGGAAAGGCGAAAGGGAAACAACCAGTCAAAGAAGGGGAAGGCAAAAGAAGAATCATCACAAGATCTAAGAATTGAAGATATGACAAAGGTGATAAAAAATATGACAAATACTCTAGCTAAGATGGAATTGGAAAATAAACACTCCCAAAGACAAGTACAACAAAATCAAGGGGGGTTTAACCCTCAATTCAGAAGGCATCCCCTGCATATCTTGTAGAGGGAAAGAAGAGATGAAGACTAGGTTCAAGCACCATTGTATATAGAAGCAACACCTAGAGAGCCAACAAAATATGACCAAAGGGAGGCCGAGGATCAAGTACCTACTATGTATACAATAGAAGACGATGAAGAGGAAGATTAAGAGGGAGAATATGCTGAAGTTGAAGTATCTTTTGATCAAGATGAAATGGATGAATAGTATAGGCAATTCATATATTTAATGCAAGGTGAGTTACATAAAAATTATGATTTAAGGTCTAGAAAGAGATATAGAGTGTAGGATAATGAAGGTGAACAACAACATTCCATTCCTCCTCTAATGGTGACTCCACAACAAAAGGACCCTGTGAAACAAGTCAGTAATGGGAAACAACCTGTAAATTAACTTAATAGAACAAATGTGCAACAGGGTGAATCTTCCCAGAACAAATCAGTTGACACTAATATTTTGGAGAGAGTTGTTCATGTACCCGAACAAGCGGCAAATTCTAGAAAGAGTGAAGAAGAACCTGAAAAGAACGTTAAGAAAACTCATGCTTTCAGTTTGGCAAAAGAGTTGAAGAAGTTTAAAATTCAGGTACCTCTTCTAGAATTAGCTAAAATACCAGCTTACAAGAATGAAATTTCAGAATTTATTAATCTCACACAGGTGGAAGATATAAGTGACACGGTGAACTTACAAGAAGAAAAGCCAGTGGTCACCTTTGGTCCTCATGTAGAAGAAGTAGATCCTTCTGTTCCACCCTTCTATATTTATCTGTTGCTTCATGATTTTACTCTACATAATTGCATGCTGGACTCAGGAGCGTCCCATAATCTCATGCCATTGCCTGCTATGAAGGAACTTAACTTGCAGATTACCAAACCTTATAGGGATCCATATTCATTTGATTCCAAAAGGGTGAAATGTCTTGGGTTAATTAAAGATGTAGCAGTTTCGTTGGCACAAATCCCATCAAAGAGTATTATCATGGATGTAGTGGTTGCTGACATCCCAGCCAGGTTTGGAATTCCCCTGTCAAGATCTTGGGGAGAAAATTTGGGAGGTGTTCTAAAATTAGATTTCACTTATGCTATCATTCTGGTTTTTAATGGGGAAGAAAGAATATTGTACAGGGAAACAAGGTTTGTGAAGACCACCTCCAAGAAATATGCAGGAAGTTCCCCCATTTATAGTCAAGAAACAGAAGACATTTCTTGTTTCATGCTGAATGAATATGTAGAATTTGCTGAAGACACAGGGAAGAAACTCTCTTCAGCAGTTGTAAATAATGAGATGCACTCAAGGAATATTTGGAAGTGCTACTTTGATGGTGCCTACTCCAAGGAAGGCACAGGTGTTGGATTCTTGTTGATATCACCAGAAGGTAACCTCATGCCTTTTGTTGAGATTCAACAAGATGATGAGCTTAGTGAAAAGAGTCGCCTTCACTAAGTGGGCCCGCAGGCTATTTTTGGTGCAAATTCTATTTTTAGACATGTCGATCATATTCTATGAGTTGTAGGATGCTACTTGTGGATGGTTGGTCAAGTTGGAAAAATATATGGACTTCTATTTTTAGACATATTGGGTGGAATCTATTTTTAGATTTCCAGTCTAAAAATAGATATGTCGAATATTATTAGCTCTTAATAATATTTGGACTCTAAACATTATCTTATTCTCTTGGAGCACTTCAGTTAAGTGCACAGATGTGGCACAACAACTGACAGAAGGAATTACGCTATTCCTGAGGGTTTACTGGAGCTAATGCATGGAGGACTTCAGTTAGAACTCATGTGACAGAGTTTGGTGGAGTTGTAGAAGTAGCTGGTGGAGTTGTGTTCAGTTTAACTCAGTTAGACACAGTTGAGCTAGTTGTATCTAGTCTAACTGATTGATACACTAGTGAGAGTGGTGTGAATTAATTAATAATTAATTCACTAAATATTAACTCATTAATCAACTGAAGAATATATTAGTTAACTAAAATGCATGGATAGTTTCAGTGGAGACCAGTGGAGAGATAGGTGAAAGGGCAAGGTGACTATCAGTTGTAACTATAGTGATGCATTGATTGCATCCAAAATAGAGTAGAGATGCCAATGAGGATTGGATGAGCAAGGCTGGACCAATTCAAGTTCATTCAGAGCCATTCTTCAGCAGGGATTGCACAGTAGAGGCAGGCTAGCAGGTGGCAAAGATCGGTGCATGGATTTGCTAGATTGGGCCTGATTAGTGTGTAGCGATTGTATTGTACTAAGAGCTTGATATGATCAGCTTTGTATGAGGATTGTTACATGATCTCTATGACATATATTATATACAGATAGTTGGGGTTTTCAGCTTCAGGCTTTCCCGTTAAACAACTGTGTTAATGTGTGTGAATTTTTGTTGTTTCATGTGTGCATTGCAATCTTGATTTAATTTCCGCAAATGATCAATGGTGGAATAGATTCTGTATTTTGCATGAAGCTAAAATAGTGTGAGATCAGGAGAATCTTGATATATAAATAATAGCAAGTAATATAAAGTTCTACATGGTATCGTAGGTATATTGATCATTAGCAGCATTGCAAATTATCAAGCGGTTGAGTTTTGTACCGGTGGAATTCGAATTTGTCGTTAAAGGTTTTCTGTACAAGTTAAGCATTCATTGAAATGTCTTTCAATGGATTAAAAATTGGAGTATGCCCTTGATGGTAGCTCAAATTATATTGCATGGAAGGACAGGATGGAGGTGGTGCTGGATGATAATGGGTTGAAGGAGTTTATAGATGTTGAAATTCCAAAACCTACTTCTAGCGATGCAGCCGCACTTGACGCATGGAAAAAGAACAGCAAAATGTCAAAGGATTCTGTTGGAAGGTGTGAAGGATCACATAGTGTCCAGCCTTCACGGTAAATATTCTCCATTCTTAATGTGGAAAGCTTTGACAGACTTGTTCCAAAGCAGAAGCGACTAGAGGAAGTTGGCACTTAAAGACAAACTCAGGAAAATAAAAATGGAGAAAGGCGATAGTATACCAAAATACCTCACGAAGTTCATCCACTACAAGGTTGAACTAGGAAGTGTGGGGGTTACTGTAGATCAAGAGGACTTGGTGAGCTTGGATCTCCCCAGCTTCCCAAGAGTTGGCATAGCTACGAGGACTCCGTCAATGGTCGTGAGAAATCACGGGATGGGAGCGACTTTGGTCGCATTCGTGTGGGCAGGAGGAGATAAGGCTAGTATCAGGATGGATCTTCATCGAAGAATGAAGATGAATAAAATTGCGCTTTGGATGCCAAAGCAGAAAGAAAGGAAAGTGAACAAAATCTTCAATCCGATGGCAAAGCAGGACTTGTCCAAGGTGAAGTGCTTTCACTATCACCAACATGGACATTATGCCACTAATTGTCCACAGAAGAAGAAAAATAAGCAAGCTGCTGGATTTGCAGCTGGAGAGGCCTTAGCTTCATAGTTTGAGCTGGATTTTTCACTGATCGCATGCTTGGTTTCAAGTGTGATGGGGTCAGTGTGGTTTCTTGACAGTGGTGCATCTTTCCATATGAACGGAGAAAAATATTTGTTTACTGATCTAGATGAGAAGGATCTTGGAGTGCACATCAAGATGGGCGATGATGGTAGATACAGTGTGACTGGTATCGGGACCATTTCCTTTGAGAGGGAGTCTAGTAAACCTTTCATATTGAAGGATGTCATGCATGTTCCAGGATTGAAGAAGAATCTGATCTCTGTGGCGATGTTGGAAGACAAGGGATATGATGTTGTTTTTAGCAAGGGAAAGACTTTCCTACGTAGTAAGGCAACTGGTGAAACCCGAAGGATAGGGGTTTGATTTAAGAACCTTTATCAATTGCGGGTAGATGCCTGCACAGCAATGGCAAGCAAGGAAGAAGGAGTGGTGAGTCAAGATAAGGGCGAATTGTGCATATTTCAAGAGATTGGGCCATCTTCACCATGGCGCTTGAAAATTTTGGCAACGTATTTCTACCCAAGCCCTAAGGGTAATTGATTTAGGTACCGATGAATGCAAGGATTCACTTTGGGAAAATTTGTGAAGACCACTTTTCACGGAGAAGGATAGCCCCGCCACGACTATCATCCTTATAGAATTCACAGAGAGAATTCACACGTACGTGTGTGGACCTTTTCTCGCAGCTTCGACAATGTTAAGGTATTATGTGATATTGCCGAGAAATTTTCGTAAATGATCTTCATGTGGTTGAAGAGAGAGACATACTCAAAGTTCTGTGAGTGCAAGGCATTGGTTGAGAAAGAATTGGGGAAGCAGGTGAAAGCTCTTAGGAGTGATAATGGTGGTGAATACATCTCTGGCGAATTCAAAGAATTTTGCAGCGCAGAAGGAATTCGAAGAGAGCTCATAGCGCCTCATAACCCACAACAGAATGGGGTCACGGAGAGAAAGAACATAACGATCATGGGTGCTGCATGGGTGATGCTGCATGATCAAGGCCTTCCCATACACTTGTGGGATGAGGCATGCAACACTACGGTTTGTGTGCAAAATCGTTGTCCTCATAGAGTACTTGGCATGAGTACACCCGAAGAGGCGTTTTCTAGTAAGAAGCCTGATATTTCTCATTTGAAGATTTTTGGCTCACCCGTTTACATTCATGTGACGAAGGATGCCAGGAAGAAGCTGGAGCTGACCGCAGAGGTTGGGATATTTGTGGGGTACATAGAAACACCCCACAATTATCGTGTGTATTTTCCAGACATTCGAATAACTTTCGTGTGACGGGATATCAAATTTCATGAGGAGAAAGCCATGAAGTTGTCGCTTGAGAGGGAGCTACACTTGCATGCAGAGGAGGAGCTACTTGTTCCTAAAGATGAGCCTCAAGATGTGGATCACCCACAAGAGGAGGTTCATGGAGTGGAAGAAACCACTCATGCAGAGCCAAACATCAGAGGGCGGTGCGCACTAAGCGAAGCCGAGTCGATCAAACCTTGATGGTGTTGCTAGAATGTAGGAGCACCTACATCAAATACGTACGCAGACAAATACCCGATTCGACGATCGATACATGGCTCGATGAGCAAGTGTATGGGATTGCAATCCATCTTCTTTCGAGGCAAACAAGTGAAGATCCCGCATGGGTAGATGCCATGGTGGAAGAGTATGATTCGATTGTCAAACAATGCGGGAGATTGTCCCAAGGTCATGAAATTAGTGGTAGGTTCGGATGGATCTACAAAGTCAAGCAAGTCAGTTGTTGTGAGCGGCTGTGAGCAAGACAAGGTAAGATTTGCTGTCCGGGCTTCTCACAAATCGAGGGGATCGACTATGAAGAAACCTTGCACCTCGCTCTAAAGGTAATATTCCAAATCGTACCATCCTTGCTCTCTCAGCGCAGATGGGTTGGCACATTCATCAGATGGATGTGAAGACTGTGTTCCTTAACGGAGTCATTGAGGAGGAGGTGTACATAGAGAAGCATGAAGGTTTCGAAATATTCAGCAGCGATTCGCATGTGTGTAGGCTCAAAAGAGCATTGTATGGGTTGAAAAAAGCACCTCGTGCTTGGTACACATGGATAGACAATTATTTCACTGAACTTGGATTCACCAAGAGTGAGGTAGATCTGAACCTATACCAGATTGTGGTGGAGGCTAAGTTGCTGATCATTGTACTTTATGTAGATGATTTGATACTAACAGGTGATGAACTGTTGATACACTCATGCAAGGTAGATCTTGTAAAGGAGTTTGAGATGAAGGACTTGGGCCTCCTTCATTATTTCCTGGGATTGGAAATTTGGCAGCGGGAAGGTGAAATGTTTGTGTCTCAAGGCAAGTATGCCCGGGAAGTACTAGAGAAGTTTCACATGCAAGGCCGCAAGCCTATCGACACTCCTCTTCTCGGTGGTTGGAGGAAAGAGAACAAGCAGCATCGGCAAGAGGTAGATGCCATTGTTTATTGACAACAGTTGGTTGGTTCGCTCAAGGGTCTAGTCACACGATCGGACATATGCTACGCCGTTAACCAACTTTCACAGCCATGTGTTGCTCACTAAGTTTCTTGGGTGTTATGCAAGCATGTCCTGAGGTATCTCAAGGGCACATCGGGATATGGATTGTGGTACAGACAGTTGGATGAGTTGAAGCTGCATGGCTTCACGGATGCAGATTTGGCAGGGAGCCCAACGGAAAAAAAGAGCACATCCGGAGGGATATTCAGTATCGGATCTACAACAGTTTCTTGGTACAGTAGGAAACAGAGATCCGTGGCACTCAGTTCAGCGGAGGCTGAGTACATGGCAGCAAGTTTGGCTACATGCGAGGCTATATAGATGAGGAAGATCCTGGTTGGTTTGTTTGGTTCTCACTTAGAGCCTACTGTGATTTATTGTGATAATCAAAGTTGCATTAAACTCTCAGTTAATCCATTATTTCATGATAAATCTAAACATATTGACATTCAGTACCATCATATCATAGATTGTGTGCAGCAGAAGATCATGTTGCTTTCTTACATTCCTACAGAGGATTAGGATGCAAATATTCTGACAAAGGCACTCACCAAGAGCAAATTCGAATACCATAGTGACAGGATCAGGGTGGAAAATAATCCCTATATTATTGAGAAGGAGTGTTGAGATTCAACAAGATGATGAACTTAGTGAAAAGAGTCAGCTTCACTAAGTGGGCCCGCAAGCTATTTTTGGCGCAAAGTCTATTTTTAGACTATGTCGATCATATTCTATGAGTTATAGGATGCTATTTGGGGGATGGTTGGTCAAGTTGAAAAATATATGGACTTCTATTTTTAGACATATCAAAGAATCTATTTTTAGATCACAAACTTCCAAATATAAATATGTCTAATATTATTAGCTCTTAATAACATTTGGACTCTAAACATTATCTTATTCTCTTGGAGCACTTCGCCATGTGTACGTATGTGCACAAGCATTCAATGTATGAATTATGCTATTCCTAAGGGTTTAATGGAGCTAATGCATGAGGACTTGAAATGCTAGAACTCATGTGAAGAGCTATGGAGTTATAATAGTTATGGAGTTGTATTCAGTTTAACTCAGTTAAACTCAGTTGAGCTAGTTATATCTAGTCTAGCTGATTGATACACTAGTGAGAGTGGAGTGAATTAATTAGTTAATTAATTCACAAATAATAACTCATTAATCAACTGAACAATACATCAGTTAACTACAGTGCATGGCAGTTTCAGTGGAGACTAGTGGAGAGATAGGTGAAAGAGCAAGTGTGACTATCAGTTGTGACTATAGTGATGCATTGATTGCATCCAAAACTTAGTGGAGATTCCAATGACGATTGCACAGTGAAATCTTGGTGGATTCGAGTTCATTCAGAGCCATTCTTCAGCAGGGATTATGCAGCAGAGGTAGGATAGCAGGTGGCAAAGATCGATGCATGGATTTGCAAGATCAGGCTTGATTAGTGTGTAGTGATTGTATTGTACTGAGAGCTTGATATGATTAGCTTTGTATGAGGATTGTTACATGATATCTATAACATATATTTTATACATATAGTTGGGGTTTTCAGCTTCAAGCTTTCTCGTTTAAAAACTGTGTTAATGTGTGTGAATTTTTATGGTTTCATGTGTGCATTGCAATTGATTTAATTTCTGCATGTGATGATTAATAGTGGAATAGATTCTATATTGTGCATGAAGTTAAAATAGTGTGTGATCAAGAGAATCTTGAATATATAACACATAAGTTATATAATTTCTACACCTTTCTCTTTTAAACTAGAATTTGAATCAACAAACAATGTGGCTGAGTATGAGGCCTTAATCTCAAGCCTTCAAGTTGCTAAACAAATGGGAGTTCGATGTATTTCAATTTTTGGTGACTCTGAATTGATAATAAGGCAGATTAAAAACCATTTTCAAACCAAGCATCCGAGATTAAGATCATATAGGAATGAAGTTTGGGATCCGATAGAAAACTATTTTGAAGCCTTCAATATTCAGTATATTCTGAGGTAGGAGAATAGATTGGCCGATTCTTTAGCATTTGAAGCGAGCACCTTCAAACCTCCCATAAATCCAAGGCTAAGGTATGAAATTGAAATTAGACATAGACCTTCTATCCCTGATAATGTGAAACATTGGCAGGTGTTTGAAGATGATGAACATATAAATCAGTTCCTGACAATGATTGGAAACTTTGAAGATGTTGAGATAGACTGAGAGGAAGAACAAACAGAGGATAAAGCATAAATAAGAAACCTAAAGCAGTCTATAGGTGAACAAAATATTATCCAATTGAAAGATATTGTGCTCCCTAAATGGTTGGTTCCCCTCAAAATATTATTTGATTCTAATGATGTTGTTGTTGATTCAAAGAAAACACATCAAGAAGAAGAGATGGAATATTGTAATTTGGGAACTCAGCAGGAACCAAAAATAGTCAAATTGTTCAAAAGTGTTCCCAAAAATTACAAAGGAAGATACATTGACCTTTTTAAGAAATATGTGGATGTGTTTTCCTGGTCATATGAATACCTAAAAACATATGACAAAAGCATAATTCATCATAAGATTCCATTGAAAGAAGGAATCAAACCACACAGACAGAAGCTCAGACAGATCAATCCATTCTTTCTAGCTCCAATTGAAAAAGAAGTGAAGAAATTGTTGTAGGAAAAAATTATAGTCCCTCTCAAATATTCAGACTAGGTTTCTAATCTGGTTCCAGTAAGAAAGAAGAATGGAGAGATAATATTGTGTGTAGATTTCAAGAATTTGAATAGATCATCTCTAAAAGATAATTATATTATGTCTTAAAGAAGGTGATATGAGCTTACAGGTTGTCTATGGTTGACAGATTTTCTAGGTATAATCAGGTAGCAGTAGAAAAATAAGATCAGAAGAATACTGCTTTCACGATGCCCTGGGGCACCTTCATGTATGCAAGGATTCCATTTGGCCTTACGAACGCAGGTGAAACATTTTAGAGGGCCATGGACATAGCCTTTGTTGGTGACAGGTTAGTAGTTATATATTTGGATGATGTAACCGTTTTCTCAGGGTCAGATGATGAACACTTGGAGAATTTACAAAAAACTTTTCAAAAGTGCAAAAAGTTTGATCTGTCATTAAATCCCAAGAAATATTTATTTGCCTTAGAAGAAGGTAAATTATTGGGTCACATAGTTTCTAAACAAGGAGTAAAGATTGACCCATCAAGAGTGGAAGCCATTCAGATGATTCCTTTACCCAAAAGCAAGAAAGATATCTAGAGATTCCTGGGAAAAATAAACTTTCTGAGGATATTTGTGCCCAATTATGCTGAGATTGTGAGAAGTATAATAGATATGTTGAAGAAAAATGCAGAAGTGAAATGGGATAAGGAAGCAAGAGAAGAATTTGCTAGAATAAAGGAAGTACTGCAGGAAGCTCCGGTTCTAATTAGTCCAAACTATCAAAAATCCTTTCAGGTATTCTCATTTTCATCCCCCACTACTATTTTTGTTGTGTTGTTGCAGAAAAATGAAGATAATAGGGAGAAACCAATTACATTTTCAGTAAAGTTCTCAAATATGCTGAGCTCAAATACAATATTCTGGAGAAACAAGTATATGCTTTGGTCAAAGCACTGAAAGCCTTCAGGACTTATGTGTTATGGTCCCAAATAACAGCTTATGTTCCTAATTCTACTGTGAAAGACGTGCTAGTCCAAAGTGATGTTGAAGGAAAAAGGGGGAAATGGATAGAAAAAATCCAAGAGTGTGATTTGGACATCAAACCCACCAAGTTGGTCAAGGGACAGGGGTTAGTGAAGTTGTTGACAAAGACAAATTTCTGAGCCTTGGGATTTAATCTGTTGGCACCAACGGATGGAGTTGTTAATGAAGAAGGTCAAAGCAATTCCAAAACATGTATTCAATACAATGTTTTGTGCTCTGATTGGTATAAAGATATTGTGCATTACCTGTGTTTCTTTTCTTGTCCAACTTCACTAAATAGAACAAAATACAAAGCTCTTAAGCTCAAATCTTAGCCATATGTTATAGTAGAAGCAAAGCTATACTAGAAAGATCCTGCTGGTATTTTTCTTTTATGTTTGACCGAAGGGGAATCTATTGAAGTCACCAAAGAATATCATGAAATTTTGTGTGGAGGTCATTATAGTTGGAAGGTCACCGCTCATAAAATTCTCAAGTCATGCTTCTATTGGCCAACCCTATCTGCGAATGTTTATAGACTAGTCAGAAGTTGTCAAAAGTGTTAATTGTTTGTTGAAAATAAAAAACTTGCTCCATTACCTCTCATCCAAGTATTTATTGAAGAACCTTTCAGGCAATGGGGATTGGATTTTATTGGAGAGATAAACCCACCGTCGAGTGGATAGTTCAAGTGGATTATAACTGCCACTGATTACTTTACAAAATGGGTTGAAGCAATACCCACTAAGAAGGCGAATGACCAAGTAGTGATGAAGTTTATAGAGGAAAACATTTTCAGTTGATAGAAATGTCCAGTCAAGATTGTCACTGATAATGCTCATATATTCAACTCTTCTCATTTCTTTAATTTTTGTTAAACATATAATGTAATTTTATCACATTCCACATCGTATCATCCCCAAGGGAATGGATTTACAGAGTCTTCAAATAAGACATTGGTCAGAATCTTGAAGAAGACAATCACTGAGAATCAAAAGGATTGGGATATGAAGTTGAAGATTTCCCTCTGGGCAGTTCGAGTCACTACCAGGAGATCTACTAGAAAGTCTCCCTATGAAATGGTTTATGGAACTCAAGCACTATTTCTTACTCAGCTAGATAGACCAATGATTTATTTCCTCCAAAAACCTCAGGAAGAACCTAATTTTATGGTAAGAATATTGAACAAAATAATTGAATCAAGTGAGAACAGAAAAAATGTCAGGGATAACTTGATTACTTATCAGGAAAAGATGAAGTCTATATTTGACAGAAAGGCTAAAGAAGTTCTCTTTCAAGTAGGAGATTTGGTACTAAGATGGGACACCAGACAAGAAGAAAAGGGGAAGCAGGGTAAATTTTACCCTCTCTGGTATGGTCCATACAGAATCTCTGAGGTAAGGTCAAATAACACATTCATTTTGGAAGATCTAGATGGAGAGTCAGTACAACTACCTGTGAATGGGTAGTACCTAAAGCATTATTCCCAACATTAAAATTCATCATTCCACCATTGAAATACCATATTTCTCATTGCTCATATGTCACCAAGCAATATTTGACTCCATGTCCAATAGATAAGACACTAATTTTCAATTCTTAGCGCTTTAGTGGAAAAATCACTATCTCCAGGTGGAGCCAGATGTTGTGGCTCATTTGCATTTAGCTTTGAAATATTTTTCAAAACACTAAAAAAGCAAATATGTTAGAAAATGTAAAATTTTGTATGTCAAAGAAGAATTTTAATTTATATGTTGGTACATTAAAATTACCTGATGATGTGTGAAGGTGGGTCGACTCAGGCTCATTCACGTGCAGAACAGTTCAAAGGCCAGACCGAGGGGCACGTTCAAAACATTGCACATCGGTCAGGGTCGAGTCGGGCTCATTCACAAGATCAGGAGAGACTAGCGTGGTAGAACACCAGATAAGCTCAAGAGGGTTACACCGTGGAGAAGAATAGACTAATTTCCTACATGCAGATAAATGGCACATTTCCCTTAGAAACTTAAGAGTTTTGGAGGAGGCGCAAAGGGAAAATCAGATGGTCAGTATCAAAGCGTAGAACTGAAATGGAGATATGGACGGTGGAGATTGTATCACATATCGCATTCGGTAAAGGTTACAAGTTTGAAATATGGTTAAAATTACAATATTGCGATGTGATGCAACCTCATATCGCGCTTTGCGAGGTCGTGAGGAAAGGTGCTAAAGGAAGGGCGTTGTGATCAAGCGGCAGCGTTGTAGGTTTTACATCGCTATTTGCGATTTGCAAGATCTGCCCCACCTCCGCTTGCCATGTCACCTTCTCCCGCCCACGTGTATTCTCGACATCGCAACATTTTACACTTACCTTCTCATTTCTAACAAATATACCGATTTGCGATTTGTGATTGGCCCCACCTCCGCTTGCCACGTCACCTTCCGCTCGTTGCACATCGCAATGTTTAACACTTACCTCCTATTTCTATAACAAATCGCCTATTTGCGATTTTTGATTGGCCCCACCTCCACTTGCCACGTTACCTTCCACCTCTCGCACTTCGTACATCGCAATGTTTAACACTTACCTCCCGTCTTTCATAACAAAATCCCCAATTTTCGATTTGCGGGCGGATACGATGTGGTTTCAAAAGTGAACTCCAAAGGTTTTCAAATCTGAATGTAAGGCATTTCTTGTGTTAAATCGCATCAGAGGAAGAAAATAGGATTATAATGTAAAGCTGGTGAAATGCCAAAATGCGATAGAAAGCGGACGCGATGCGTTCTCCAAGGGTGAGTAGAATATAGTCTAAGTCCAAGTCTTGCGGTGGTTTACGAAGAGAAGGCGGAACGCTGCCAGCACGAACAAAAGGGGATAGGATAACATTGTTTGAAGCACATAGGAATAGGCAGAGTCGGGTAGAAGAACATATAGTGGCGTTGTTGAAAGCATGACAATTGGGTCAAGTCAGGAACTGAGGCGTTATTACAGAACTGTGCAGCTATCGCATCATAACCAGAAAGGAAATCTCAGCACTTCAGGGGGACGCATTAGCAACAATCAGATTCAGCGAAACAAATGACATTTCTAGTTTCAATTTGTTTTCTTGGTATGATTGCATAAGTAATTTTAACAATTTATGTATTCGAAGTAGTTTCAAGAAGTTCAGCAGTTACAAACTATTTGGATGTATTTAAGTAGATAGAAATAAAGAAAAGGGGTTCCAAGTTTTGGACCTCTGGATGACTGTTAATTTGGTTCAGAATTTTCTGAGAAATTAGTGAAAGAAGATCAAGTTTCCTACACTTGTTGATGTTGATATGTCTTTCTAGTTTTTCTCTGTGTTTATTCCTCTTTGAATGTAGTGAAGTAATGTAGCTTCGGGTTTCTTTTTACATCTGTAAGTAAGAGTTAAACAATCCTTAATGTGCGCTCCTTCACTCCATCTCTTCTCCCTTCACAAATTATCTATGAAACTTAACAGTAATAGATTTTGTGTTTACAACATATTATTTTGAGTTTCCCCTCTCTTCATAGACTCTTGATGAAACTTTGAAGTAATAGATTCTCTGTTTACAGCATATTATTTTGATTTTCCTTTCTCTCCATGAATTTCCTCTGAAACTTAAAAGTGGTAGATTCTATGTTTTCAGCATATCATTTTGAGTTTCCCTTACAGTTCTTCTTTTCATTTCATTCAAATATCAATGCTTATGGAAATTGTGAAGGCTTTCATTATATCATATTATCGAGGGTATTAAGTAATTAAATTCCAAAGGTGTTAAATGGAGGCCATTTGATATTGTAATTTTGACATACATTTATAAAATGTCTTAAGCATTGATTCCTTACCACAACCAAGGGATTGTTTTTTGAGATACAACAAGATCCAAAAGATTGTCAATGATTGATGGCTTTTCAGGCTATAATCAGATTTCAGTTCACATGAAAGATAGAGAAAATACAACATTTACCACACCCTAGGTACATTCATGTACAACAAAATTCCATTTGGACTGATGATTGCAAGCAAAAATTTTCAGCAGGCAATGGATATTGCCTTTGTGGGAGAAAAAGACAGATTTGTAGTCATCTATTTGGATGACATCACAGTCTATTCAAAATATGATGAAGACCACTTGAAACATTTGAAACAAGTTTTTGACAAATGCAGAAAGTTTGGTTTGTCCTTGAACCCAAATAAGTCATCCTTTGTTGTACAAGAAGGGAAATTATTGGGACATATTGTAACAAAAAGTGGCATCTGTATTGATCCGGGAAGAGTAGAAGCTGTTCAGAAGATTGGTTTACCAAAGAATAAAAAAGAATTGCAGTCATTTTTAGGGAAAATCAATTTTCTAAGGCGTTTTGTTCCTAACTTTGTAGAGTTGATCAAACACATAAATGCCTTGCTGAAAAAATATGCAGAATTTAAATGGCGAGATGAAGCAAAGAATTCTTTTTCAGCAATCAAGTCTGCCTTGACTGAAGCTCCAGCTTTTATTAGTCCTGATTTTGAAAAATATTTTCTGATTTTTTCATATGCTTCAGAAGAAATAATTACAACTGTCTTGTTACAGAAGAACAAAGAGGGTTTAGAGCAACCTATTTCATTTTCCAGTCGTGTTTTAAGAGATGATGAATTAAAGTACAACAAGATTGAAATACAAGCATATGCACTGGTTAAGGCTGTGAAGTATTTTCAAGTTTATGTGCTGCATTCAAAAATAGTTGCATTGGTGCCCAATATCACTGTTAAATATGTTTTGCTACAACTTGATACAAATGGCAGAAGAGGATGATGGCTGACCAAAATTATGGAATTTGATATTGAGATTAGACCAACTAAATTGATAAAAGGTTAAGGCTTGGCTCGCTTGATGGCTGAATCTAACTACAAGGCTTTAAATCTGAACATAAAGGCAGCTGAAGGAGAAGATGGAGAAGGTATTTCTTCCTGAAATATTTCATTCAGATGGTACAAGGATATATTATACTTGTTGTTAAATTTCAACTGTCCCCTTGAAATGGAGAAGTCAAAGAGGAGAGCTTTCAAATTGAGAGTTGTTAAGTATTGCATTTTGGAAGACCATCTTTATTGGAAGTAACTTGTTCGAGTCTTATTAAGATGTGTAGATGAAGATGAATCCCAATATTACACCAGAGATACATGCAGGAGTGTGTGGAGGGCATTTTTATTGGAAATCCACAATAAACAAAATCTTAAGAGATGTCTATTATTGGCCAACTCTTTTCTCTAATGTTTTTTCCAAGTCAGGAGCTGTGTCGAATGTCAGAAATTCGTTGGTAAACATAAATTTCTACTATTACCTCTTATTCCTATTTCAACAGATGTTCCTTTCTAGCAGTGGGGGTTAGGCTTCATCAGTGAAATTCACCCACCTTCATTAGGACAACATAGATGGATTCTCACAGATACAGACTATTTTACTAAATGGATTGAAGTTGTACCAACCATGAATGCTACTGATACGGTAATTATAAAATTTCTGTTGGAAAACATTATGTCAAGATTTGGTTGTCCACATAAGTTTGAACTGATAATGCAATGGCCTTTAAGTCTACTAAGATGTACATCTTTTGTTAGCAATATGGAATTGAATTGACTCATTCAACACCTTATTACCCTCAAGGTAATGGATTAGTCGAGTCATCCAATAAATTTTTGGTGAGGATCATTAAGAAAAGGTTGCCTGAAAATAAGAGAAATTGGGACACTCAGTTGGTACATGCTCTTTGGGAAAATAGGGTAAGTGGTAAAAAATCAATTGGAATGTCTCCATTTCAGCTTGTATATGGTACTGATGCTGTAATGCCTTTGAAATTAGCTCTTCCCATGATGAAGTTCCTGCAAGATGAAGTTGATGATAAAAATCCAATCAAAGGAGAATGCTGCAGTTGATAGAGGCACACCAAATCATAGAATCACCGATGGATAAAACACAAAAGTATTAGACTAAAGTCAAATCTATTTTTGACAAAAGAGAAAATTAGCAGTTGTTTCAGGAGAATGATTTGGTGCTGTGCTGGGATGCTAGGAGAGAAGACCATGGAAAGCATGGTAAGTTTGACAATTTATGGTTTGGACCATTTAGAATTGCTGAAGTTTTGGAAAATAATACTTTTCTTCCCAAACATCTAGATGATGACCAGCTGACTGGAGGCCTAGTCAATGATCATTTTCTTAAGAATTTCTTTGTTTAGTAAGTCTGTTGAGTCATTCTATTGTTAATATCCGGTGTGATTTGTTAATAAACTCCATGCCCAATGGTGCTTGTGTTTGTATATATGGTCAGTCTTGAGTACACTCAGTCAATAGTCAGTCCTAGTCATAATTTCCAGGAAGTATTATGAGTTTAAAGAGTTTTTTATGGCACTGATTCTACAGTCCTTGAAGCCTCACAGGGAGGACTTCATCCCCAATAGGAGTCACTGTTAGCAATGTATTTTTTCAAATATTTTTCGAAGTCTGGTCATTATTCTCTAAGGAATCAATCTGTCTTTTCAGTTCAGTTGTAAGACGAAAGTGTCGCTGTCAAAGTATAATGGTGAGAAAATTTTATTTCTACCTTCATTCATTTCATTTCCCTTCTTTTACCTTTCATTTTTCCCAAAAAAACCAAAGTCCAACGTTTAATTTCTTTCGAAACCCCTTTTTAAATATTAAAATCCATTTTTTATAGTTAAAAAGCTTCTCTACCCGCACCACAACAAACCTTTGTAATATCATATATTATATGATATAACTTACCGCACTTAATCATTGTGGACCCCTTACCCTTTCATCGAAATCGACTTATAGTAGTTTTAACTTTCATTCATGTTACAATTGTCATATCCTACAAAACCCCCGATTGCGATATTAAAGTGAGACCTTTCCCTGCCACGTCAAATCTTGTCTCATCGCACATTGAAATTCACGAGTCTTAACCTTTAACTCCCGTTCCTCGTAACAAAACTCCCAATCTCCCGATTGCAATGTAAATGGGCCCCACCAACTATCATGCCATGTCACCCTTTGTTCATCGCACATCGCGCTTCGCAATTTTTAACACTTACCTCCTGTTTCTCATAACATAACTCCTGATTCACAATTTGTGGTATTGTTTGGGCCCCACCCCCTTGCCACGTCATCACCCCCATCGTAAATCATATTCCATCCCGATTGTGTCTTATGTTTAAAAGTTCCAACCCTGATTTGCGATTGCAATATATGTATAAAGTGTTTTTCTCCTCCCGCTCATCATTTATTTATTAATCTCTCCTGCTAATAAAATGAAACTCCGCTATCTCTTTTAATCTACCTTCATCTATATCATGATAAACAAGAAACCAAAGTAAAGGAACAATGGCAGATTTTCTTTGAAACAGATTTCTACCATTAATCTCAACACCAACACGTTTCCGCTAGGCACCAGGCAACATTCAAGTAACAACCACACATCACTTTCACTGCTGCTTACACTTTTTGTGGAGTTGGTTGCACCAGAACAGAGGAGGAGTCTTCCTATAGACTGCCACATCATATAACCACTTCGAATTATTAGCCTGGATGATGTTTATTTTGATTATGTCATAGAAATTTGTATTAAAGTTTTTGGATAAGCCTCATCTCTTGCACGAGATGGTAATAAATTTTAGGAACATATTTACTCCTTTTAAGGGGATGACAGTTTTATATTTTTGTATATATGTGACAAACTGCTATGAAGTAAGGGTTGGTGGTTTTAGAATCTTAACTCATATGATCATTACTCTTTTTAGTGAATGAAATAGACATAAAATTCTGAAGACTTATTACCATATCGTGTGTGTATTGTCAATTTCCACTTGTGTTTCCATATCTTAATATCTCCAGTTTCAGTTTGCAATTCCTCATCCTGTTATGAGTTTTTATTAGTCTCTTGACATGTTCATGTGTTTTATTAATTTTTGTTAGTCTCACACAGTGAGCCTTCTTGGTAAAATATATATAATAACAGTGGAAAGAGCATCACTCATGACAATTAACTTTTATAATATTTCAATGAGAATATTATAAGACTAGAAACATATTTCTCTTGATGAAATATTATTAAACTTCTACTTGTGTTAATTTATACCAAATTCAGTAGATTTTTGCTTTGAAAAGCTACTGTTTCTTCTCTCATTTTACATATTCTTCTCCTCATAGGCTATAAACTCACTTTGCTACCAGATCATGATCCAATACCCTCATTAGTAGAACTCTGGATTTGACTGAAATCTCTTTTCAGTGAATAAGAGTTTCAACCACCTACCAATCTCATAAAACAAATCATTAAATTGCCTTAGATTTTAGGATGTGTCTGGTCAGGTGCTTGATACAGTCCAAGTGCTGATTCCAACGCCAACAACGTCAATCTTCTACATCTTGATAATTCTAAGTTTAATCTTGAGCATCAGTTTCCTATGGTTGTTGCTATTCTTGAACAAATATGTCAGTGCCTGCCACATTGCATAAGGAGTTTCTTTCTCGTGGATGTTGGTGACAATGTGGTCCCGTACTCCCTCCTATTATTATCCCCGCCTTGGCTAGATATTTCTTCCATTGGGATAGGGTTTGGGCATCTGCTTCCGATGGTCTTGCAACATCTGCATTGATGAAATTATAGCTGCCTTCCAAGGCATACTCTAGCCTCAACTCGTCGAAGCTAATCTTCCCAACTCAAAAGATATCTTGCTACACTGAACTGCAATTCGAACCTCCTGAGAAAAAACTTCGAAATTCTTGCTCTAATGTGAATCCTGTTCTGATACCATGTAGCAATTATGATGTATATTTGCAACTTTTCATGAAGTTTTAATCAAAATCACACGACACAAACCTACTATATTTCCTTGCGGAAAGTAATTCATAAGTTATAACATCAATAAAAAAGATGCAATGAGAAATAACACACATGCACACAATATTTTTCCTAGGGAAAGCAATCTTCTAAAAACCCTAATTCTTGCTTGCATTAATATGGTGAATGGAGATGTATTACAATTGCTATGCTCAATTGAGCACACCCTGCATGTGAATAGCCTATCTCTCTGCTCACTGAGAAGCTCTGGCCCAAACTTAGTCAAATTTTGCTATGCTTGAGCCCCTATTTCCTTGCACAATTCCTTGAGAAATTAGGCCCCTATTATTTAGGAATTTATCCAAAATGGATTGCGCAATTCGCAAGGTTGATCATCAGAATGCATGCAATGCCTATATACTCCAGAATAGTCTACAATTGATGTTACACTACCTTGGAATCTCCACCTCAATTGGGTAAATCAAATTCTCTGCATGCATTAACTATTTTGGGCTGATTGATCAGTTAACTGGATGATCAGTGAGTTAGACTGAAGTCACACTACACAATTGACCTTCCACTAGTTCCTTAAACAGGTGGAACTAGTTTAAATGTACACGACTTAATATAACTGAATTGGATTGCTACAAATTAACAATCCCTTATGCTTAACTGAACTCAAGCTCTCCAACCCGAATTAATTGAGTTAACTGAGTGACAAGAGCCATGCCACATTAGTTAAAAAATTTCAACATTTCTGTTAATTTGAAAATTCAAATTATCTCTAGTTTGACCAAGTTAAAGTCAAATTGAGATGTTGTTCTTGTTGCATTTTTCACTATTTTTTGTGATTAATTTTAATCAAAATTGGATAAATATTTTTAAAAACATTAATTTAATTGCTACATCTATTTATGCATTAAAAAATGTATATTAAACAACAAAAAATCACAATCCTACTTAAAATTGTATTCTTTGATTCCGGTGAAAATATCTCATCACTATTAAAACTAATAATAAATAAATAATACAATAATTTTTTTTAATTAATATTATATTTATTTAAATTTACAAATAGATTTAATATTTTAATATATAATAAAATAGAATCGATAACCTTAAAATAAATTAAAAGTAAAAAAACTACATCAACGAAGCTTCTATCTTACAGACAAACAAATAATTTTGAATTAAATTATTATAATATTATATTTTTATATATTAATTTAAATTTATTATAATATATATCTTGTATATATTAATTTAAATTTATTACAATATATTATTTTTATATATTAAATCTAAACATGTGTAAATTGGAGTCTTTTACAGTAACCTTTTATGATAAAATTTAGTTTAAAAAAATAAATTGTAAGTGCATTTTTATTAGGAATTTAGCTTCTGTAATCCATAAATTGTGTATAATTTTTTTTTGTGAAAATCACATTCAAATAGAATTTGTCAACGCGTTTCGAACCAGCCAGTGTGGTTCATCATCAAGACCACACTAGACCACACTAGCTGGTTTGAAACGCGTCGATAAATTCTATTTGAATGTGATTTTCACTGTAAGTGCATTTACTTATAATTTTTTATTTTTATTTTTTTTATATAGTACATTTTTATAATTAAAAAATATTTTTAATCAATTATATAATTAATTTGCAATAATTACTCTTAGAAATTTTATATTATATAATATTTAAAAATAATTAAATAAACTAAAAAAATTATATAAATAAAAATGATCACTTAATCCAATATAATATATTTAATTATTATTTTATCTATTATAACTCGAGGCATAATATGCATTCATTTTTGTTTTGATTCTCTATTAATTTGTTTTTGACCAAAACATTTTGTTCCTTATCCCTAGTTTAACATTGAGAATTTAATTTTTGTTGACTCCTTATTAGTTTGTCTTTCACAAAAAAATGTCCCTTATCCATAGTTTAACATCGAGAATTCAATTTTTGTTATTTTTTATTATTATGTAAATTTAATTATTTGTAAGGTGATTGGTTGAGGTCTTGTTTTGGGCTGTTTAGTTTTTAGTTTTATTTCATTTTTATATAACTTTTTGATTTTTTGCCTTTTTTTATTATTTCCATTTTGATGAATTATAGTTTTTTTGTCCTTATTTTCAATTTAAGATGACTTATTATTATATTTAAAACACACACACACACACACACATAGATATATATATATATATATATATATAGAGAGAGAGAGAGAGAGAGAGAGAGAGAGAGAGAGAGAGAGAGTAATGTTACCCCCGATGGGGGTGGGAAATAGAGAGGATGACAAGACTTGGAGTTGGTTGGTTGGCACGACGAGTTTTAGAAGTGTGCAGGCCGAGTTGCAGGTTGCACTACTTGTGTAATTGTATTTGTAAAATATTGACAACAATCATATTATTATTATTATTGGGTATACTTTACGGGAGTTGCCCCTCCCAAGTTTGTATTGACGTACTTATGTGTTGATGAAAGATTAATTGAAATATATGTATGTTATTTCCGTTGCATTGATAAAAACACTTGAAGATAATATTGGTTGAGTGTTGTGATATGTGTATTCCATATACTCTAGTATTGGTGAAAATAAAAAGTATAGTACTGTCGCACTCGCTATACATGGTTGAAAGAGTACCATGAGTATAGGGCGGTGACATGTGGTATTAGAGCTTGATTTAGGGTGAGTTGAGCTTTGTTGAAGTATTCAAGATTGAAGCTGACATGTACAATGGGCAGGGTTGCAGTTGAGACTGAAGCTTGGGAAAGTTCGACAGGGACAGGTTTGCAGGGTCGAAGTTGAACGAGATAGTGTATGGTCTTAACACAATCAAAGGAAAAACTAATGGTGGAAAATGTGGAATATCCTCATGTAACGGGTGAGTCTGACACAAATACCAAAATAATTTTCATGGATAAAGTGTTGGATTGTATGGATGATATGTCTTTAGAGATGAATGTGTTGAAAGCTGAGAATTAAGAACTTATAGATAAGTTCATGAAGCTGGAAGAATCTCACGAAGAATTCAAGGTACAATATGAGTACATTGAGTGGCAGTACGGGCAGACAACAAAGGATGTAAAGGATTTTGAAACAACGAAGGATCAAGGCGTGGACAAGATTGCTAAGCTAAAAAAAATTCTGAATGAGGCTTTGATCGAGATTGCGATATTGAAGAAGGTTGTTGGGCAGGGATCTGTTGGAGCTGTTACTCATGTGAAAGTTAACGAACCTGATTCTTTTGATGGGATGAGGAGTGAAAAGGTACTTGGAAATTTAATATAGGATATGGAGCAATATTTGTAACATTTGGTAATTCCTGATGAAGAGGCCAAAGTAAAGGTAGCTGCTCAATTTCTGATGAAAGATGCCAAAATGTGGTGGAGAAGGAAGGCTGGCAAGATTTCTCATGGTGAAGCCAACGATATCACTACATGGGAAGAAATGAAGGAAGCTTTGTAGGTTCATTTTAGGCCACAAGATGAGACTTGGGATGCAAGAATAAAGATTAAGTATATTAATCAAGTAGGGAATCTACAACAGTATCAACGGGATTTCTAAAGTGCGATCTTGGAATTACCTGACAAGGTGGAGAAAAAAAAGGTCTTCAATTTCGTTATTGGATTGAAACCCTGGGCACGTAATGAGGTGAAGAGGAAAAATATCAAGACTCTGGAAGAGGCAATTGCCGCGGTTGATAGACTGATAGACCATTGTGATGAAGGGATTGATGAGAAAAAAATAAGCCTGATAAGCCGAAAGAGAGTACTACAAAAGAGGTGCATTCGAGAGCGAGTGGCAAGCCGAAATTGAATAAACCTTTGAAGTGTTGCTGGTGCGGAGAAGATCACATGGTGAAGAATTGTCCTTCGAGACTGATAGTGGTAGCGAAAACACAAATTAATGGGAAGAATAAGAAAGAGGAACCGATGGTTGGGATGATGCAGGTATTGGGAGTTGTAACAACTGTGGAAGTTGTCCCTAGACGCAATCCTGAAAAGAATAAACTGGAGTATGTGGATATGAATATTGAAAATGGAACACTACTCATGATGGTGGACAGTGGTGCGACTCACAACTTCATTAAGGAAGAAGCTGTGAGGAATATTGGATTGAAGTTCAGGCCAATCCAAGCTCGGTTGAAAGCAGTCGATTCTCCTCTAGATCATGTTATTGGTATGAAGGAGAATGTGCAGGCACACATAGGGGAGTGGCATGGGAATGTTGACTTCATGGTTGTACGAATTTATGGTTATGAAGGTGTGTTTGGGATTGAATTTATGAAAGAATATGAGGCTATGATGGTACCACATATAAAGAAGTTATACATTTATGACGGACGAGAGGATGACCCTATAGGTATTCCTACTGTGCCAGCTATGAAAACTGGATGTAAGTTGAAAACAATGAATGTGGAGGACATTAAGCGGGATGGAGAACTCCATGAGAGGTTCTCTATTGTAGAGACAAAACTCACAGAGTAAGCACATGTTACGAGAGCATTGTCTGATAGTATCCTGGATTTGATAAGCAGACTATATGCAGTTGAAGGAAGAAAAGATGTAGAACCGGATATTCAGAGAGAGAGCCGGGAAGCATAGATGCATAGATTGGAAAAGGAATATCTAGATAGCTAGATTGAGCTATTAGAGAAGGATGAGGGAGAGCCTTTAACCTCCACATCCTTACCCTCTTCTTAGACTGACATGGGGATGAGGCTCATTGTATTCTATTCATGGTAGTGAGTCCTCTTGACATAATGAGCAGGGTTGGGGGGTGAGATGGAAATGATTGACAACAAGATTCTTTGACAGTCATGATGATGTAAGAGGCATGCGTTCTTGCGGGGGAGATGTTATGGTTGGATTAGCTACCCAACTAATCACCATCACAAAGGGATCCACCACATGATATTCGTGTAGAGTTACAACATATTTGGAGCATGGATCAGGTCATAGGTGGAGCTATTTCAGTGCTGACATGATATTTTGGACCTTTGGGAGGTTCATATGATATATAAAAAATTTGGTGGCATGGAAATTTGGATGTTGGAGCCAATGACACTTTGCGATGATACGATGGTGGTGTCGCGGACTCCAAATTTTTTAGAGTGGTTGATATAGATTTATGGAGGAACACAATGAAATACAGAAATACACATAAACACAAAGATACATCAGAAATAAAACTTCATTTCATTAATAACAAATAACTAAAATATGCTCACAAACATAATGGAAATATACTAGCTAGGGCATTGGTAGCTTATCTCCGAGAAGAGATGTGGCGGCTACAAGCCTCTGAACTATGTTACAATGAGGCTCGAAGGCACATTTATTATTAAGGAACAATTAAAAACCCTAAACATCCAAATAACTAATACTAGGAGATGAAACGCCAAAACTATAGGCTTCGTTTGGGTAAATTGGTACATCAACTTCCCGGGGACGTAAATTTGGCATATGATCTCCGTTTGATGTGCTCAATACCTCGTTGGAGAGATATATCCAAGGACCAAAACTTTTGAGTGAGAAAAATCAAAGGAAATTCTAGGTTACTCCCAGTTTTCCCAAAAAAAAGTTGTTTAGGGCCTCAAAACAACTCTGGAAGTTTAGGACCCAAAAAACTGCTAAAAATAGTAAACTATGCTATAATTAAGGAAATTGAATTACTGAAAGAAAAAATGGTGAGGGTCTAAGTGGAATAGGCAAGTGGCCACCAATATCCACCTGGATCATTCCTCCCCCCTTAGGAAGCAATGGTCCCCATTACGTTGAGTTCCTTCATGAGATGAGGAAACTTCTGCTGAACTTGGTACCAAGTGAGCCACTTGCCTTGGAGAAGGAGTTGGCCTACTTTGACAACTCGATACAGCGGAATCCTTTGTTGTCGGGTGTGGTTGATCTATGTATCCATGATCTGATCAGTTGTGGCTTTTTCCATGCAGTTTGGGTTTAACTCTGTTTTGCCATGTCAGATGTGTCTAGTAGAGGCAAAAAGTAGGGTCGAAGGCAGTCCACATTGAACACTGGGTGCAGACCAAGGAATGGTGGAATACTGAGCTCAAAGGCATGGTCCCCTACAGCCTTGGTGATGGTGTATGGCCCATATCAGAGCGGCTGAAGCTCACGGTGGGGTCCAACGAGGCGCTCCTTCTGCAAATGTAGCCACACTTTGTTGCCCACCTGGAAGTTGTGTGGCAGCCGATGTTGATCATGTCGTTTCTTGTACTTAGCTTTGGTTATATCCAATATGTCATGAAATTGTTGGTGGACGTGCTAAATATGCTCAATGAAGTTGTCTGCCTTGTCAGCCTCAGACTGGACATGAGATGAATCTGCCTGAGTAGCCGCAAATGGCATGGCCATGTCAATGAGACATAGTGGCTGGAATCAAAGCCCACCTGAAAGGGGCTGTGGTTGGTTGAGCTATGGATAGCTCGATTATAGCTGTGTTGTACATAGGGGAGGCTCTCATCCCATGTTCATGGATGCTTTGAGTTGTACATGTGCATAATGTGTACGATCCTCCGGTTGATGACCTCTATTTGGCCGTCAATTTGCAGATGGAAAGATGTGGACTTGGTGAGCTTGGTGTCCAACATCGACCAAAGGTTGGACCAAAATGTACTGATGAACCTGCTATCCTGATCTGAGATGATAGACTGTGGGATCCCAAAGTGTACCCATTCTCGTTCAAAGAAGCGTTTAACAGTGGCTTCTGCTATGACATTCTTCTTGCAGGCCGTCATAATGGCCATCTTCGAGAATCTCTCGACGACCACAAAAACATAGTCATTGACATGATTAGTAGAAGGATGACCCGACATGTAATCCATCGAGATGGATTCCCAAGGTCAAATAGGGGTAGGAAACATAGTATAGAGGCATTTCTTCTTGATGGTTGGTTTGGCAATGGCGCAGGCAATGCAGGACTTGATGTACTTCCCGACATCCTGTCGAAGATTTTGCCACTATTTTCTTGACCCCGAAATACCCAACTACCCGACTGTAGTGCGTTTCCCAAATCATCCTGGCATGCTCGCTTGAAGGAACACAAAGGTGTCCCAGGTGACATAGCAGTGCATCTTGGAGGAGTCTGGAACTTGCTTACGCTCCAAGAGCATATTGTATGTATTTCTGAATTTTGGATCGCTTTGGTAGAGAAGCGACCAATTGGAAGTCTCGTGCCCACAAGAGTTGATCACAGTGTTTAGCACCACGAGCGGTGGTCAGATAAGGCAATCTGTAACATTATTGGTGTTTCCCTTCTTGTACTTGATGTTCAAATGAAATTTTTGCAGGTATGTGGACCACTTTTGATGGTCTGTGTGGATGACCATTTCCTTTCCCAAAATGTAATGCTTCCATTGTCGGAAAGCCTACAAAATGGAATACATCTCTTTTTCATAAGTGGGATACTTCCGAACTGTGTCAGAAAGTGTCTCACCGTGATATGCCACTGGATGCCCCTGTTGAGTAATAAATGCCCCAATAGCATAGTCAGAGGCATATTTCTCAATCTCAAATGGTTGTTGCAAGTATGGTAATGTGAGCACTGGTGTAGAGTAGAGGCGATGTGTCAAATCTACGAATGACTTTTGTTGAGATTCAATCCAATTTTTTTTTGCTTTCACCCCTCCTTTGTTGACTTGACTCAAGGGCCAAGTGATATGAGAGAATCCCAACACGAACCAGCGATAGAAATTGGAAAGAACCAAAAAGATGCGGAGTTATGTTAGAGTGGCTGGGGCTGGGAAATCTCGAATGAATTATATCTTGGCTGGATCCACATGCACCCCCCGCTCATCAATAATGTATCCCAGATACTAAACCTAGGTCATGCCAAAAGTGCACTTCTCCAAATTGGCACACAACTTGCGGCACACAACTTGTGTTGCTGCAATATTTGGAGGACCTATCGGATGTGGTGGAGGTGCTCTTCCCAAGTCTGGCTGAAGATTAGGATGTCATCCAAGCACACCACTACAAATGAGTTGGTGAATGGATGCAAGATGTCGTCCATCAACCTCATAAAGGTTGCGGGGTAATTCACTAACCCGAGAGGCATGACCAACCATTCGAAAAGGCCCTCCTTTGATTTGAAGGTAGTCTTCCACACATCAGAGGGTTCGATTGGTACCTGGTGATACCTAGAATTCATGTTGACCTTACTGAAATATTTCACCCCCTTGAGTTGGTCCATAAGGTCATCAATCCGTGGGATCGGGTACCTATTCTAGACATTGATCTTGTTTAGCGCCCAATAGTCAATACAGAGTCTCCAAGTCCCATCCTTCTTTTGTACCAACACGATCGAGCTCCCATAGGGTGCTGAGCTCGGTTGTATGTGAAATTTCTGCAACAACTACTGAATCTACCTCTTGATTTCATCGTTCTCTAGAACATAGCACCGATAGATTGGTCCATTGGGCAGCGACACACCTGGGGTCAGATCGGTGGCGTGCTTGACCTGACAGTGCAGAGGTACCCCTGCAGGGGAGGTGAATATGTACTCGTACTCCTCCATGACCTTGTCCATCTGTTTTTTCCATGTGGAGTAGCCCTGTCTGGAGGTTGTGGCCATAATATTCTTCTTGCCCTGAGGGCGGATCATCAGTAAAACAATTTTTTTGGTTTTTGAAATGAGCTTACTGCACTATTTTGCAGTAAGCAAAGAGATGGTGGTAGGCGGTGCTCCCTTTGGTTTCCTGTACAACTTATTGCCCAAAGTAACAATAACAAAATGAGGTCGTGACTCATACATAGCATGTTGCTTCCACAAGTATGTTTGCCCTAATAATACATCAGGAACATCAAGAGGAGCAATGTCACATAATACCTCATCCGTGAAGGGCTTGATGCTGTAGGGAAGGTGACACCGTTGGCTAACGCGAAGATCCCGTCCTTGGTGAAGCTACCTGATGGTGCACGTTGTGGGTATGTTTTGGTCGGCAAGCCCAACTGATTCACGACCTCTGCTGAGATGAGGTTCTTATGACTCCTACTGTCGACAATGAACTACAATGGGGAACCCTTTACCCACATCTGGGAATGGAAGAGGCGCTCCCCCTCCTCTGGATCTTCTGGTTCCTCCTTCTAGATCTTCATGGTGGCGACGATGGCGTTGGGATATGCATCGATAATCTACTTCCATTTTTCATTCCCCTTGTCAGGTTCTGATTCAGAGTTGGAGCAAGAATCCGATTTATAAGCCTTCAACTCGGCCGCCAGTGACTGCTTGGCCCGACACTCACTTGTGTTGTGAGTGGAGTTCTTATGGAACTCACAACCCTTCCCTGTGTCCTTCTTTGGCTTCACGGTGTTGTTATTTTCTTGTAGATTTGGCGAGTTGTCCTGGGGTGCCCTGCCTTCGCTTTGTCCTTTGTTATATGGTTTGGCAGCACCTTTCCCTTGCTTTTGATTCGCAGATCCAAAGTCTTGCTTTTTCTGTTTGAACTTTTGCTCAATCTTGGCAGCATATTGGTATGCCGCACCAAGCGAGGAGATGTCGAGGAACTCCAATTCCTCTTAAATTTATATGTGAAGACAAATATGGTACTTCAACACCAAATGTTTCTCCGAATATTTGAGACCCAACTTTGTGCACAGGGTATGGAACATATTCATTAGGTCATGCACAGCTTGATCCCTTTGCTGTCTCAACGTAGTCCATTGTATGTATTTGTCCTCATAGCTCCCCACAAAATAATATTATTCCTTGATGGAATCTCGGAAAGAATTTCAAGTGGGTGCGGTCGAGAACATAGAGGGTTCCCTCTCTCCCTTTTTCTCCTAGTAGGTTTCCCACCAGTCCTTGACGTGGGGGGAAACTTTGAGGAGTGCAAAAGTAATCCTATCTCGGTTAGAAAAGTCATGAAACGAGAAATATCCTTATAATATATTCAACCATCTATCTATGATGTCTACATCTATTTGGCCCTCAGATATGGGAATGCAAATTTTTTACTTGTACCTTAAAAGGAGTGGCGCTCCAGAGTGGCTGCTAGATGTAGATGTGCCACCGGTGGGAATTTTTTGAAGGATCTGGGTAAAGTTATCCATCATTGCATTCCTTTGTTTCTCAAAGGCCTCCTTGAGAAATATTTTGATAGGATCTCCTGCTCCCTCATCTTTCTTTTCTTTCCCCATGGGAGGTTGTCAGGGTTTGCGAGGATGATCTTGCAAAGGTTCAACCAGATCGAGCCCCAACTCCTTATACCTCGACCTCGTTGGGGATATGGAAGAAGGATCGAGAAAGAGCAGGCCCCTCTGATACCACTGATCCAGATTTATGCAGGAACACAATAAAATACATAAATACACATAAATGTAGAGATGCAACATAAATTTCATTTCATTAATAACAAATAACTGAAATATGCTCACAGACAAAATGGAAATAAAATAGCTAGGGCATTGGTAGGTTATCTTTGAGAAGATATGTGATGGCTACAAGCCTCTGAACTGTGTTAAAATGAGGCTTGAAGGCCTATTTATTATTGAGGAACAATGGAAAACCCTAAACATCCAAATACCTAACCCTATGAGATGAAATGACAAAACTATAGGCTCCATCTAGGTAAATTGGTACATCAGCTTCCTGGGACATAAGTTTTGGCATATGATCTCCATTTGATGCACTTAATACCTTGTTAGAAATATTTATCCTAGGACTACAAATTTTGAGTGAGAAACATCGAAGGAACTTCCATGTTGCTCTCGATTTTCCCAAAAAATGTCGTTTAGGGCCTCAAAACGGCTCCAAAAGTTTAGGACTCGAAAATTGCTAAAAATAGTAAACTGTGTTATAATCAAGGAAATTGAAAAATTAAAAGAAACAATGGTGGGGATCCAAGTGGAATAGGCAGGTGGCCACCAATATCCACCTGGATCAGTGGTGGAGGATGTCAGGACTTCGAGTCAAGACTCGTCCAATCGAGTTGTAGCGGGCGTGCCCATGTGTGACGGGTGCCCGTATTGACCAACTTGGGTGGAGTGCATGAATTGGAGTGGTGTTTAGAGGTGCAAAAACATGCGCACCCATAGCAGGCACATTGTGTTGGCGGGGTCCCGCCCATAGCGATGAGCGGGCAAGTTGTGTTGACGAGCGGGGGAATTGTGGTAGCGTGCATGGTGGATGAGTGAGTCATGTTGACAAGGTGGGCGATTCGTGCATGGTGGAAGTATTGGTGCATTGGGTGAGGGTGCGCCGGGAGACCTGAGTCAGGAAATTATTGCGCACACCCGAGGTGGGCGCATGTGGAGTCCTTCGTGCAGGGTCAGGTGGAAGGGTGGTACGGGCTGACAAATTCATAGCAAACATAGCAACGAGCGATACATGCATTATAGCGGTTGGCCCGACGTGTAGGAGCATGGGCATGCTAACATAAACAACGACCAAGTTGACCATGGCAGATAGGCAAAGGGACACGACTCTTGGAGAGTTTGGACCACGACACACCATATAAATGGAGGCAGTGTGGAGTACTTGGGTACATCGATCATTCATCGGAACATCGAATAACATTCGGGTTGAAGGATACAAGTGAGAATAACAACGAACAAGAAGAGACAAATGAGCTGGAAAGCAGGCAGAATTGCAGGGTACAAAGGCTGAGTTTAGCCACAGTGAACTTTGGGGTTTCTCACGACTGAATGTATTGATGAATTGTTGGGCGATTCAGGCTCTACTACACAATGTAGGGAGTGTGCGATCCAAAGTGTGGAAGTTCGAGTGAGTCGGGTTGTAACAACGTGCCACCCGTAGCAGTTAGGCGTTGCATGAGTCACAAAATTGCGAGTTAACGGTCGGGAATCTGAGTGTAGTTCGGTGACCTGCATGACCCGAGGTTGCTACGTCGGACCTGCAGGCAAGGTAACACCGTGGGAAGTTCGGTGGAGTTGCAAAGCGGTGTAGATAGTTGGGCAAGAGGGCGTGCAGAGTAATATGCCTAGGTGACTAGCGTGCAGAAAAGGTCATGACCCGAACATGCAGTGTGCAAAAAAATTCACAGGGTGAACGGTGCTAGTGTTGGTTGGCACGAAGAGTTGTAGAAGTGTGCGTGCCGAGTTGTAGGTTGCATGACTTGTGTAATTGTATTTTTAAAACACTGAAAATGGTTATATTATTATTATTGGATAGATTTTATGGGAGTATCTCCTCCTAAGTATGTATGGGCATACTTGTGTGTTGATGAAAGATTAATTTAAATATGTATATGTTATTTCCGATGTTTTGATAAAATCACTTGAAGTAAATATTGGTTAAGTGTTGTGATAGGCGTATTCCATATACTCTAGTATTGGTGAAAATAAGAAGTATAGTGGTGCTGCACCCACCATATGTGGTTGAAAGAGTACCACAAGTATAGGGTTGTGACACACGTGGCCTCAGGCAGGCGGGTTGGCCTCTTGTCCCTCCCATAACACCTCGAGTATGAGCGCAAGATATTTTCGGCGTGGGACATCTCAAATATCCTTGGGTATCGAGGGGGGTGGCGAGCGTCTGAAAGTTATGGAGGGTGGCGGGGGTGTTCAATGGGCATTCTATGTCTATGAGAGTTTTGGTGTCTTTGGTTTGGGTGTTGTGGGAAGAGGCAGTAACTACAGAGGTTCTCCGGGCCAGGTGAGGGGTCAACATCACCGTAGGAGTTTCCACCCCAAATTTTGGTTATGGGTTGTTGTTAATTGCCGAACTGGGTTTCGTCAGTGTGAGTCTGCAAGGAACGTAGGGTATGGTCATATTCTTGGGGTGGTTTGCTATTGTTTCTATTTTATTTTGAATTATTCTTTATGGAGTGGGAAAGTTGAAGTGTTCCTCTCCAGTCCGCTTACAGGTTATCAGGCTGTTGGGTGGAGCCATTGGAGTGCCATTCTCGGGCTTTGGTTAGTTGGACTTGTGAGTGGCCGCTTCAGGGGGGTGACTGCTGCTGGTTCGTGGTGGGTGTTAGTTTAGTGAGTTGTGGGTTCTCGGTGTCATGGGGAGTGGAGTCTTAGTCGAGGTTGGTGGTCTCTCTTGCTGCGTGGATCACTTGGGAGGTTAGGGGTGGTAGTCTTTGGTTCGTTCCGGTGGTGTCGGGAAGCCAATTATGCGTCTTGTTCCTCGCTCGGGGCACTCCTCCACCAAGGTACCGCCCAATTTAGGGAAGTTCAGGCACGACCAAGTCCTAGTCTTGGCTTGAGCTAGTGAGTGGTAGTGGTGGCTCGTGTTAGGTGGTTTGAGTAGAGGTGGGTCGAGTCGTGCAACTTAGAGGGGGCAGAAGAGGTGGTCATTCAAGTTGTTCTGGGCATGCTGGGCTAGCTACTCGGAATGGTAGGCACGGGGGCTCAGTGGTGGGTCATGGTAGCCTCACTTCTCCTATTCAATATCGTGGGGGTTTGGCTCACCGTGGTGGTTCTGGGTGTCGTGTGTCAGTGTGTCAGGAGGTGGCGGTCAGTGACAATTTTGTTGTGTTGAGTGTTGTCGAGGCTTGATTCAGTCAATTCTGGCGCGTCTCTATACTTATGAGCGAGTTCTACAGGAGGAGAATACTGAATTTATAACAACTTTGAATAAAATGCATTACTTCCAGTGCCATGTCTGGGAGCATGTCCTGGTGGTATGTTGAGGCCATAATTTGTTATGAGAGAAGGTTGAGAAGCTAGAGGCCTTGATGGCCCATTTTGAGGAGCATGTCCAATGCTTCTTTAGTCCTCCGCCGCCTCCTGGAACTGCCTCAAACAACCTAGCCTCCATCACATTTGACGAATAGCATGTTCACAAGTGTTTTATATGTTATGTCTGTTTACTAGTGCTTATGGCCTCTAAAGTTGTGGACTGTGTCTCTCTTTGTTTTTCTATTTTTCTGTCATATGCTTTTGGCGGTACTGAACAAACCTGGCCGGGGTGAGGCTACTTGCATTTTCCCTCTGATGTATGTCTTTTTGGAACTATGAATAAAATTTTGACTTATAAAAAAAGTATATATATGTTAATATAAACAATACTAGTTAATCATATTTCTTAATTTTTGGTGATGCCATTCAACAATACAATAATTTATTAGTTGTTTTATTTTTGTGATGAAATCTTTGTCTTTATTATTTTTTAATTTAATTAACCTATATTTAAGCTAAGCGACAAATCATAGCTACTATGTAGCCCTTATTATACATGAATTTGATAATTTAAAATATGTGTTTATATATATATATATATATATATATATAGTTTTTTAAAGATTATAAAATGAAAGCAATAAGCTTAAAATAATTCAAGTAGTTAAAGAATTACAAGAACAAAGTTTTTTTATTTTTATTTTTTACATAAACACATACTAGCTAAATTTCAATTTTAAATTAAATTTTATATTTATAAATAATATTTTTATTTTTAATATATAATAACAATAATTTATTTTTGTAATTTATATATTTATATATTATTTTTGTAATACAAAAATTTAAAAATATTTTTAAACTAATAATATTATCATATAAATTTAAATAAAAACTATTTTAAATGAAAATATTGTTCTTCATTTTCATTTACATTTCTCGTAAAACAAAAACAAACAATTTTTTTTTGAGGTGGCGTTAAATCTATAATCATCCTCATTTTCATTTCCAACATTATATGAAAGAGATTGGAGTTGACTATTAGAGTCCTCTATTTCCATAGACAAATCGATGTTCTTGTAATATAAAATATATTAAAAGTGATTTGGAGTAAGCGAGATCTTGAGAGTGATAATTGTGCCTTCATTTTTAGTTTTCTTTTTGATTTTAATTATTTATTTGATATAATTTGATAATTTTTTTTAAGAAAGTCATGAACTTCATATTAGCAAAAAATATATGCAAAATTTATAGAGCCATGGTAATACTAGTGAGAATAAAACTAGGACCAACTGCCCACCAACAAGAAACCAGAAGGTCCCTACATGAAAGCATAAGTTAGAGAATACCTAGTCCATGGACAAAGCAAGAGAGAGTGACATACAAAATGGTGATCAAATACAAGAGTTCATGTGATGTTTTTCCTAAGAGTTGAGCATAAAATCCATTAAGAAAGATAGGATTGACAATTTAAACAATGTGTTTTCCTTTGGAGGTCGCAGAGACATCATGAGCATTGTTGGTCTGCAATTGAACTGATCCCTCTTTCGGTTTCTCCTCCATGAAAAGGCAACCATATGAGCTCGATGCTTGATGTATCAGTTTTTTCAGTTCATCCCGCCTCACCTGGCCTTGTAGGTGCATGTCATCAATTCTGGTGGAAGGGGAGGGAGATGCGGGCGAGATGGAGAGAGGGCCAGAGTCATCCTGAGAGTTTGAGGAGGAAGGGGAAAGTAGGACAAGAGGGAAGGAAATGCCAAAGTGGTGGGTCAAGTGACGTAGTGATTGACATAGGCTACTAACCTGGGAATTGGCATCAACCACCTTCCTCAATGTTGCCTCTCTATCTTGTTGTTGCTTCCATAGGTGTATGTCCAACAAGTTTCTTAAGGCCCATTTCCCATCACCAAGGCGCCTTGTTTCATCAACTTCTAGAGAAGCCAAAGTGCTTCGAATGCTCGCAGGGATGTTAGGGTCAAACAAATTAGAATTATTGTTAAATTTGGTAGTGTGAGGGGGATTCCCATGACCATGACCACCGCCTCCTTGGCTAACTTTTCCATGCTCATGAGCCATTTTTTCCAGCGGGAGGATGAGGAAAGGGAGTCTTGTTACCTACCACCAGTGGGTGACCCCACAGGAGAATTTTTCTGTTATATTTTTCTTCAGTCAACAACCAAAAACCCGTTACAACCACTCGTGTAGTCGATGTTGTGCCAAATGTCTCTGCTAAATGATACAATCATATGTCCAATCGCCCATCTGTCGAGATTGTATGTTTGAAGGTGGGCCATCAAATCCTGAAGTATGTCTTTCATTGTGCAATCAGGTTCTTATGCTTGTCTTTCTTAGGTACACATGGGTATGGATTGGTCGGTGACTTGGAAGGAGGAAGGGTTTCAATTGTGGTCTTGTTCCCTCACCTTAACTGGGGGATTAATCCTCAACCCTAGTCCCCTGGGATCTCCGTTATTTGCTTATAACTTTAGGATGGGCACTACTTGGGAAACCCCAATTTTGGTACCATGGTCCTGTTTTCCCATTCGACATTTTTCACTCCCCTCTGTACATTATATGCCCTATTTTATCATCTCCCCCCTCTGGGTCCACAAGGCTCCGATACCCCCTCCCCTTGTCCACATGTATGGGTTGGGCCTGGAATGATGCCTCGGAGGTTGATGCAGCTAAAAAAAAAAAAGATAAACCATAATATGGCCACATGCAAAATGACATAATACCATATAATGCAAAATATGGTGAAGACAATAAAGTTTAGCATGTGGGAAAAATCCAAACATGAGCTCTACGCCTTATCATTATGGCCATCACTCTGGTTCTTGGGGCTCCTATGAGTGCCCCTTGCACAATTAAGGAACCCATGTATGTCCCAACCCCTGGTGGATGATGAATTGTCCCACCTTAACGGGGTAATCACTGCTATATCATACACATCATGCTCTCATCCCCTGGAGCCCCGAGCAGTAAAATAAAATAAAAATCAATAAAAGGAAAAAGGAAAATGAAGAAGGGTGGAAAACAAATATTGGGGTAACTCATGTACCACAATTTCTCCCTCCTACATTCATACACCCAAATATGTGGACATCCCTCAACATTACCCCCCTTGAGCCCATGGCATTTGGCCTTGAGACCCTTATCTCCCATCCACCTCATAATTATTCACATGACACCTACCAATTGAAGGATGTACCTTGGACATGTCCTTCCCTTTAGGGTTGGAAACACCTAATATGGTTATATGTTAACCACTCCTACCTAGGGAGGTAACACCATTACATGTTCAAAGCCCCAAATATGGAAGGGAAGCCCATTATGAAGTCCCCACTTATACCCTTGATTAGCAAGATTATTCACTCAATTTCACTAATTATTATTGTATCTAAAGGTAAGGAGACACATTGGATCTCATACAGGATTGGTAGGTGGTTTCACTTTGGGATTAGCCTCCTTATACGTGATCCAAGTTCACTAGAGGGTAATATCAGGACTTGTAGGGGATGCGTTGAGAGCCATGGGTTTCCATCATGTGACATAGCATTATATCATGCCATGGATAGCCTTAGCACCTTAAACAACTTATTCATTTCCCACATTAAATGAGAGATGATGCACTTGGACCAGCAATGCCCCCAACCAACTTAACATTGTATATAGGATTTGATTGTTGATCTGAGGCCTAGAGGAGGTTTTCCTCATCCTTGAGACATGGGAGGGAAAGCACCATCTTCTATGCCTTCATTCAGAGCATTCTGCAATCTTATTTTACACCATGAGACCCATGAGACCACTACTTGTGCTCTAGAGCCACTTTGGAGCACCACGTGATGTTTTACTTGGAGATCAAAGGGCCACCCTATTTGACCATCATTCACGGAGCCCTCTTCTTCATAATGGCACCTTGAGGAATATATTAGGCCTTCCAATGACCTTCCTACACCATTTCTACATCATTTTAGCTTCATTTTGGATGGCTTATTCTACAATTTTTAGCTATTTGGTGGGCTTATCACCAAATATAGGTTATTTTGCACATTACAATATTGTTAGGGAAATGTTAGGGTACTTTGAACTAATAAAAGGCTCATATAAATAGAGTTGAGCCTCATTTGTATTGACCATCATCATCACACTTGGATATCTTTCTCTTGAGAAATTTTCACTTCTTCTTAGATGTCTATTGGAGCTTCTTTGATGCATTTTGATATTTTCGGGAGTTAAATCTTGTTCTTTCTTGGAGCCACTATATTGATATTTGATTGGATACATACCCTGTTATCTCTTATGTGTTTTTTTTGAAATATTTTAAATGATGTCTAATGTGTGGAAATTTTGCAACTCGCTAGTTTCTTTATGTGCCTGAATTATTGAATATCATTGTAAAAGTTGTTAGATTGCAAATTTGTGCATGTTACTCAATGATAACGAGTATATGAATGTTACTAGTGGATTAGAATTTGTTTTTATTCCATGAAAGTCAATTGATCTTGGGTGGGTAAATGCTAAAGAGTGATAACTAGGGAATCACAATTTAGTTTCCTTTAAGACAAATTTAGCTAAATTTTAAATCACATAGACTCCATTGTCCCAAGAGTAAGGAACTAGTCCTAGAAAATTAGGTAATCAACCTCATCTCTCTATTATTTTTCACCTTTCAAAATTTTTTGGCCTCCTATGAATTTCATTATATAGGATCTCTTGAAAAAATACTTAGATAGGCTATTGCGATGGTGTTTCCTCTAGCTCTCCTCCACGTTTGAGGCAATTTCCATGGTTGGATTGTGAGAAAACTCAAACCCTAGTTGCATTCCTGGAAATCCTCTTGAACATATTGTTAAGAGGTCTTCTTGAGGGTTTTGTACATAGTATTAGATTGAATAAATTATTTAAAAACCTTTCCCAGCACTACCTTGACCTAGTGAGCTCCTTGGAGGGTCTCCTCCCGTGATTGTTCATAAACCCTAGGTCTTGTGTGGTCGCATTCTAGGCTTCTCAATAATAAAAAAAGGATATTTAAAGGGCATACAATCATCATAAAAATCTTATTGAGAGGTAATAATCATCTTTGGAGCCTTGACCTTAGGCATCATTCTCATCATTTAATATCATTAACCCTAGGTATAGATCTCCTCATAAGTCTTTCTTAGGGAGCCTTTTGCTTCTCTTGAAGCATTGATCCTTTATTTGAGCCTCCCCTTTGAATGGGACTTGGAAATCACAATATACCTTGTCATTGATCCTATAATTAATATTGATTTTCCTTATACTGAGACTCCTCCCATCGGTGAAAGTTTATAAAGAGCAGGGGACACTAATTGAGGTGAAAATGGGTATTTGTCCCATTGTTGTCATTTGGTCTAGTAGTTCTCCCATAGGTTCCACTCCTGGGGGCCTACTAGATTTTGGGGAAACAATTCCAAAATAATAGGGGGAAAGACAAAGCTTCTCCATAAGGAGGATGAGAGGGTGACATGGAGAGTGACAAAGCCACTTCAGTAAAAATTCGGGTGATAAATGAGGTAGGGAGGGGCCAAATAACCAGAATTTTCCCCATTATCAAGGAAGGGGATTGCAAATTAATTGAGGCATGAGATCCCTGTATAAATAGATCATAGAGAAGATATGGAACAAAGGATTTGGAGTCATCGGGATTGATGGATTTACAGGTCGAATGAGAGAATTAAAGACGCATGAGTGCAACTTGTGGATAGCATACATAGTGGCGTTAAATGCATACAACACAACAATGTTCAGATGCCACTAAAATCCATGGGATTTAGGTCTTGTTGGGAAATAATTTTACATTTGGATGTCCATACTGGGAATTGAGAGGAGAATGGAGACCAATCCTAGAAGTGGGTGTGATATTCCACTCCTCTGTTAGCTAAGAAATCGACCAAAGGGTTGGCTTTGCATCTGGTTTGGGCGAAGATAATTGCATCTTGTTGAGATATTATGGAGGTTAGTTGATGCATACTATGCTCCAATCTCTAGTTGGTGGAACACTTGGAGGGAGGTGTGCCATTGAGGATATTGAGGGTAGATTGAATGATGATTTTGGATTCCCCTTTAGCTATGAGTGGAAAGAGTTGGTTGATTTGGGTTGTGCGAAGACCTTGGATCAAGGCTTCAAGATATGCTATGTTATTGCGTTCATACCTAATGTATCCCTTGTAAATCTCGACGATCTCTCCACTGTGATTTTGGATGAATCCTTCGATTCCAGCTTCCCTTGGATTACCCTTGGAGGCACCATGGAAGTTGAGTTTGTAGTGATGTTGCAGGGGGGAATGCCATATTTATAGTGAGAGAGATAGAGTGTGAGTATGAGGGGACACCACATTCCTTTTGTTGAATTTTAAATTCCACCAGGCTAATATTTCTCTTTCTTTAGGAGTTCCCTGGAAGTCTCTTCCTTCCCAACTTGTGAGAGGCAAGGTTTCCTCTAAGTGAATTTGTTAGAGTTTATGCCCTCCAATGAATTGTGTTTGTCATTAAAAATCCTTTGATTCATTTCTTTTCATACTTCCCAGATCAGGAAACTAGGAGCTAGAGTCCAAATCCTATTAAGGAGATTTCTCTGGAATGGATTCTTAACCCAATTTTTTATGGACTGGGTATTGTTATATGTCTCTTTGGTCGGGCATTGGATACCCGTGGCTAATTTCCTCCATAGACTGTTTACCATTGAACATGAATTGAATAAGTGGTCTATAGTTTCCTATCGAGAATTACACATGTAGCATCTGAAGGGGCCTTGGAAACCTTTTTTGAGGAGGTTTCCCCATGTAAGGGTGCACCAACGAATTAGGAGCTAGATTAAGGTTACGATTTTAGGCCATGATTTCATAAACCAGAGCTCTTTCTAGAAGGGATCTAGTTTGATGGGAATATTCTAAATTTGAATATGGTAAGCTTCCTTTAATGTGAAGCTATCTCGATTATGATAACCCCATTGAAGAATGTCTGATCCATATTTGTTCCTGATCGATATTTGAAGGAGGGCCCCTTGAATATCTTTTTTGTTATGCTTTGTGTCTTCTTCTATGCATATAATTGATTGCTTCTAATGGTGGATTTTAGAATATGCAGAGTCCTCTTATAAATGATGGACCTATATAAGGCTTGCGTTGTCTTGAATATATTTTTTGTTATGCTTTGTGTCTTCTTCTATGCATATAATTGATTGCTTCTAATGGTGGATTTCAGAAGATGCAGAGTCCTCTTATAAATGATGGACCTATATAAGGCTTGCGTTGTGGGTGATATCCTGGTTGAGGGGTGTATTGAGATCATACCTGATAGTTGTTGCCAGGATGGCATATTTCCTAGAAACCATGCTTTTTGATTATTGCTTTATTAAGAATGGCCATATTCCATATGTGAGAGCCCTAAGTTTGGGCGGTAAGTAAAATGATCTCTTGTTTGGAAATGTGCTTGGCATATTTTATATGCCAGATTTCGGCCCACAATTGTGTGCTATATTTTAGCCATCTCCACCATATTTTGGCCCCTAGAACATTGTTGGTGACCTATGGATCTCGTAGCATGAGCCCTCCCATGGGTTTTGGGAGGTATATGATGTCCCATTTGAAAAGAGCCATTTGTGATTCAAATCATCTCTTGCCCAAAAGAAGGATTCTTGAAGGGATCTGATGGATTTTAGGACCCATTTTGGAGTAGCTAGAATGGAGAAGAGGTATGTAGGCATGGCTTGCAGAACCAATTTGATGAGAACAAGGCGACTACCAATGTTGAGGGGTTATAATGTCTAGCAAAAAAGATTGTGAGTGAGCTTTTCAAGGAGATATCTCATATAAGAGTGTTTAATGGTTGAGTCTGTGAGCGGGGAACCAAGGTACTTGGAAGGAAGAGAAGTAGCAGAGAACCCAAAATGTGCTTGGTATTTCGTTGGGATATGGGAGAAGTATTGAAGAGAAAAAATTGGGATTTCTCCAAGTTAACTGAGGTTCCTGAAGCTACTGAGAAGAGGTCTAGAATGTATTTAACTTCTCTGGATTCCTTTACAAATGGATGATTTAATAAGAGGGTGTCATCCATAAATTGTTTGTGGGAGAGAGTAAAGTTATCAGGGAGGGAAAGACCTTTTAGGGAACCTTTTTGAAGAGTGGCTTTGATGGTTCAACCTAATCCTTCTGCCATAAGGATGAAGAGAAAGGGGGAGAGGGGATCCCCCTATCTTATGCCGTGAGAAATTTTGAAGGTGTCTAAGGGTGAGACATATACCATAATAGAGAATAAAGTTGAGGAAACCAGGGACATGACCCATTGGGTCCAATGTGAGATGAAGCTGAAAGCTAGGAGGGTTCCCTCAATGTGTTCCCAATTGAGTTTATCAAAATATTTGGACATATCTAGTTTATTGAGCATGTTAGGGATTTTAAGGGTTTTAAGTGAATGACTGGCTTCATGAGAAAGGATAATTCCATCAAGAATCTGGCGCCCATCCACATAGACATTTTGTTTAAGAGAAATTAGGAAAGGGAGGATGGGTTTGAGCTTATTAGCAATGAATTTGGAGATAATTTTATAGATGGTATTGCACAAAGCTATAGGTCAATATTTACCTAGCGTGAAAAAATGGTCTTCCTTGGAATCATAGCAATGAAGGTGGCATTGAAGGTGAGAATGATGCATTGGCTTGAGTTGGAGTCTTCAATTATTTATAGAACCTCCTTTTGAAGAAATTTCCAACATTTCTTGAAGAAGATGATTGTGAAGCCATCCGGCTTGGGCGCATTTCCATCTGCCATCAGTTGAAAGGATTGATAGACCTTTTCTTCCTCCATGGGAAGAATGAGGGCCTTGTTTTGATCCTTAGTGATGAGTCTAGGGATGTTGGTTGTAATTTTATTGATGGCATCATAACATTCCGGTTGAGGGTCATGCAGGAGGTTAGAAAAGTGGTGAAACAGTTTCTTCTCGATGTCCTCCTGTTTCTCTTTAATTTCCCTTGTTTTGCTACAAAGAAAGGGGATGCGGTTGGGGGATCTATGTTGGATGGTGGATTTGTGAAAGAAAAAGTTGTTCCTTTCCCCTTCCTTTAGCCATTTGACCCTTTATTTTTGTTTCCAATATAAATCTTCTTCTTTGTAGCAAGATTCGAGTTGTTTAATTAGTGCTTCTTCCTTTTCCTTTGACTCTTTAGTGCGGTCATGGAGGATGATTTCCTACTGGAGGATGGAAATTTACTTTTCCAAGGCATGCTTTGCTTGAAATATGTTACCAAATTCTTTTTCGTTCCATTTTTTGAGAAGGAGATTGATTTGTCTTAAATTTTGTTGGAAGACATACATATTTGAGCCCTTGATGTGAGCCATGCTATGCCACCATTCCTCTATTTTTCTTATGAGGTTAGCATCTAAAAGCCAAAATTGTTCAAATAGGAAGAAACGTTCGAGTGGCTTATAAAAAATTATCTAGGAGAGGGCAATGGGCTAGTGATATGATCCCATCGATGGTAGGACTTCAGCTGATAGTTCGTGGCCTCCTGTGAGAAGAGATTCAACAACTAGGAAATGGTCTAGGGGAGAGGAGATTTGAATAGCTCCTCCCCTTGTGCTATTCCATTTGAAGATACCATTGGTAGTTTTCATGTCTACCAAGTTAAGGCCTTCGATGAAGTTGTTGAGATCCTCTGATTCGAGCTCCAGATGACATTATCATTCCTTATTTTCATGGAGGGAGGTGATAATGTTGAAGTCCCCACTAATAATCCATTTGTGTGTGTCCACCAAGTTCCTGAGAGAGTAGAGATGTCCTAACATCTCTTGTTTTTTTTCTGGGGCCTGAGGTTTGTAGACATTGGTCATAAAATTGTGCATGTTAGTTCCTAATAACTGCAAAGATACTGAAAGAATGAAGGACATGGGAAGAATTAGCTCTAGGATAATTTGATATGGGTTCTAGGAAATCCTTAAACCCCCTCTTGCTCCCTTTGTGTCCATGGCTAGAGTTTTGTAAGATTTCCATAACTGAGCCATTATTGATTCAAAACTTGACTAGAACATTTAGTTTCTTGGATGAACATGATTGTTGGGAGATCCTGTTGAATCTTCCGGTGGAGAATATGGTGCTTTAAGGGCCTATTCATACCCCTGATATTCAAGGATACTATCTTCATGATTTTTTGGAGAAAAAGGAGGTCTCTGGGCAAGACACTGGTTCAGGTTTGAGGCCAATAATGTTTCCGCAGTAGTCTAGGACAACGTCGGCATTTTCACCCTGCCCAAGGGAGCAGGGAGTCTCACCCAAGGCGTGCTATGACCTTAGTAATATTAGAGACTAGATCGTTGATATTGAAGAAATATTACTAACAAAGACAATAACTATGAGCATGCAGAAGCAACATCTATATATCTCAACTCCAAGAAATAGCTATCATTCATCATAACATGTTCAGAGCACTGAATTAAAATTTTAAACTAGGCATGCATTCATCATAATTGATTAAAAATCAATCAACTCAGGATATAAAACACAACAACAACTCGATTCTATTAGCTTGGATCAAAATAGCATAAGCATACTCCAAAGAGTCTATTACAATGCAATGCAATATGAAGAGGCTTCACACAGAGCACTCCTAAGGCTCCACTTCCTATCGGCCTCTCGCCAGACTGACTACCTAACTAACAAACTGACTGCCTATTTGTTCCTCTCGACTGACACGTCAGTCCTTGCCTCTTTTGTGCTCCACTGTCCGCCATTTCTTCTTAATCACTGGGAGTTCTACTGTTTGTTTCTTGTCTCCCATCACTGCCATTTGCGCTGTTCTCTGCCTATGCCCCTCCACCTGTCTTCTGGATTTCCGCAACCATGACAACTCCCTATCTACCTTGATTGCGTTCCACCACCTGTCCTCCAGGTCTCCGCAACTCAAAAACTATTCTATCCCAAAATAAATGCCTCAACAGGCCTCGAGAACACATTATTGACTCGTCCTGAGTCAATCTTTACCTACTGTTGCAGATTCTGGTGGTCTGTCGGCTTCCGGTGCTGGCCCAGTTTCTCCTATTGCTTCTGTCTCTGTAATTTCTTGTCCCGATATTCCCTATTCCAACAAAGGCCCCAACTCAGGAAACTTGCTTAATGTTGATGTTCCGAGTTCTGTAAGCTTAGCTATTTCTTGTTGCCATACTTTGAACATAGGCTCCGTTTCAGTGATGACCGTTTTGGCCTCCGCCGCATCCGCCACCGGTGTCAGCTTGCTGAACATTTCCTGTATCTTCGACTGTGCTTTGACCACCATTTACTGTATTGCCTTGGCCTTTTGTTTTACAACTTGTCTGAGCTCCCTGAGGAGTTGTTTTGTTGATGATGAGTGTTCTTCAATTTCCTGGATTTTGGTTTCAAGCGCACCTTATTGGTCATATAGTTGTGTTTTGTTGACCAAATCTCTGGCTCCTTTGATTCCATGGAAAATTTTCTAAAGCTTCTCTGAAATTGGTTGTGCTTTCATTGTCAATGAATTTGAGCATTCATGTAGCTTCTCCAATAGGCTATAGGTTTCTTTAACCATTGTCCCGAGGGTTTCCCTTATGCCATTTATCTGTCTCTGACTCTCCGTTACTTTCTCGGCATATACCGTGGAAGGATCTGGAAATGCTGGAATGGCTGCAAGCGCCTATTTTAGTTCTTGGTTTGCTATGATCAGGCTCGTACATGTCATTTTTACTCGAATAGATATTTCTACCATTGAGCATGCCGAAATATCTTCTGGTGTCTTGCTGTCCTGGGCAATGACGGTTGGCCATAGGTATTTAAAGACCTCTGTTAATTGGTCTAGCTGCTTCTGTAGGCTATCCTTCTCGCCTTGAAGTTGATTGCGCTCATTAGTAAGCGCAATCACTTCTTGTTGTTGCTGCTCGAATCTTTGTTGGAGGTAATTATGCAGACCTATGCTTGTCTTGCGACCGTTTGAATGAAACTAAACAGTTGACTAGCTCCCCAAATTTGCAGGTTCTCAGTGCTCGACATCTCTTGGGTTGGAGGTATTTCCCTAAGTAGTTGCCCACTGGCGATTGATCTTTCAGAATGTCCCTGTGGGGACGTTGGCTGACTCTATTGCGACGAGTGGGTTTCAGGAATGTGTAGATTAGTCAATGGTACGAACTGTTGCAACAATAGATTGGAATTTTGGAATGGGTTTAGCTCTGGTAGGGTCGGAATTGTATCAGAAATGAGGGACTCTTCCTAGATTAATAACTCTAGAAATGTGCCATGTCCCACCGTGGTTTGGTCAACCTCGATTATTCCAACCATACCCGAGTTAAATTTTGTCTTGATATCAACATTTGTTATGGTCCTTGGTGGTATCGGATCTGAAATGGTTGCAAAGGTGGACGGAGTGTGGGTGGGGTGGTCCTTGGACATGAATGAGGTGTGCGGTGACGAATTGCGTGTATGGAGTGGAAATGAGGCTTGGATGTTCAGGACTGATGATGGATCAAATACAGGTAGCGCAGAGGTGGTCTGGGTGGCAACCTCTAGCTCCTCTTGAATACGTATTCCCGTCACTATAGTCCGGGGCTGGTCTTCTCCCATGAGATAAACCACTTGTTCAGGTGCCGTGGTTCGTGCTTTCTTTCCTTTAGGTGTTGGTACTGGAGGTTTAGTCGCCTTGGTTTTGCGGATTGGAGTGATTGTGGTCAGCGATGGGGAATTGAATGTGGTTGATGGTAGAGAAGTTTGGATTGGGATGCAAAATTAAATGTCTGAAACTGAGAAAAAGTTGGAAACACAGTAGATGTGCTTGTAAGAGTTTCTATTACCTTATTGAAGCCTTTTACCTGTGTGTCGAGCTAGTTCAGTAGTGGCCGTAGTTGCAGCCGTGAGATCCTCTACACTGCTTATTCTGGTGTCTCCCTCAGGAGTGCTTTCAGTAGCATTGCATCAAATGAGTAAAGCGGGATCCCGCTTCTGATCTCCATCGCCACTCTTGGCCACGAAAAAGCTTCGGTGCGGAGGGCCTCCTCTTCTACTTGGAACTTCAGTGGCTTCATGTGGAAATTATTTTCATCCACACAACTTGGTCAGATATAGGTTCTGTTATGGGTCACCCCAAACCATATTTGTGGGAAGTATCTATCCAATATGCTCCTTGGAACCCTTTTCTGGCTCCCAACCATGTCGACCATCTATCTATACCAGATTGCGAAATATTCCTCATTAACTTCCTTGGTAATTGGATCTCCTGATATTCTCCAGGGTGTGAAACTTAGGGCCATTGGTTGGTCATGAGTAATCTCTGGGAACTTTTTGATCCCTGGGTAACTCCACTTCCACATTGCAAAGGCCATAATGAGATAACCATAGATGAATCCCGTGGCTCGCCTGTAGTTGTCTTCACAAGCCTCAAACAGTTCATTCAACAAGAATGTGCACTAGTTCAACTGTGCTCCTTGAATGCAGTGTTCTGTGACTCAAATTGTGTCCAGGGTGCATTACCCCTTAGTGTAGTGCCTCATTTTTTTCCCAGCTATTAAATAGTAGGCAAATTTTACCGCTGGGTTGTTTATGAGGTCAATTTTTTCTCCTTTTCCTCCCCTTCTTGTTTCATACTTTTTGTAGTAGTCGCAATCTCCTGTCTTCTTAGCTCTCTTAGACATAGTTGTGAAGGCCGTTGAAACATTGTTTCCTACCACTGACAATCCTGTCAGTTTGTGTATGTCTTTTGCATGAATTAGGATCTCCCTCCCAAGCCATAGTGATCCATTTTGAATTCTGCTCATCAAGGACTTAGTGCATTGCATTGCTTCTCCTGTCGTCCCAAATACCGGAAGGCTTCTGAGGTGTAGGATAGTCGACCTCTGAATGCCTCTAAAGTCCAGGTTCATCTTCGCTGCTTTACCTCCTCCCTCTGTTGCATAATTTTCGATGTACACCTGCCTTTTCATGGCTGGGAATCGGTATGAGTCTATGAAGTTTGTATCTATCAATGAGGCATTATCATATTTTCCTATTAAAGACTCTATCCTTTGAATTCTTCCATTGAGCTCGGGCTCGACGACTGAGGTGGCAATCTTTGTCATTTTCTTCCTTCTACTGTAGACTTGAATTGATGTTGCTATTCTACTACTGTGAACTTATTCTACTGGTCTGCTGCTATTGAAATTGAGCTTGTCGTTGTATCTGTTTCTATTTTTGTTAACTCGAATTTTTCTGGCATTCTGGTGCTTTCCTTGTTCATGTCGGTTAAGTAATGTTACTGACACGAATGATGCTGATGCGACCCCATAACTAATTAATTTTGGCTGTATTTCCCATGGCTATAAGCGTGTGATTAGTTATCGGGGTAAGGTGTACTCTGACAGTGCTAATGCTGGCTTCGGGAGTCAGGTAGACATGATGGGCAATAATTATGGCTTAATATGGCAACTTTATTACAGTATGGGGATTACTAATTACGACAGTTATTTTTCAAATTCGGGTGATCCTACGGACTAACAACGATATGATGGGTCATTACGAGTGAATGATATTTGACACGCTTAGGCTATGTGACACTGTAGACCCTCCCCCCTACCACAATGGGTTGCGATGTGGTCTCCACATTGCAACAAGGACGATTGCTGGTTTTGCGCAATCGTTCGGTCTCTTTTTGAGGATTCCTACTCTAATGGGCTGATAAGATGAAAAATAACTATTCTATGGCTCATCTCAGTTGCGAGAGAGTTATTGACTCTATCTACGCTATTCTACTTTACTCTACTAACTGCTCTTGGTTGCGAGAGTTATTAAATTTTTTGTGTGGTGCTTACTCATGATAGGGTTTCAGGCATGTGCCGTTCACCCATCCTTGAAGCACTTCTTCGTCAAGTTGCGCGAGCCTGACCACACCTAAGTCTCTTATCTCTATAACATAATATGGTCCCATCCAGTGCATTCTAGGTTTCCCTAGGAAATTTTGGAATTGGTTGTCATAAAGCAGCACTTTTCCACCAATAGTGAATGTTTTGTGCTTGATGTGACAGTCATGCTAAGATTTTTGTCTCTCTTTCTGTATTGATTGATGGAAATCCGCCAGAAATATATCTTCTTCAAGCTCCTGTAGTTCATGGAGTCATGTAGAGATGGAGTCTTCCTTTGTCATGTGTGTTTTTGAAGCAATTAAGAGGCTTGGTATGATAAACTCGACTGGTATTACTGCCTCTTTTTCGTATACCAACTGGAATGGAGTCTAATTGTGCAATATATTTATGGTTTTACTATATTCCCACAATGTGGATGGTATCCTTTCATCCCAGTCATCATGGTTAGCGTTGCATATATTTGTTAGTCCTTTCTCCAAGATTTTGTTGAATGCCTCGATAGTTCCATTAGCCTGAGGGTGGTACGGGCTGCTTTTGTGGTGTTGTATCATAAAGATGTCCAATTGTGATTTAACTGAAGAATTAATGAAATGTGTACCTTGATCACTTTTTAGGCTCCTTGGACAACCGAAACTGCTAATGATGTTCTCGAAAATAAATCTGGCTGGTGTGTCTGTTGTACAGTCCCTTACTAGTGCCGCCTTTTCCCATCTTATGAGATAGTTAATTGTGGTGATTATATATCTTGCCTGTAAGTGTCTCGCCATTGGTGAAATTGGCCCTATGAAGTTGACAACCCATTTCTCAAATGCTTGCATTGCCTTCACAAGGTGCAGTGGAAACTCATCATGGTGTGACGATCGTCTTGTTCTTTGACATACATCGCATTTTTTCACATATTCCTTACTATCTTTGTGCACTGTGGGCCACCATAAGCCTGTATGTAGTATTTTCCTTGCAGTGGGTTTCGCGCCAACATGGCCTCTCGCAACTCCGCTGCGACACTCCCACAATATGTCTTCTCTTTCATGATCTAGGACACATCTTCGTAAGATGAGATCCAATCCCATTTTATATAATTTCCCTGCTATGAGTTGATATTTGGCTTCTTTTACTACCATATGTATTTTTTGGGTTGCCGTGTATTCTGCTGGGCATTTCCCTGTGGCCAAGTATGTCGCTATCTATTCTAGATAATCTGGGATGGCTTCTACTCTGCAGAGATCAGAATCTGACAGATGGATCCCCCATTTTCCCCGTTCTCCAACCTTGATAAGTGGTTAGGACCAACATTCAACCTTCCTGGTTTTACTATTACTTAAAAAGTGAACTCCTGGAATAGTAGGAGCCATCTACAGATTCTGCCTTCAAGTACATGTTTGTTTACCAGATATTTTAATGCTGAGTGATCTGTAGAGAAATTGAATGTGCCTCCCAATAAGTAGTGATGAAATTTATATAGAGAGTATACCATAGCAAGAGCCTCTCTTTCTGTTGTTGTGTAATTCCTTTCATCCGTTGACAACTTCCCTCTTGTGAAGTACACTGGATGAACTATGGAGGTTTCTCCTGGATGAGCTAGCACTACCCCCAGAGCAATGCTTGAGGCATCAATGTGGACATGAAACTTCTTATCCCTATTGGGATGGGCCAAAATGGGTGCACTTGTTAGTTTCTCTTTCAATGTGTTCAATGCCTTAGTGCATTCATCGTTCCATATGAATTGTTCTGACTTTCGCAACAATTTTCTAATGATGCTGTGATTTTTGCATAGTTGCGAATGAACCTCCTGTAGTATCCCGTGTGTCCTAGTAGTGACCTTAGCTGTTTTACAATCTTTGGTGCTTCCATGTTCACAATGACTGCTACCTTTGTTGGGTCCACACATACATCTTGCTTGCAAACGACATGTCCCAAAAGTGTTTCAAAAGGTACTGCAAAGATGCACTTATTGAGATTGAGGGAAATTTGAAGTTGTCTGCACCTGTCAAACATTATTCTGAGCAGAGTTGCATGGTTCTTCAGTAGACAGTACACTGTCCAATCATCCATGTATACTTCTAGGAACTTATGTATATAGTCTCTGAATGCTGCTATTACTATTCGTGAAAACAAAGCTGGTGCATTCTTTAGTCCAAAAGGCATGACATGATAGGAAAATGATCCCCACTCTATTGTGAAAGTAGTCTTCCTTTTGTATTATTATGCTATTCTCACTTGGTGATATCCTGAAAAGCCATCTTTGAACGAGTATGCTTAGTTTCCCGCTACATTATCAAGAACTTCGTTGCTAAATGGAATTGGAAATGGATCATGAATGCATGCGTTATACAGAATTTTATAGTCCACACATACTCTAATTTATAATTTCTCCTTTTTACTTTGTATCACAATTGGGCTGACCCATTCTTCTTCCTCAACTGAAAAAATCAAGCCTACCTTCAACATTTTGTCTATCTCTGCTTTGAATTTTTCTTTTACTCTCAGATTCAGGCAGTAAGGTCTATGTTTTATCGACCTCGCATCTGGTTTTAGGACTATGCGCATCTCCCCCAGATCTCCTTTGATCCCTTTGACCTCCGCCATTGAAGATGGGAATAAGTCTTCGTACTCTTGTAGCAGGCCAAAGATTTCTTTTGTTGTCTCTGTATCCCAGTAATCTCCAATGGATGCAATCTTGGGTTTCTCTATGCTTCTCTACGCTTCTGATATTCTACTTCTTTGTCGTCAAAGGTAACAGGTGCAATCCCTTTGTAGTTGGTTCTTCTTGTATTTCACGTTCCCCTTCCTTTTGTTCAAAGTATATATTACGAATATTCTCTAAATCATCATCGTCTATCTCCCGATATTTCCTTTTACATGCTACTGAATCTTTGATTTTATGCTCTAGTAAAGATATATCCTCATCGTCTCGAATCTCTGGGAAGAACAATATTCTTTTAATCGCTTGAAGGGTATCTGTAACTTGTTTCGTATCTCCTTTGAAAGAAAAACAATGTGTAAATCTTTCTGCAACTGTTTCCCAGGTACCAGTTTCTCTCTTCTTCTCTTCCATCAGGTACCAAGCTTGTGGAATGGTGTCCAGTGAATGTATAAATTTGTGTACCCATACAGATTCTGGGTATACCTCTTTCCTCCAATTATCTTCACAACTTCTTAGATGTGCCATGGGGTCAGAATTTCCTTGGTACTTTTCTCCGAGTTGCGGTCCTGAAGCCGTATGGAGTCTCATTCTTAACGCTCTAGCAATATCTTCCCATCACGAAAGAGAGTTGCAATGGGTTGCCCACTGCCTTGATGACATGGATTGTAGTGATACGTCCATAAGAGGGACTCTATGTTCTACTAGTAATTTTTCTTCCACTTTAGTAATGAATGTATTCACAACTTGCATATTTGAAAGAGTTGGATATTCTCTTACTTCTGTACCAATCTAGTTGACTCCTCGAACATTGGTGCATATTTTGGTGTTGATTTCATATCCTCCCTTTTTCCAATCATCCTATGCTACTTCTGACCCTAGGTCAGAACTTTGAACGCTTCTCCAGCTTACAGTCCCTCCTGCTGTAGGATTAATCTAATCCTCTCTCCTTCCTGCATCATCTGGTAGAGTTGATCTAGAATCCGTGTGTCTTCTCTGTTGTCAACAATCTTTGAGTATCAGGGTCATTGATATGGGTCCAATGGCTAAAATACTTTGACCTCACCATCTTAAAATATCATTAATTCCTTTTTTAAATCAATGACTGCATAATTCTCAAAGGCCCAATCTATCCACAACAAGGCAGGAGATGGATCTTTGTCACCCATGATGTCTATTACTTCAAAGTCTGTATAGATCTTTACTCATGGGACATAAACTTCAACTTCTTCCAGCCTTCCTATTGGTACAATACAATATTGATTAGCCATTCTGAGCTGTATTGGTGAGTATGTTAGCTTTGGTTTTCCCAGTGCTTCCCATGTCTTTCATGGCAAAATGTTGAAATCTGATCCGAGATCAAGCATTGTATCTCTGATTTGAAATCCCACGACTTGGGTGTTCACACAGAACTCCTTTCCAGTCCTTCTCTTATTTATTTTCACCCTCCTTATGTATTTTTCTGTTGAATTACTTGAGTCTCCAGGTTCTGCATTTCCTTTCACAACCAATTCTAGATTTTGCTTTAGTTGTTCCAACATTGGTCCATTGTTCACAATTTTTAGGAATAGTCAGAACCACTCTTCTATCAGTGTGCTTGTATGGATTCCCTTCTCTCCTTCGCTAGATTGTTGTGGAAGTTCCATACTCTGAGGTCTTCCCATCTGTGAGAATGTTTCTAGTGCTTCTTTGAAATACTGCTTCTGTCGGTCTGAGCTGAAAGCTTTCTTTGGAGATGCTGGTTTGATTAGCTTTATCGGGTCCATATCTCATGCATCGTCTCCTATTTTCTTCCCTCCTTGCGTGACTATAGATACACTTTGCATGGGATGAGCCTCTACTATTCTCGGTTCTGCATTAACTAGGTTTTCTCCCCTTTGTCTGGCTCTCTCTTCCCATCTCTTAATCAGCTCTAGGTAGTCTTCAGTTGCATGTGCATTAACTTTGCATTAAGAGCACCATGGTCTCCTGGGTAGCGGACATCCTTCGCTACGTGCCCTTCCTGATCACAGTTATAACATCTTACTGGTCCTCTTCCTCTAGTTCTTCTACCTCTCATTCCTCCTCCTTTGATCTAAAACGAATGTATTAGTTCTACTGTGCTAAGTGTCCTTTCAGTAATATAAACATGTACAATTTGTCTTCATGTGTTTGCGTAAGGAATGAGAGTTTTAACCATGAAAATTAGATGAATTAGTGAACTTTAAGCATGTAAATAAGCCTTAAAAACACTGAACAACAATGCATAATAGAGAAAAATATTCACACATAAGTTTTACATAGTAGGCATGATGAAGCAGTTCACCCCTCTTGGGCTACATCTACTGGTCCAGCTCCCAATGGCATGTCCCTCTTTCTCATTATAATCAAAATTGTAAATTACATATGTTTTCAGGTCTCTAATGGCCATTTTATCTGCACCAATGGCTACATAATGCTCAAACTAGTCTAAGTAGACCCTTTTTTAACAAAAAATGGTCGAAAATTGATTTCTCCATGCATTTTTCCCAATGTCAGCTAGAAAATCTCCACTAACTATGGAGAACTGCAGTTAACTGTGGCTAAAAATAGAAAAAACCCTAAATTGAGGGTCGGCGCCAAAATTCCTGCTGTTATGGACCGTTTGAATTGATTGTTTGTGGTTAGGTCGGGGTTGTCACAAGCCGACCCCCACCTAAAACCATGCGGTTATGGGTTTTAAAATCCGCATTGTGTTGGAGGGAACCCTTAGTGCTTCCATGTTCCGATACCCGCTTCCGAAACCATTGCCGGAAAAGACTCCATCCCGTGCATGTGAACTACGTTAAAAACCGCTGAGGTTATGGTTTAATAATCCACCGTTATAACATTTATGCCACAGTTTATTAAAAATTTTCCATGTGACTGCACCCACGAAGCCATCGGAGTTTAGAGCTGTTTGTTGGGTGTGGAGCCTGATTATCTTGTTTACTTTGTATCACAGCGTTGGACCCCTGTACCTTAAAAGGGGCGGCAACGCCGCCCGTAATTAATCGCTGCCATGGGGGGTCTAGGGGGGGGGCGGCAGTGCTTTTCGGAGCCCCCCCGAAGCTAAAAATAGATGTAAAATTGCCTTGTAAAAGTATAGTAATTTCTAGTCAATCTGGGCCGTTCATTAGGCAAATGATCTGACGGTAGAAGTTATGTTTAGATTAGGTTTTTTTGCCCTAGAAGGCAACCCCTCACTTTTATGAGGGTATTGTATTGTGGCTGTGTATTGTGTGTGTATTCTCGGAGCAAGAAACATAAAGGGAGACCGTGAGAGAGAACAAAGGATATTACAGCGGATCTGCTGTAGGTTTTGTCTCTTCATTTTTGCTGGATAATAGAAAGGAAGGACTGGCTGTTCGGGGTGGACGTAGCCCAAACTGGGTGAACCACGTATATCTGTGTCTCTCTGGTTTTATGTGTTTTGTGTGCTTATATTTTCCGCATATTTTATGTGTTTCATTGCTCTGTAATATTTAATTTTCTAACAACTGGTATCAGAGCCGAAGGTATATTTGGCTGATAAACTCGCAGGAAAAAAGGGTTCCTGGTTCGAGTGGGAGCAATGGCGGATGATGGTAAGTTTAGGGTCGAGAAATTTAACGGCCAAAACTTTGCGCTGTGGAAGATGCAGATGGAAGATTATCTGTATCAGAAAGATCTGTACCTACCATTGAGCGGAAAAACAAAGAAGCCGGCGACCATGACAGATGCGGAATGGAACATTCTCGATATAAAGGCACTCGGAACAGTACGGTTGTGTCTTGCGGCGTCAGTCACCTTCAATATTTCGAAGGAAACAACAACAGAGGGTTTGATGCAGACGTTGGCGAAATTGTATGAAAATCCCTCGGCCTCAAACAAGGTATTTCTTATGAAACGACTATTTAATATGAAGATGTCGGAAGGTGGATCTGTTGCAGACCATTTAAATGAATTTAATACAGTTACCAGTCAGCTAAGTTCTGTAGGGGTAAACTTTGATGATGAAGTTAGAGCTCTGTTATTCTTGTGCTCATTGCCAGAGAGTTGGAATGGTTTAGTAATGGCCATTAGTAACTCTGTCTCTGGATCTAGTACTTTAAAGTTTGATGATGTTGTGGGTGCTATCCTTAGTGAGGAAATGCGACGGAAAAGCTCCGGTGAAACATCGGGTAATGCTTTGAGTGCAGAGTCTAGGGGAAGAAGAATGGAAAGAGGAAAGAGCTCGGGATATCGCAGTAAATCAAGGAGAGGCAGATCCAAGTCTAGATCGGGGATAGTGTGCTGGAATTGCGGAAAGAAAGGACACCTAAAGAAAGACTGTAGATCTCGGAAGGGAAAAGAAGGAGATACAAAGCAATAAAACAATCATGAAGCAAATGTGACGGTGATGTGTTACAAGATGCTTTGATTCTTTCTTTCGAAAATGTTACTGATTCTTGGGTTGTAGATTCAGGGGCTTCATTCCATGCCACACCTGATAAGAAATATTTTCATGACTATGTTGAAGGAGATTTTGGACAAGTTCGTTTGGGTGATGATAAACCCTGTAAAATTGTTGGAATGGGTAAAGTTCTTGTAAAACAACAGAATGGAAACCAATGGCTACTAAAGGAGGTAAGGCATGTTCCAGATCTGAAGAAAAATCTGATTTCAACAGGGCAATTAGGCGGTGAAGGTTGTGTGACAACTTTCACGGATAAAACTTGGAAGGTCACCAAAGGAGCCCTGGTAATAGAAAACGGCGAAAAGGTTGGTACATTGTATTTATGAAATGGTATTTCTAACTCTGTTAATGCTTTAAATTCCAAAGGAGCAGATGCAGCATTATGGCATCATAGGCTCGGACACATGAGTGAGAAGGGAATGAAGATTCTTCACTCAAGAAATTTGTTGCCAGGTTTTAAGAATGTTGATTTGGATTTCTGTGAGAATTGCATTTATGGAAAACAAAAGAGAGTCAGATTTCTCAGAGTTGGGAAAGAAAAGAAGAGCGAAAAATTGGAGCTTGTGCATACGGATGTATGGGGACCTGCTCAGGTATCATCTCTCGGTGGCTCTCGTTATTATGTTACTTTTATTGATGATGCAACTAGAAAAACATGGATTTATTGTATTCAGAATAAATCTGATGTATTTGATACTTTCAAGAAATGGAAAGCTTTGGTTGAGATTGAGACGGGAAAGAAGTTGAAGCGTTTCATATCAGACAATGGAGGTGAATATTGTAGCAAATATTTTTATAGGTACTGTTCAGAGCATGGAATTCGCAGAGAGAAGACAGTTCCAAGAACACCACAAGAAAATGGTGTGTCAGAAAGGATGAACAGAACAATCATGGAGCGTGCAAGGTGCATGAGATTGCATGTGGGATTTCCTTTACAATTTTGGGCAGATGCTGTAGATATTGCTGTTTATCTAATAAACAGAGGACCTTAAAGTTCCTTAGATGGTGGTATTCCAGAGGAAGCATGGACAGGTAAAAAGGTAAACTACTCTTTTTTAAAGCCTTTTGGTTATGAGGCCTTTGTCCATTTTAATAAAGAAAACAGAACAAAGCTTGAGGCAAAATCAAAGAAATGTACCTTTATTGGAAAGGTAAACTACTCTTTTTTAAAGCCTTTTGGTTATGAGGCCTTTGTCCATTTTAATAAAGAAAACAGAACAAAGCTTGAGGCAAAATCAAAGAAATGTACCTTTATTGGATATGGTGCTAATGATTTTGGTTATCGCTTATATGATTATGAAAATCACAAAATCATTAGGAGCGGAGATGTAATATTCAATGAAAAGGTCTTGTATAAGAATCAGTTGCAGGAAAAGAAACAGGAAAAAGAAAGCAAGGAATACGTGGTTCTTGATGAGATAACTGAAAAAGTAAAGGTGCCTGAAAATAATAATAATCAACAACCACAGCAGCAGCAACCACCACAACAGCAACAGGCACCTCAAACACCTGAAAGTGGTGTTAGAAGATCTACCGGGATAAGTAGACCCCCTGAACGATACTCTCCTTCATTATATTATTTATTGTTGACTGATTCTGGTGAACCTGAATGTTATGAAGAAGCAATGCAGGTTGAAAGCAGGAAGAAGTGGGAGCTAGCCATGGAAGAAGAGATGGACTCCTTAATGCATAACCAAACTTGGGACTTAGTCAAGTTGCCTGTAGGTAAAACTACATTGCAGAATAAATGGGTTTACAGGCTGAAGGAAGAAGATGGAGGAAAACAAAGGTACAACGCAAGACTTGTGGTGAAGGGGTTTGCACAGAAGAAAGGTATTGATTTTGATGAAATATTTTCTCTTGTTGTTAAAATGAATTCAATCAGAACTATTTTAAGTCTTGTAGCAGCAGAAGATTTACATCTTGAACAGTTAGATGTAAAGACAACATTTCTCCATGGAGATTTGGAGGAAGAGATATACATGCAGCAACCAGAAGGATATGAGGTAAAGGGAAAGAAAAATTGGTGTGCAGGTTAAAGAAGAGCTTGTATGGCTTAAAACAGGCTCCAAGGTAGTGGTATCTAAAATTTGACAAGTTTATGTCTGAACAAGGTTATACTAGATGTCACTCTGATCATTGTGTTTATCTAAAAAGGCGAAATGATGGCAGCTATATTATATTGTTATTGTATGTAGATGACATGCTTGTTGCGGGGTCTAACATGCAGGAAATAAATGTGCTCAAAAGAAAATTGGCAAATTCATTTGCAATGAAGGATTTGGGAGCTGCAAAACAAATCCTTGGTATGAGGATAAGTAGAGACAGGAAAAATCGCAAATTAACACTGTCTCAGAATGAGTACATAGAGAAGGTGTTGAAAAGATTTAATATGCAGAATGCAAAACCAGTTAGTACACCTTTTGCTAGCCATTTCAAACTTAGTAAGGAGATGTGCCCGAAGACCCAAGAAGACATGGATTATATGTCTAAAGTTCCATATGCATCAGCAGTTGGAAGCTTAATGTATGCAATGGTCTGCACAAGGCCTGATATTGCACATGCAGTGGGAGTTGTAAGTAGGTACATGAATAATCCAGGAAAAGAACGTTGGATGGCAGTAAAATGGATTCTCGGATATTTGAGAGGTACCACAAATCAAGCATTATGATTTGGTGGTTCAAACATTGCTCTACAGGGATATGTTGATGCAGATATGGCAGGTGACAGAGATAACAGGAGGAGCACTACAGGATATGTATTTACTGTAGGTGGAACAGCTGTCAGTTGGGTTTCAAAAATCCAGAGTGTTGTTGCACTTTCAACAACAGAAGCCGAGTATGTTGCTGCTACAGAGGCTAGTAAAGAAATGATTTGGTTACAAAGGTTTATGGATGAATTGGGTAAGAAGCATGATATGGGCACACTATACAGTGATAGCCAAAGTGCTATTCATCTTGCAAAGAACTCAGCATTTCATTCCAGGACTAAACACATACATCTCAAGTACCTTGTCATACGGTCAGTATTAGAAGATGGAGAGTTGAAGTTGGAAAAGATACACACTAGCCAGAATCCTGCAGATATGCTAACAAAAGTTGTAACCAGGGAGAAACTGAGAACATGCTCAGTTTCAATTGGTCTTCAAGGATGACGATGAAGATGAGAAACAGCCAGGTCCAAAGTGGAGTCATTGTCCAGCAAATGAAGCAGCGGTGGAATTGCTACAATCAGTCTCCAAGTGGGAGATTGTTGGGTGTGGAGCCTGATTATCTTGTTTACTTTGTATCACAGCGTTGGACCCCTGTACCTTAAAAGGGGCGGCAACGCCGCTGATGTCAGTGCCATGGGGGTCGAGAGGCTGTGGCCGCGCTTTAGACCCCCACGCGGCGGGGTTAAGACGCGCGCCCAAAGCTAAAAACATGTAATTGCCTTGTAAGTATAGTAATTTCTAGTCAATGCAGTAGTTCTTGTTAGGCAAATGATGCACAGGTAGAAGTTATGTTTAGATTAGGGTTTTTTCCCTGAAGGCAACCCCCTTGTATATATGAGGGTATTGTATTGCGGGTGTGTATTGTATGTGTATTCTCGGAGAGAGAAACAGAGAGGGAGACTGTGAGAGAGAACGAAGGATATTACAGCGGATCTGCTGTAGGTTTTGTCTCTTCATTTTTGCTGGATAATAGAAAGGAAGGACTGGCTGTTCGGGGTGGACGTAGCCCAAACTGGGTGAACCACGTATATCTGTGTCTCTCTGGTTTTATGTGTTTTGTGTGCTTATATTTTCCGCATATTTTATGTGTTGCATTGCTCCATAATATATAATTTTCTAACACTGTTGCCACTGGATAAAACATTGCTTGCCATGATTAAAACTCATTTGAACGAACTGGCATTGACCGCGGGAGTTAAGTTTTATGTTGCGGTTAGGGCAGCGGCCTAAGGTTCTTGGCACAAGGCCACATGAGAGGGGGGATGGCCCTTCGGGGCTAGCCTCCCCAACCCCCAATGCGAAACTTAATAAACAATAAATGGATGCGGCATATGTATATGGTTAAGAAACAATGTAGGCAAGTTGGTAAAGGCTCTTTGCTATGGGCAGGAGGTTGTGAGGTCGACCCTCCAGAGCTCCACAAAAATTTTGGTCAACCATTCTGAGGACACGTGGTGGCCTGCGGGCTTTCCAAGTGTCGCTCAACTATTGGCTAATAAAAAACCATCGAACGGCCCAAATTGAGTCGTACCACCAACATCCAATGGCTCAGAACATGCCACGTGGTGCCATCCTATTAGTTGTGGAGAAAAATGGAATATTCTAGGAATATACCTGCTGAATGTACCTGCATGTTGACTGGGCATCCAGTCACCAAAATTTTGTTGTTTGGGAAATTGAAAAAAACGCGATATATTCCTCATATGACATCAGTTTTTCGAACCATTTGCATTGCCAGAATCGCTACGACGAGACCTTTCTGGTCGCTTAGGTTCAGACCTATTTCGAGCACTTTCAGTTTTGAGCATAACACTTGATCTCCTAATCACACCTCCCCACTGGGAAGCTTTTGGACCCCAAAATCTCTCTGGACTACTGAACATGAAGATAAGGAGACTGTGTCCCCACTCTTCCAATCTTTATCCACTGAAATTTCCCCAATTTCATTAATTGGAGCTTTTCATGAAACAAAATTTTTTTCCTTGATTCCGTTGACCAACCATTGCCGATTTTTACATAGTCATGCTGCATATTTACTGAACTTGTAGAAAAACAACCTAACTTTGTAGTAAACATCCTGTTTCTACATTGGTCTATAATCAAAGGAAACTTGAAATTACTTTCACCTTGCATCCTGTTCTTATGGTGATTTTTTGCTGAATTAGCCTTGAACTTGTGTCGATTCCTAACCAAGTTTCTTCGCCATTGTACCATGCCTTTCTAAAACTAGCAATGAACATTTCTAAATCCCATACCTTCTTTGTCAAGTTGATTTGCCTTCTTTTGGACCTTTTCAACTTCTTGCACTGACACTTTGTTTTCAGCACCTTGCAACACTAATGTTGACTGCTGCAACTGCTTGTCATCTTATTTCAAAGGCAACCTGCCTTCAAACTAAAACAAATCATTACATATATCAGAGTTTGTTTGAAAAGGATTATGTAAAACTTCTCTTTGTTTAATCATCATCAATGTAAAGTTTTGGCTTGCATTGACGAGCCTCTTCATCTGCCCTACATTAACTAAAGAAGTGTCTAGTTTTTTGCGATGAGCTCTCACAATGTACTCCTTGTCATCTTTGAATAAATGATATTTGTTCTCATGGCGATGGAAGATTGATTTCCTATCATACAAGTAAGGACTTCCCAACACCACACCTGTTATATCATGCGGAACAACATCTAATTCAACCGTGTCAATGAAATGTGCAGTTATTGCAAAGCGCAACATGAACTTCTTTGAAACCTGTAAATTTGCACCCTTACAAATCCAACCAAGTGGACATCGTTTCAGATGTGGAATGGTCTCAAGAATAAGTTTCTTGACCAAGTATTCATAGATTAAATTTTCTTGTGACCCACTGTCAAACAATGTGGCAACCTTGGTATGTTTGGAAATGACCCTCACATGAAACAGTTCAATTCTCTTTTCTTCATTTGGAGCTTCTATGCGACAGTTAGAAATACTAGAACTGGGTTTAGTTTCAATCTCTTTCCCCTTCAAATTCTTTAGTCACATAGCTATGATTTTTGTTTCATCTCCTGAATATGTCCCTAGGTCTTGTTCAGCTATTGCAACAATTTTTCCTTTCTCCTTGGCTTTCTCTTTGGCCTTCAAACTTTCCGGTTTCAACTCTAGATGAAGTTTCCAACAATGGTCCTCATCATGGCTAGTTTTAGAACAATGTTTGCAGAATAATTTTCCCTTCTCTTTTCTAGTATTTTCATTTCTCTTTTTATTCCATTTTCCTTTAAACTCATTTTCCTCATTCCCATCTAAGTTCTGTTTTCCCCTTGCCTCTAAATGTGTGGCTTGAACACAAACCTCATCTAGGCTTGTAGGGTTAAACATGAGGATTGTATGTCTTAGGTAGGTGTGTAACCCTCCTATATACTTGAGCAAAGTGTCTTGGCTATGCAAATCTACTCCTAATAAAAGAGATCTTATCCTAAATTCTTGAGTATACACTTGTACATTTTGTCCTTGCAATTGTTTAAAATTTTGCCAGTCCATTATGGCTTTCTGCATGTGAGATAATGGATAAAACTGTTGTTTTATTGCAAAAATGAAATCAGTCCATGATAAAATAATCTTACCATATTTCTTGATCTCCTTCTTTGTTTTGGATTCCCACCAAACAAGTGTTGCACCTTCCATTCTCAATGAAGCTGGTTGGATTTTGGTGTCATCATCATGAAATTTTTGAATTCTCAAATAAACCTCTAATTGCCTAATCCAATTATCTAGATTTTTTGCATTAACTTCACCATCAAACATTGGAAATTCAAAATTAACATCAAGTTTTATAAAAGGACTTTTACCCATGTTCTTTGACTTATATGGTTGATGTACTGAAGATGAAGTTGAGGATGATGAAGATGAAGATGAGGGTGATGATGGTGACTTTCCACTGTCTCCATTTCCTCCATTACCCTTTTTTGATTTATCTTCATCATTGTGGCCTCCTGATGATCCTTGTCCTTCCTTTTGAAGTTTGGAACTTTCCTCTTATAGTTTATCATTCCTTTCTTGATAAAGGACTCTCACCATTTCAGTTAAGTCAAGAAATGCTTTTCTGTACACTCTTTCTTCCTGTTTGGGATCTATCTCTTCATGGATTTCTTCTTCTCCTGGAGGCATGCTTGATGCTGCTTCCACTTCTCTTGGAGGTGAAGTAAGTGGTGGAGAATGTGGCAATCTTGCCCTCCTTCGTTGTGGCTCACTTTCAGAACCTCTTGCTTCCACCAATTTGCCTTCTCCTCTATTAAGCTTGAGCCTAGTAAGCATGAAAACCCTTGCAAAAAGTTAACAAATCCTTGCACATAAAAACACCAGAGATAAAACTCTAGCTTTGATACCAACTTGATTTGAAAGGAGTGTATTAGTTATGCTGTGCTAAGTGTCCTTTTAGTAATATAAACATATACAATTTGTCTTCATGTGTTTTCTTAAGGAATGAGAGTTTTAACCATGAAAATTAGATGAATTAGTGAACTGTAAGCATGTAAATAAGCCTTAAAAACACTGAAAAATAGTGCATAATAGAGAAAAACATTCACACATAAGTTTTTCATAGTAGGCATGATGAAGTAGTTCACCCCTTCTGGGCTACATCTGCTAGTCCAGCTCCCAATGGCATGTCCCTATTTTTCATTATTCTCAAAATTGTAAATTAAATATGTTTGCAGGGATCTAATGGCTGTTTTCTCTACTCCAGTGGCTCAAGAATGCTCAAATTAGTCTAGGTAGACTCTTGTTTCACCAAAATTGGTTGAAAATTGACCTCTCCATGCATTTCTCCTAATGTCAGCTAGAAAATCTCCAGTAACTATGAAGAACTGCAGTTAACTGTGGCTAAAAATAGAAAAAACCCTAAATTTAGGGTCGGTGCCAAAATTCCTGTTGTTATGGACCATTTGAATTGATTGTTTGTGGTTAGGTCGGGGTGGTCACAAGCCGACCCCCCACCTAAAACCACGCGGTTATGGGTTTTAAATCTGCATTGTGTTGGAGTGGAACCCAGAATGCTTCCACATTCCGAAACTGTCACCGGAAAAGACTCCATCCTGTGCATGTGACCTTTGTTAAAAAGCGACGAGGTTATGGTCTAGTAATCTTCCATTGTAACATTTATGCCACTGTTTATTAAAAATTTTCCATGTGACTGCACCCACGAAGCCGTCAGATTTTAGAGCTTTTGCTGCCGGATAAAACATTGCTTGCCGCAGTTAAAACTCATGTGAACGAACTCGCATTGACCACGGGAGTTAAGTTTTATGTTGCGGTTAGGGTGGAGGCCTAAGGTGCTTGGCACAAGGCCACATGAGAGGGGGCTGGCCTCTCCAGCCCCCAATGTGAAACTTAATAAACAATAAATGGATGCGGCATATATATATGGTTAAGAAAAAATGTAGGTGAGTTGGTAAAGGATCTTTTCTGCGGGCAGGAGGTCACGGGGTCGACCCTCCAGAGCTCCATAAAAATTTTACTCAACCATTCTGAGGACATGTGGCGGCCTACGGGCTTGCCACATCTCACTTAACCAATGTCTAATAAAAAACCATTGAATGGTCCAAATTGAGCTGTACCACCAACATCCAATGAATCAGAACATTCCACGTGGTGCCATCCTATTAGCTATGGAGAAAAATGGAATATTCCAGGAATATAACTGCTCATTTTACCTACATGCTGACTGGGCATCCAGTCACCAAAATTTTTCTATTTGGGAAAACGAACAAAAGGTGATATCTTCCTCATACGACATCGGTTTTTCGAACCATTCGCGGTGCCAGAATCGCAACGACGAGATATTTCTGGTCGCTCAGGTTCATACCCATTTTGAGCACTTTCATTTTTGAGCATAACACTTGATATCCTGATCATCCTCGCCCCCTTGGAGTTTCATTTACTCTATAAGATGGTCTGTATAATATTTTTTCCAATGCATAAAGGGCTCTGCATTGCTCCATATTATGAGTTGTATATGCACAAAATTCACAGTAGACATTGTTTGGAACATTTGAGTATTTTTGTAGAATCAGAGTGAGTCATGGAGGATGACCAATACCTTTGCATATTTTGTAGCATCCTGCTACTATTTGATTCTGTTGATTGGGGAACCCCGGGAAGTGGGGTTGCGGTTGGTATAGTCCTTGAGTATTTATCTGTGCAAATCCACTGATTGGTGGGGCCCCCTGTGTTTCGGCCGCCGAATTTCCAACATTTTCTCCTCACAATCTTGGACATTCTGTGGCCACGTGTCCTTCCATCAAGCAGTGTGTGCACCACACATTAGGTCTTGTGGGTCGCACCGGTTGAATATCCTTCAATTTCTCCGTTAAAATGGCTATTTGATGTTGTAGTCCTAGTATGGATGGATCTTGTACCGCTTCTCCTCCTCTAAACTCCTATAGGTATCCCTCCATAGCTTCTATCTTCATGGCTTGCTCGAGAGCATCCTGAAGGGTATCAATATTCTGTTGTGTCAGTAGTGCCCTTGTCAATAGTATGAGTGCTTTGATGAACCAATCTCGCTGGTGATTTGGATCGATTGGATAACTGAGCTTCCCAATCATGTCTTTAAATCTTCTCATCAAATCCCAGGTTGTTTCTCCTTCCCGCTGTTTGATTTCCCATAACTTAGACAATCCTTGATGATTCGTCTAAGGTAGTTTGAACTCTTCAACAAATTATTTCTTAGCATCATCTATTGCTAGGTTATGGTGTGCTTCCGCCCATTTAATGAACCAGCGTAGAGCTCTTTCTCTCAGTGTGGTTTGAAACTAAATTAACTTGACTGCATCTGGTGTCTGTCGAGCTCTCCAAATTTCTTCGCTGAGATATCAGTGCTGTTCTACATCATCATTACCTTTTCCAGAGAGTGAACGATCCTGCCATCTTTCCTTGTGTTTGTGGTACTAAAATAAAACCTCTACTTCCCGACCGAGATATTGTACTACCAGCACTGTTGCTAGTAGATATCTGTACTCTGGATTTAGTACTACTCAACTTGCTAAAATCCCATAACTTAATAAAGAACTTATCAGGTGGATGATAGAGTACCAGGGGAAGGTTAGGATTAGTGCTACTTGAAACTTGGGGAATAGGATTACCTTGTATTATGGTTTTCAGCCTCTCTTGGAAAATTTTCTCCATCAAAACATGTAGCTCCACATCAAATTCCTCCTCGGGTCGCGCGTCCTCCTCATTGGACTTTTATCCCTTTTCTCTTCAGGTTGGGCTCCTATTAACTTTCCTAACTTCCTTAATGGTTCCTTCCATTCCTTGGGATCCCATTTGAACTTCTCTCTCCTCTGTCATCTGTGGTGCTTTTCCTTAACCTGTCGATTCTTCTCCTACTTCTTAAACTCTTTCATTGCCCTTTTCCGCCACTTCTCAGCAATCTGTGCCCTCCGATGTGCTCTTCGCTCTCTCAACCTACTGGAGGTTCTGACATCCATATCCATATTCCCCCCTTTCCTTTACTCTTAGCATCTTTCCCTCAATAATATCCCCAGTAATGGAGGTTTAGGTCTCCATCTCCGTGTTTTGGAATGACATCAGGCCCTTGTCCACCATTACAGATTTAATCCACAACATGATTTCTTTCAACAATTATCCCCACAACCCAGATTTAAATATGTCTTCAGCTTTTGTAAAATATTGGTAGCACTCGGCTGCAAACTCCATAATGTACCCCTCCAAGGTAGATTGTACCCATAAATCTACTGCTCAGGTTATATCTGTATCTAGCCGATGTAGCACTACTAAATCTGTGTGCGTCCACTTGCGACAAAATATATGAAATCCTTCAGGGAGTGACTTGATCTGGAGTCTCCACAACCAGTTGTAAATCTCTTCAGGAAAATTTCCCTAGAAAATTTCATACAAGTCGCTCACAGACTCAGAAAATAGGACTCGATCTTTGATAGTCTTTTCCCTCTGTTGCTGAAGTTTTGCTTGTTGCGATATGAACTGATTTATGTGCTTATACCACCAACTTCATAGTTCCTTCTCATAGATCCTCGATACCATGATCTAGCTTCTAAATAAATTTTTAGGTCCCGACAACGAAACCATTTGTTGGAGAAAAAGGAGGTCTCTGGGAAAGACCCAAGTTCGGGTTTGAGGCCAACAAGGTTTCCGCAGTAGTCTAGGACAACGCCAGCATTTTCACCCTGCCCAAGGGAGCCCAAGGGAGCATAGAGTCTCACCCGAGGCATGCCGTGACCTTAGTAATATTAGAGACTAGATTGTTGATATTGAGGAAAGATTACTAACACAGAAAATAACTATGAGCATGCAGAAACAACATCTATATATCTCAACTCCAAGAAATAGCTATCATTCATCATAACATGTTCAAAGCATTGAATTAAAATTTTAAACTAGGCATGCATTCATCATAATCGATTAAACATCAATCAACTCAGGATATACAACACAACAACAACCTGATTCTATTAGCTTGGATCAAAACAACATAAGCATGCTCCGAAGAGTCTATTACAATGCAGTGAAATATAAAGAGGCTTCACACAGTGCACTCCTGAGGCTCCACTTCCTATCGGCCTCTCACCGGACTGACTACCTATTTGTTCCTCCTAGCTGACACTGTTAGTCCTTGCCTCTTTTGCACTCGTTTACTCCCTTGCACTTCGGTGTCCACCGTTTCTTCTTAATCACTGGGAGTTCTACTATTCTTTTCTTTTCTCCCATCACTGTCATTTTCACTGTTCTCTGCCTATGCCCCTCCATCTATCTTCTGGATTTTTGCAACCGTGACAAATCCCTGTCTAGCTTGATTTCATTCTGCCACCTGTCCTCCGGCTCTCCGCAGCTAAAAAACTGTTCTATCTCAAAACAAAGGCCCCAACATGATTAAACTAGAGATTGGGAGTAGTAGATCTCTGAGATCTGATTGTATTGACCAAAATCCACCATTTTCTTACACAATATGTCTAGGCATTGCAACATATATTTTCAACCTTTCTTATTGAAGTCGTTGTTTATTTTCTTTCCATCTTTTGTTGTGATGGTTTGAATCCCTAGTTGCATGGATGCTTTGGATCTTTGGAGGGGTGTTTCCAGGAGGTTGATTTGCATGGGAAGGATCATGTTTTTTTCATTCCTACAACAGGAATCCTCCATTCTCATAATATTTAATCCCTCCATGCTTGTAAAATATTCATCTTCACCCATTTGTATGTCCTCTTATGGTTGTATGTTCATTTTCTCCTGCAGAGTAGTGGGATCAAATTCCAACTGAGTTTTTCCCTAGACTTTGCGGGTCTATTGCTCTAGATTTTCTGGTTTGATTTTTAGGGAAGGTTCTTATAAAGGATCCTAAGTTTCGTCTGGAATATCTCCTAAAATTTAAAAGTTATTGTAGGTTGTATGTTGCTTGGGAGTCAAGGAGGAGCCAAATTTCTTATTGTGGCATTTATTCTTTAGGATTTCGGTGAATCCCTCCGCATCAACCATATTATTGTTTTTGGGATTTAGTTTTCGCTCATTCAAAGGACAGTCTCTGAAGATATTCCCATGCTGGTGGAATTTTTGACATATGAAAGGAACATGCTCATAGTCTAGGGTGTTGAACCAATATATGTCTTTAGATTCTAGCGCTATGGCTTCTAAAAGGGAGCTCGTTATGTTCATGTAGACACATATCCTATCATATGACATCTATAAACCTTACTTAGTCTACTTTGAGAGGAATATGAATTTACCTTGCTTGTTTCCTATTCCTTTAAGAGTCTCTTGATCTGAATATTCATATGGTAGCAAGTACATACAAATCGAGACAAGGGCCTAGGAGAAGTCTTCCTTGTCTGGGTTAAATCTTGTCATCAATTTGTGCATGTATAAGTCGGTTTAGTTGAAGAAGTAAGGGCCTCCTTCCATTGCAACCATCAGGTCTTATTAATCAAGAGATCATATCCAAGTTATGAAAATTTATCAAAAATGAAAGTGTTCAAAAGTGGTTGCAATTTGAACGACTAGAAAGGTCTCGCCACTGTGATTCTGGTGCCATGAACGGTTCTCAAAACTGAGGTCGTATGCAAAAGTTATTGAGGTTTGAAATCTCCAGTAAACTTCAAAATTTAGTTGACCAAGTTTGACTTTTTAACTTTGGAAAAATTGTAAAAAGAATATTCCAAAGAATATTCCCTAGAATATTCCACAGGGGCGAGTAGCTTTTTGACAAGTGGCAAGGCTCTATTGGATGTTTGGTTGACTTTGCGGTTTTCTGGCCAATTAACGGGTGCCACATGGCAAGCTTGGATGTCGCCATGTGGCCCTAGGTCGGTGGAAATTTCGGTGGGAAAAATATTTGTTACTCCGCAGGTTTTGAATCCTGGACTCCTCTTTGCTAACGGAAAGACCCAACCGATCGGGCTACCGTATGAACGTTGAAAAACTACGACGACAATACATATTTGTTGTTTGAAATTAAAATGGGCAGAAAACTTTAGCTCTGTGTGACCTAGATCTCATGACCTGGAGATTTTTTAAACCCACAACAGTTCGACCGGCGGTTTAGGTGGCGAAGATGGTGGACATGTGACCACGTGTCATAAGAGTTTAATGCCACGGTTTATGCTAACAGTTATGGTTAACGATAATTCCGTTGGCAGGTTCAAACGGTCATGTGACCATACCACCTAAATATTTAATATCAATTAAATCGTCCACCGGATTTGGGCGTGGTTCCGAAAAATTCGGCTTTTTGCCAATTTTAGCGAGCTAAACTGGAGTTGCTCCACATTTAGTGGAGGATTTTGGGGGACATTGGGAAAAATTTGTTTTTGCCATAACTCCCTCAATGTTGAACCAAATTGGATGAAATTTTAGTCAATTTTGGGTCTCTTCAACGTTTTGAGAAGTTTGGAACAGGTTTGAGGTTGAACAGAGGTCACATTAAGCATATTTTTCTTCGAGGAAGATGAAGGGGCCATCAGGGCCACCATGAAACAAAATCAGTTTAAGGCCTAGCCAGGGGAGCTAGAGTCCTTTTCTAGAGTTCCAATAGTCTAAATTGGATAATTCAGATGTTTTGAATTTGATGAGATGGTTTGTAGAGCCCGTAGATAATGTTTGAAGGCCGAAAAACTTCAGTAAAGTTCCAGGGGCCATTAGTGCCCGCTTTTTCCATCTGCAGTGTAGGGCTTAGCTAGAGCTGCTTGAGATCATGTGTAGTGAACCAGTCGTCATTATTGACTGAAAACATCATTATGAATCTAATGACAGAGGTTTCAGCAAGTGTTGAAGACTTCTAGAGGTCGAAAACTCAACAAAGAATTTTTCATTAACCCTAGTGCCAAGGGGTGCCGATAGGTGATTGAGGTGAAACCAGAGAAGTCAGAGGCCATTTTTGATGAATGAAAAGTATATATTGACTATTTCAGACATTTTGGAACCAATGGAAGTGTTTTTAGAACATTTTGAGAACTTATAGAGCTCTAGAAGCTGATGTGAAGTTTTGGGCAGCACTGGGCAAACCGTGGAGGATAGCCTATTTTGGGGATGCAATGCTCGATTTGAGAAATTTATCAGTTGATATTTCATGTATGATGTGTTTTGGATATATAAGTAGTGGTTTCAGTGACAGAAATATAATTATGAGGGATTTTGTGCCATTTAGAAGCTCAGAGTAGCTTAGTGCACTGGTAGAAGGAATCGTGTCAAAGGGAGCCTAAAGCTGTTTACAGAGTTTGGAAAGCCATTAGAGGGATATTGATGGTATTTTAAGTCCTTTGGATCATTTTTTTATTCATTGGAATTAAGTATTTACTTGTAAAAAAACTTACCATAATCCCAAAGAGTTGAGTCAAGATGACAAAGCTCAAAGGAGACATAGCCCACGAGATTTCGAGTGAAATCCTAGATTAAGTTTGCTATTGTGTTTGAATGTTTATTTGATGCTTTATGTTGCTGTTATACATGTTAAATTTCAGCAAGAACAAATGATCTTAAGACACATATACAGTAAAAATACATACACCACTTTCAAGTAAAGAATTCTGCAAAATTGTCAAGTACAAGCTAGATCATTTAATTTAAACTGAGTGGTAGGTTCTTGAAATACATACAATTTATCTAGACTATTTTCAGATCACTTATTGTCATGAGAAAAACACAATGAATAATCCCTTGGAACCTATATTAACATCATGATGGGCCTTGGGCTTACAACATTGGGAAATCTAGTACGAAAGGGATTTTTTCGTTGGCCAGATCTCTATAAATTTGCATATTAGGTAATAGTCCTCCATGTGCTAGATATTTCCATTCAAATTGACTGAAGGAATGTGAAGGCGCAATATCTCTGTCAATTTTGAAATGCAGGTATTGGTTTGTCTTTGATCTGGGATTTCAGATTAAGCTCGATCTGTGATGTCAACAGTCTCAAAAGGGTTACCACTAGCTATATTGGCATTATTTAGATTTTTTCAAAGGATGAAAACTTAAACAATTGGTGGTGGTTAGTGAGGGAAGATGAGCCAAAATCGTGAGGTGGGTTGGAGGGGCCAGGGGTACTTCTTCCCTTGGCGGGCATCATGTTGCAACAATCCAAAGAATGAGGGTATGGCAACAATTCAGAGAAGGGTTCAGGGGATTGGGGGTGTTAGGAAGTAGCGCAAAGTTGCAAAGCAGAACATATCAACCTTGATATAATTTGATACTGATAAGAAGGAAAAATTAAATTTATATTGTTTAATTTTAGTCGTATATTTAATATAATTGTTCAGTATTTTGATGTAAATAATTTCCTATTAGATTTTTACGGTTTTATTTTCTTGCAAATATTTAAGTTTGAATTATAATAATGGGGCTAAGATTAATTTGGACATATCCATCCCTAATGGGGGTGAAAAATGGTGGAGGAGTGGGCCTTGCAACCCTCGCCCATGTGACATCAAGCATAAATGAATCATGTTGGGCATCACTCTCTCAGCAGATCAACAACAAAGCATCTAGAAGTGTTGAGCGTTAAAATGGTTAGAGCGTTGAGTGTAGGAAATTATGGCTAGTGGGTGGTTATGGGACTATTGGCTTTGAATAATTTTGAGTTCCTATGTTTGCAAGGTGGCACTTCAACAATGCTATCCTTTGATAACCAAATTGTGAAGGGTAGCAACGGTGCACAACGTGAGACTGCAGTGTTGGATAGTGGATTAATTTAGTGAAGGTGTGGGATCCAGGATAGATTTCCTAGCCTTTATCATTATGGGGTAATGTACTCGCCTTGATGACTAGATAATGGCGATGGGGGGAAGGTTGATGCATTAAGCTAGTTGGCATTTTGAGCTTCTACTGTCCAGTAAGTCTCATCGATTTCATTAAATTGTTAATTTATTTAGGTCTTGTTTGTGGTTTTTTTGTGTTCTCTAGGTGGTTGGGTGGCTCAAGAAGGAAGTCTCCAAGCATTCACGCAGCCATATAACATAGAAGTTGCGACTCTGCTAGGTTCGTGGGTGAGTCTTGGTCAAGGCAGGTCTCTGCTTAGGTGGTATTGTTCGTGGCTGAGAGTAGAGTGGGCTTCTTACTACCCCGCATTTTATTCTTAGGGTTTGAAAGTGATTTTCAAGGTAGTGGCTTAGGACTGGTTGTTCCCCGTGGTGGCATAAAAGGGAGGTGGCTTGGTGGAGAAACCTTGATTAATGGAATGAGGTTTTATTTTCTTGATAGGTGGTTCCGCTTAGACGACCTCAACCCCATGTTTCGTTAGCGAGGCCGTGCGAGAAGGGGAGTGGGCTCTCATGACCAAGGGGTGGGGCACTAAGGATAAATTTGAGACATGGGAGAGGAAGATGACCCTCCATCAGTGCATCTGTTGGTAGGGTGGAGATGCCTCCTCCCTTCGAAATTTTGGAAGAAAGGACTCAAGAAATTACAATGACCTTGGATCAGATTGTTCGGGCCTGACATGATCATAAAAATGAGGTGATAAAATTTTTAAATGACCTCTAGAAAAATCAATGGAGGATTATAGATTAGATGGCTTCTCACTATCATAGGAAAATAAGGATTAATGATCGACTGGCAAGCTTGGAAGGGAGACTTAACAGTATGGAAGGCCATGCTCATGACGTTTTTAGGCCCCTACTTCAAGGCAATTGACAGGCCATGCCAGTTCTGACTCTCTTTCAGGATCAAGGATTATAGTAGGTTATTTTGATGTTCTAGGCACCTTTTGGTTTTATTGGGTTATCCTTCTTCAATTATCTAGTTTTTTCTGCTTTTTTATAACGTGGTTATGCTTTTATCTTTGGGCCAAAAAATATGGTAGGATTGAGACCAATATATTTTTTAAATGGATATCCTCATGATGTAAATTTGGCTTGAATTTATAACAAAAAGTTGGCTTGCAAAAAAAAATTGGACATCTCCATGATAGATGTAAATATTAATATATTGTTATGAGTGAAATATTTTTTATTTCACTTACTAGTTATTTGAAAATATAAGAGGATCTAGGACGTGAGTATTCAAGCTACCCAACTGTAAATAAATTGGTTAAGAATCAGTTGTAGTCCAAGAAAGGACAATTTTTTAAGTGACAGTTGTCACAGTCTAAATCCTCCATCTTTTTCAAAGATTCCTAACCACCAAAGAAAGTTTGAAAAGAGAGAAATGTCATGGGATGGGAGAGGAAAAAGGATTGTGGGAGAGAAAGGTAATCTAAAATAAGGTCATAGTGAAGAGAAATGACTGGAAGAGAAAGAATATGCAAAAATTTTAGACATTGATCTAGTGCGACATTGCTAGGGTCTAAGGAGGAAAATTACAGAAATATTGATCAAGATTTCTAACAGAAGGACAACCTAAGGTTTGGGGAGAATTGTTGATTAACATTTCATTGGTTGGGAGGAGTGTGTTTGCTCTTGTTATATTTTAAAATACTCATATAAGTAAACTAATTGTCATGTTTGCGATATCTTATAAAATTGCTTTACAAAAATATTACAAATGTATGCAGAAGGAAAAGAGAAAGTAGTGAAACATATAACTTGCTTAATGTCTTTCTTACTAGGTAACTAATTCTTAGTCACAGGTCTTTTTCTCTTTAACATTTTGAATAAAGCAACACATTATTTCTAGTTTAGTATTGAATAAGGAAAATAGTAGGATTAACATGAGTAGTAGGTTAGTATAGAGGATAACTTTGTGCTAGTCCTTAATCAATGCAGTTCCTTCTCAAAGTGAAAAAGGAAAAATCCTTATGAGGGGTAGATGCAGAAACCCAAGTCCAAGATTCTTGGACATAACTACCAATGTATCAAGGATCTTTCTCAGAGATAGTTGAGTTAATAGGCCGAGGACTGGTTTAGAAAATCCGGGGCAATATTTATATATTGAAATAAATCGAATGAGAAAAATTGAGCTCAAGGGATCAATAATAATTCTCTATTACAAAGTTAGGAATTAGAAACTTTATTGTAAAATATACATGCAAAGATAGAAATAAAAGAAAATTCAATTATAATAAAGAACACAACTCTATGTAGCTTACATATATATAAGGCCAAAGAATTGTCTATAGATTGAAATAAAGGTAATATATAAGCACTAAAAATATCCATTGTCTTTATGAAAAATCAACTTCCGTTGAATAAGCCCTAAATATCTATACATATAACTGAAGGAAGTCAACAAACAAGAAATAACCAAATGTGAAAATAATTTTTATCTCTTTGATAAAAACAAAGGAAGGAGACTGAGAAAACTTTATATACATGCATTTGGAAGAAATTTCTTCCAAGAAATAGTGTGCTTAAAAACTCATTACTAGAAATTAAAGGTTATTTATCTATAGGACCCATGGAAGCAAATGATTACACGTGAAATTATGTCAAGTAAAATAAACATGTTCATTTAATTAATGGTAGCAACCAACAAATTATAATGACATAAAAATTATAAGTAAAACAGGTAGAAATTATATAACTTATGTGTTATATGTCCAAGATTCTCTTGATCTCACACTATTTTAACTTCATGCAAAATACAGAATCTATTCCACCATTGATCATCTGCAGAAATTAAATCAAGATTGCAATGCACACATGAAACAATAAAAATTCACACACATTAACACAATTGTTTAACGGGAAAGCCTGAAGCTGAAAATCCCAACTATCTGTATATAATATATGTCATAGACAAAGCTAATCATGTCAAGCTCTCAGTACAATACAATCGCTACACACTAATCAAGCCCGATCTTGCAAATCCATGCACCAATATTTGCTACCTGCTAGCCTGCCTCTACTGTGCAATCCCTGCTGAAGAATGGCTTTGAATGAGTTCAAATTGCTCCAGCCTTGCTCACGCAATCCTCATTGGCATCTCCACTGAGTTTTGGATGCAATCAATGCATCAATATAGTCACAACTGATAGTCACACTTGCTCTTTCACCTATCTCTCCACTGGTCTCCAATGAAACTGCCATGCACTGTAGTTAATTGATGTATTCTTCAGTTGATTAATGAGTTATTATTTGTGAATTAATTAACTAATTAATTCACTCCACTCTCACTAGTGTATCAATCAGTTATACTAGATGCAACTAGCTCAATTGAGTCTAACTGAGTTAAACTAAATACAACTCCACCAACTACTTCTCCAACTCCACCAAACTGCGTACGCAGTTCCTACTTTGAAGTCCTCATGAAGTAGCTCCAGTAAGAAGCCTGGGGAATATTAATTCCTTCTGTCAGCTCCTATGCCACATCTATGCACTTGACTGAAGTGCTCCAAGAGAATAAGATAATGTTTATAGTCCAAATATTATTAGGAGCTAATAATATTCGACATATCTATTTTTAGACTAGCAATCTAAAAATAGATTCCGCCCAATATGTCTAAAAATAAAAGTCCATCTATTTTTCCAACTTGACCAACCATCCACAAATAGCATCCTGCAACTCATAGAATATGATCGACATGTCTAAAAATAGACATAGTCTAAAAATAGACATAGTCTAAAAATAGAATTTGCGCCAAAAATAGCCTGCGGGCCCACTTAGTGAAGGCGACTCTTTTCACTAAGCTCATCATCTTGTTGAATCTCAACATTCCCTCTCAATAAGATAGGGATTATCTGCCACCCCAATCCTGTCTCTATGGTATTCAAATTTGCTCCTGGTGAGCGCCTTCGTCAGAATATCTGCATCCTGATCCTCCGTAGGAATGTAAGAAAGCAACCTGATCTTCCGCTGCACACAATCTCTGATATGATGGTACCAGATGTCAATATGTTTAGATATATCATGAAATATTGGATTAACCAAGAGTTTAATGCAACTATGATTATCGCAATATATCACCGTGGGATCTAAATGAGAACCGAACAAACCGACCAGGATATTCCTTATCCATATAGCCTCGCATGCAGCCAAACTTGCTGCCATGTACTCGGCCTCCACTAAACTGAGTGCCACGGATCTCTGTTTCCTGCTGTACCAAGAAACTGCTGTAGATCTGATACTGAAAATCCCTCCATATGTGCTCTTTCTTTCCGTTGGGCTTCCTGCCCAATTTGCATCTGTGAAGCCATGCAGCTTCACCTCATCCGACTGTCTGTACCACAATCCATACCCAGATGTGCCCCTGAGATACCTCAGGAAATGCTTGCTTGCCTTCCAAAAGAGCTTGGTAGGCTTCACCATCGCTTTTGAAAGCTGGTTCACAACATAGCATATGTCCGGTCGTGTATTGACTAAATACATGAGCGAACCAACCAACTGTCGATAAACAGTGGCATCCACGACCTCTGCCGATGTAGCATCCTCCTTCCTCCAACCACCAGGAAGAGGAGTGTCGATAGGCTTGCAGCCTTGCATGTGAAACTTCTCCAGTATCTCCCGGGCGTACTTTCCTTGAGACACAAACAGTTCACCTTTCCGCTGCCAAATTTCCAATCCCAGGAAATAATGAAGGAGGCCCAAGTCCTTCATCTCGAACTCCTTTGCAAGATCTGCCTTGCATGAGTGTATCAAAATTTCATCACCTGTTAGTATTAAATCATCTACATAAAGCATAATGATCAAAATCTTACCCTCCACCACAATCTGGTATAGGTTTGGATCCGCCTCACTCTTGGCGAAACCAAGTCCGGTGAAATAACTGTCTATCTGTGTGTACCAAGCACGAGGTGCTTGTTTCAGCCCATACAGTGCTCTTTTGAGCCTGCACACATGCGACTTGCTGCTGAAGATTTTGAATCCTCCAGGATGCTCAATGTACACCTCCTCCTCAATGACTCCGTTGAGGAACACAATCTTCACATCCATCTGATGAATGTGCCAACCCATCTGCGTTGAGAGAGCAAGGATGGTCCGTATGGAAGAATAACTTGCGACAGGTGCAAAGGTTTCTTCATAGTCGATCCCCTCGATCTGTGAGAAGCCCCGGGGCAACAAATCTTGCCTTATACTTCTCGACACTCCTGTCAGCAACTTTCTTCACTTTGTAAATCCATATCAAACCTACCACTGATTTCCCTTCCGGCCTTGGGACAATCTCCCATGCACTGTTTCTGACAATCGAATCATAATCTTCCACCATGGCATCTACCCATGCGGGATCCTCCACAGCTTCCTTGAAAGAGGATGGCTTCGTCACGATACACTTGATCATCAGAGCCATGTATCCAGTAAATTGGCCAGGTGACTGTCTCTATCTACGCTATGATGTAGGAGCTCCCACATTCTATGCTGCATCAAGATTTAGTCGCTCAACTTCTGTAGTGCGCTTTCGCCCTTTGATGTTTGGTGCTGCATGAGTGGTTTCTTCCACTCCATGAACCTCCTCTTGTAGCTGATCCACATCTTGAGGCTCATCTTTAGGAACAAGTAGCTCCTCCTCTGCATGCAAGTGTAGCTCCCACTCAAGCGACAACTTCATGGCTTTCTCCTCATGAAATTTGATATCCCGTCGCACAACAGTCATCTGATTGTCTGGAATATACACACGATAATTGTGGGGTGTTTCTGTGTACCCCAAAAATATCCCAAGCTCTGCAGTCGGCTCCAACTTCTTCCTGGCATCCTTCTTCACATGAATGTAAACAGGTGAGCCAAAAATCTTCAAATGAGAAATATCAGGCTTCTTACCAGAAATGCCTCTTCGGGTGTACTCATGCCAAGTACTCTATGAGGACAACGGTTTTGGACATAAACCGTAGTGTTGCATGCCTCAGCCCACAAGTGTATGGGAAGGCCCTGATCATGCAAAATCACCCATGCAGCACCCACGATCATTCTGTTCTTCCTCTCCGCGACCCCATTCTGCTGTGGGTTATGAGGCACTATGAGTTCTCTTCGAACTCCTTCTTTGCTACAGAAGTCTTTGAATTCGCCAGAGATGTATTCACCACCATTACCGCTCCTTAGAGCTTTCACTTGCTTCCCCGAATCTTTCTCAACCAACGCCTTGAACTCACAGAAATTTGAGTATGTCTCGCTCTTCTTTTGCATGAAGAAGATCCAACACTTACGAGAAAAGTCATCAACAAATATCACATAATACCCGTGCTTTGCTGTTGAAGCAACCGAGAAAGGTCCACACACGTCTGTGTGAATTCTCTCAAGGATCGTCGAGGCGCGACTATCCTTCTCATGAAAAGTGGTCTTCACAAATTTTCCCAAAGTACATCCCTTGCACTGGTCTGACTGTGCAAGTGTACCTTTGGGAAGCCCGGTAGAAATCTGCTACAAAATTTTCAAAGTGCCATGGTGAAGATGGCCCAATCTCCTGTGCCACAATTCGCCCTCATCCCGGCTCACCACTCCTTCTGCTTTGCCTGCTATTGCTACGCAGCCATCTACCTGCAATTGATAAAGATTCTTAACTCGAATCCCTATCCTCCTGGTTTGACCCGTTGTTTTATGCCAAAGGAAAGCCTTTCCCTCACTGAAAACAACATCATAACCATTGTCTTCCAACATCGCCACGGAGATCAGATTCTTCTTCAATCCTGGAACATGCATAACATCCTTCAAGATGAAAGGTTTACCACACTCCATCTCAAAGGAAATGGTCCCGATACCAGTCGCACTGTATCTACCATCATCGCCCATCTCGATGTGCACTCCAAGATCCTTTTCCTCCAGATCACTAAACAATCTTTGTCTCCGGTCATATGGAAAAATGCACCACTGTCAAGAATCCACACCGATCCCATCACACTTGAAACCAAACACGCGATCAAAGAAAAATCCAGCTCAAACTGTGAGGCTAAGGCCTCTCCAGCTGCAGATCCAGCAGCCTGCTTATTCTTCTTCTTCTGTGGACAATTAGTGGCGAAATGTCCATGCTAGTGACAGTGAAAAGACTTCACCTTGGACAAATCCTGCTTCTTGCCTTTCGCACCAGATTTAGAAGGATTTTTCTTCCCCTTCCCTTTCCTTGCTTTGGCAGCCAAAGCGAAATTTTCTTCATCTTCATTCTTCGATGAAGATCCATCCCTGGTACCCCACCTTATCTCCTCCTGCAGAAGATCCGACCAAAGTCGCTCCCATCCTGGCAGTTTCTCCCGTCCATTGACAGAGTCTTCGTAGCTATGCCAACTCTTCGGAAGCCCAAGGAGAGCCAAGCTCACCAAGTCTTCTTCATCAACATTAACCCCCACACTTCCTAGCTCATCCTTGCAGTGGACAAACTTCTTGAGGTATTTTGGTATACTATCGCCTTTCTCCATTTTTATTTTTCTGAGCTTGTCTCTAAGCGCCAACTTCCTCTGGTCACTTCTGCTTTGGAACAAGTCTGTCAAAGCCTTACACATTAAGAATGGAGTGGCTTTACCATGAAGGCTGGACACAATGTGATCCTTCACACCTTCCAACAGAATCCTTCGACACTTTGCTACCTTCTTTTTCCATGCGTCAAGTGCGGTTGCATCGCTAGAAGCCGACTTAGGAACATCGCTATCGATGAACTCCTTCAGCCCATTATCATCCATCACCGCCTCCATCCTGTCCTTACATGATATGTAATTCGAGCTACCATCAAGGGCATACTCCAATCGCAATCTGTTGAAAGACATTTCAATGAATGCTCAACTTCGACACCAAGAAAACACTGCAGCAAATTCGAATTCCACCAGCACAAAACTCAACCGCTTCAATAATTGCAATCTCCTATGATCAATACAGCTCCGATACCATGTAGAAATTATATAACTTATTATGAAGAAATCTTTCCAATTTGGTTCCATCGGACTTATGGACTAAAATTGATGCCAGGTCCGCTATTAAATCCTATCGTTGGGAGGCTTTGTGGAAAGAAAAACTTTTGTTAAAATTTCTGAAGCTGTATAAAAGGTCTTCCAGCACAAATCATGATTCGGTTCCGTCAACGAGCAGGGTGAATGCAGGTCAAATTTCAGCGCTTCGTTCTTGGGTTTCGGATGTCTCCTCGCCAGCTATTTCAAATTTCGGTGTTCCCCCTACATCTTTTGGTTCAGCGGTTTCTTTGGCTGGTTCGGTTGACGGGGATAAGCAGTCTGATTCAAATAACAAGGAATGCCCTACGACTTCATTAATGTCTAGAGAATCTTTCTCCTCAGTCGATGTTTTGAAGACAAGACGGCCTTCTTCGGAGATTGCGAATTCCTCAATTGATTTTACTATGATTAACGGTCAGTCCTCTGCAGGATCCAATGGATTCGCTTCCAGTGGTTCTAGTTCTTGGAATACCGTTCCGGTTGGTTCTGAAGATGTTGTGATCATGGGTGAGGAATACATGTCTTCTGCAGCATCCAGTGGACACGCAACCCTCTCTTCCAGCGTTTCAAGTACATGTAATATCGCTCCTGTTTCTTCTGAAGATGACGTGATCGTACGTGTAGATTTCCAGTCCTCTGCAGGATCCGGTGGATTTCCAGTGCTCGTTTCTGGAGTTTCGAGTTCAGTAAATTCCGCTCTTGTAAGTTCTGTCGCTGACGTTACTTTAAACGCTGATCCGCTCTCAAATTCTAACATTGATCTTTGTTCTTTTAACTTTTTAAGCCTTAATAGATCTCTAAGTAATTTTGGAAATGTCTATAATAATAATGAAATTAAATTAGATACTCCTATTAATAAACATTTATTTATGTATAAAAATTATACCAATTCTAAAAATAAAAAAGGGTCAAAAGATAATATTAAAAGGTCAAATGATAATATTAAAGGATTTTTTGAACTTAATAATAAATATGATTATAATCCTATTATAGATAATAATTTTAATAATGACATGGTTAAGAAAATTAAAAATGACAATATTATGATTATTAATAATGATTCAACCATTGAGAATTGTATTAATAATGAAGAAATTAAGAATAGCTATAGTATTGATAATAAATTTGGTAATGATAGGATCAAAAATATTGAAATAAATAATAAAAATGACAATATGATGAATATTAATAATGACTTTACCATAGAAAATGATATGGATAATGATAATATTATGAGTTCTAATGAAGATGGAAATAATATTAGTAATGATAATAACAATTCTAATAATAATTCTAACAATAATAAAATTTACTCTAGTAATAAAGTAGTTAATCTCTTGAGTTTCTCCTTTGATTCGTCAGTTTATAGGCTTTTAGAAAAAGGCTTTAATTTTTCCCTTGCTCCTAGGAAAATTCCGGTTCATGATATTATTTGCGATATTGAATTTGGCATCAGAGACTTACCGGATTCCTCTAAGAACATTGTAAGGCAAGATTGTGCGGTCATTTTAAGGAAAGCCAAGCCCCCTAAGAGCAACCTCACTAAGTCGGAATTTGAGGCTTTAAAATCCTTGAATAATAATAAGGATATTGTTGTTCTTAAAGTGGGCAAAGGAGGTGCAGCTGTAATTCTTAATAAAGAAGATTATAGGAAGAAAATGTTAGACCATTTAGAGAATAGTGGGAGCTACAAAAAAATTTCTAAGAATCCCTTGAAAAAGGTTTCAAGAGCTGTAGCTGAGGCTATCAAGTCAAGCAGCTCCGTAGGTTCTCTTAGTAAGAAGTTGATTGAAAGCAACCCCCTTACTCCAAGAATCTATGGTCTTCCCAAAATCCATAAAGATGGTGCTCCTCTTCGGCCCATTGTAAACACCATTGGGGGTCCTACTTATCTTCTTGCTAGGTATTTAGACTCTAAGCTTAAACCTCTTGTAGGTCGTACTGGTTCCTTTGTTAAAGATTTTGCATCTTTTGTTAATGAGTTAAAAGAGGTTAAAATGGGGCCTGAAGATAGGTTTGTTAGTTTTGATGTTGTTTCTCTTTACACCAATATTCCTATTAAGGAGGCCATTGATGTCATTAATCGGATCACTGATCCTGACACAACCTCTTTGGTTGAGATTTGCCTAACTTCCACTTTCTTTAGTTTTGAAGGAGAGTTTTATGAGCAAACCTGTGGTGTTGCTATGGGTTCTCCCCTTTCTCTGATTGTTGCTAATCTCTTTATGGAAGATTTTGAGTCAAAGGCTCTTTCCTCTGCTCTGCACCAAACAAAGCTTTGGAAAAGGTTTGTAGATGATACTTGTGTCGTCTGGCCTCATGGTAAGGAAGAGCTGGATCGATTATTTGTTCATCTTAATAGTCAATCTTCCTCCATAAAATTTACCATGGATTATGAGGTGGATGGGAGCCTTCCTTTCCTTGATGTTCTTATTTGTAGGAAAGAAGATGGTTCTTTCTCTCATCAGGTTTTTCGTAAAAAAACCCATACTGAACAATATCTTCGGGCTGATTCACATCATTTCCCTGCCCAAAAGTTAGGCGTCCTCAACACCTTAGCCACTAGGGCGTTGAGAATCTCTGATGAGTCTCACCTTGAGGGAGAAAAGACCCATCTCCTTAATGTTTTTTGTTCTAATGGTTATAGTAGGTCAAAAGGACTTAAAGCTTTTCTTGAAGCTGAAAGAGGTCCCTTGGTTAAAAATAAAGATCCTAATCAATGGTCCTGCAATGTAAGGCTTCCTTTCATTCAGGGTACCACTGATAGGATTGCTAGAATTCTTAGGAAGCATAAGGTTTCCGCTTCCTCCAAACCCCTTAACACGATTCGCAGCTCTCTTAACTCGGTTAAAGATCCTGTGAACCCTAGGGATGGAAAAGGTGTCTATCTTATTCCTTGTTCCTGTGGGACGCCTTATATTGGTGAAACGGGTAGGTCCATTAGCCAAAGGATTTGTGAACATGCAGCTGACATTAGACATGGCAGGTCTCGTACCTCTGCCCTAGCTGAACATGTGGAAAAAACTAACCATCATATCTGCATTGAAGAGGCTAAGGTCTTAGCCAGAATTGATCATTTTCATCATCGTAAGTTAAGAGAGGCCCTTGAAATTGAAAAAAGGCCCCTAAATCTCAATAGAGATGTCGGTTGGAATATAAGCAGGTGTTGGATCCCTGCCTTATATTCTTAAATTTTATTTATTTTTATTTTTATATATTTTTAATTAATTAATTAATTTAGTTTTATTAATTTATATTTTTATATTTTTATTTATTTATTTATTTATTTTTATTCATTTATTTATTTTATTTTTTCTTTATTATTTATTTATTTATTATTATTATTATTTTTTTTACAATATTATAAAAATAAAATAATTTTTTTTTATATATAATTTTACTATTAAATTGACCTAAATAATTTTTATTTATAATTAATCTATTTATTTCAATATCTTACTAGCCGTTACGATTAATAAAACTATTTTATTTTGTTTTATTTTATTTTTATATTTTTATATATATTTTCTATATATTTTTTACATAGAATTACAATATAATAATATATAATTATAATATAATAGTCAATTAATGATACTAATTAAATTAAATTTGTTATATATTACAATAATTTTTATTTATAATTAAAATATTAATTTGAATATTCAAAGTCGCCGTTTCATTTTGTAATTAAATTATTAAATTAATAGAACTATTTTTTATTTTTATTTTATTTATTTATTTATTTGATTTGATTTATTTATTTATTATTATTATTATTATTATTATTATTTTTTAACTATTAATTTGAATTTTCAAACTAGCCGTTTTGATTTTTAATTATTAAATTATTACAACTAACCGTTTTGGAATTCATAGTCAAATTTAGCTGTTATTCTTGAAGTTTTTTTTGCCCCTCCTACATCTATTTATACTCAGCGATTGATCTGATCTCTCACCTAGTCCTGATGATGAACCACACTGGTTGGTTCGAAACGCGTCGAATTTGTTCATGATAATGTGATTATTACCGAAAGATTTCTTCATAATTTATTGATGGATCACAAAAGCCATAAATCTATTAATATATAACTTATGTTTTATATGTCCAAGATTCTCCTGATCTCACACTATTTTAACTTCATGCAAAATACAGAATCTATTCCACCATTGATCATCTGCGGAAATTAAATCAAGATTGCAATGCACACATGAAACAATAAAAATTCACACATATTAACACAGTTGTTTAACGGGAAAACCTGAAGTTAAAAAACCCAACTATCTGTATATAATATATGTCATAGAGATCATGTAACAATCCTCATACAAATCTGATCATGTCAAGCTCTCAGTAAAATACAATCGCTACACACTAAAGAAGCCTGATCTTGCAAATCCATGCACCAATCTTTGCCTCCTGCTAGCCTGCCTCTACTGCACAATCCCTGCTGAAGAATGGCTATGAATGTGTTCAAATTGCTCCAGCCCCTCTCATGCAATCCTCATTGGCATCTCCACTGAGTGTTGGATGCAATCAATGCATCACTATAGTCACAACTGATAGTCACACTTGCTATTTCACCTATCTCTCCACTGGTCTCCACTGAAACTGCCATGCACTATAGTTAACTGATGTATTCTTCAGTTGATTAATGAGTTATTATTTGTGAATTAATTAACTAATTAATTCACTCCACTCTCACTAGTGTATCAATCAGTTAGACTAGATACAACTAGCTCAACTGAGTCTAACCGAGTTAAACTAAATACAACTCCACCAAACTCTGTCACATGAGTTCTAACTGAAGTCCTTCATGCAATAGCTCTAGTAAACCCTCAGGAATAGCGTAATTCCTTTTGTCAGTCACGTGCTCATTTTCACTTAATCAAGTGCTCCTGAGAATAAGATAATGAGTCCGTATTATTAGAGCTAATAATATTCATATACTGTTTTTAGACTGCACCAAAATAGACTCGCCCAATATGCCTATGTAATAGAAGTCCATGGAATTTTCCACCCTATCAACTATCCAAAACAACATCTTCGCAACTCATAATATGATTGACATGTCTAAAAATAGACTTTGTACAAAAGACCATGTATTCACTTAGTGAAGGTGACTCTTTTCACTAAGCTCATCGTCCTGGTGAATCTCAACCTCCATGTACTCTCTCTTATGGCTGATCCACATCTTGAGGCTCATCTTAGAACAAGTAGCTCCTCCTCTCGCATGTAGCTAAGTCTCAGCTACAAACTTCCATGGCTTTCTCTCATGAAATTTGATATCCCATCGCACGCGCTCATCCAACCGTCCGGCGCCACGACACTCTGGGGGGTTTTTGTGTACCCCACAAATATCCCAACCTCTGCGGTCGGCTCCAGCTTCTTTCTGGCATCCTTCGTCACATGAATGTAAACAGGTGAGCCAAAAATCTTCAAATGAGAAATATCAGGCTTCTTACCAGAAAATGCCTCTTCGGGTGTACTCATGCCAAGTATTCTATGAGGACAATGGTTTTTCACATAAACCGCAGTGTTGCATGCCTCAGCCCACAAGTGTATGGGAAGGCCTTGATCATTCAACATCGCCCATGCAACACCCACGATCGTTCTTTTCTTCCTCTTCGCGACCCCATTCTGCTGTGGGTTATGAGGTGCTATGAGTTCTCTTCGAATTCCTTCTTTACTACAGAAGTCTTTGAATTCACCAGAGATGTATTCACCACCATTATCACTCCTTAGAGATTTCACCTGCTTCCCCGACTCTTTCTCAACTAGCGCCTTGAACTCATAGAACTTTGAGTATGTCTTGCTCTTATTCTGCATGAAGAAGATCCAACACTTACGAGAAAAGTCATCAAAAAATATCACATAATACCTGTGCTTTGCTGTTGAAGCAACCGAGAAAGGTCCACACACGTTTGTGTGAATTATCTCAAGGATCATCGAGGCACGACTATCCTTCTCATGAAAATTGGTCCTCACAAATTTTCCCAAAGTACATCCCTTGCACTGATCTGACTGCGCAAGTGTACCTTTGGGAAGCCTTGTAGAAATCTGTTGCAAAATTTTCAAAGCACCATGGCGAAGATGGCCCAATCTCCTGTGCCACAATTCTCCCTCATCCTGGCTCACCACTCCTTCTGCTTTGCCTGCCATTGCTGCGCAGCCATCTACCTGTAATTGATAAAAATTCTTAACTCGAATCCCTATCCTCCTGGTTTGACTAGTTGTTTTATGTTGAAGGAAAGCTTTTCCCTCACTGAAAACAACATCATAACCCTTGTCTTCCAACATCGCTACAGAGATCAGATTCTTCTTCAATCCTGGAACATGCATAACATCCTTCAAGATGAAAGGTTTACTGGACTCCCTCTCAAAGGAAATGGTCCCGATACTAGTCACACTGTATCTACCATCATCGCCCATCTCGATGTGCACTCCAAGATCCTTTTCCTCCAGATCACTAAACAAATCTTTGTCTCCGGTCATATGGAAAGACGCACCACTGTCAAGAAACCACACCGACCCCATCACACTTGAAACCAAACATGCGATCAAAGAAAAATCCAGCTCAAACTGCGAGGCTAATGCCTCTCCAGCTGCAGATCCAACATCCTGCTTATTCTTCTTCTTCTGTGGAGAATTAGTGGCGAAATGTCCGTGCTGGTGACAGTGAAAAGACTTCACCTTGGACAAATCCTGCTTCTTGCCTTTCACACCAGATTGAGAAGGATTTTTCTTTGATCGCATGCTTGGTTTCAAGTGTGATGGGATCAGTGTGGTTTCTTGACAGTGGTGCGTCTTTCTATATGACCAGAGACAAAGAGGTTTAATAACACCAAGTTTAGGAAGAAATATAATCAATATATTTGTTCAATGCATGAATTTAGGGCGAGAAAACAATGCATTCTGATGGAAAATTGAGTTTCTCTAACTCATGTTGAAACCTTAAGTATTCAATATAGAATAGAGGAAAAATTATGCCAATTGTGGCTACAACCATAACAGGATGGTAAGAAACCCTTTAGTTTGAGTCATAATCTGCAAAAAGATAGGGAATTTTTTTTAGTTTTTCTCTTTTGTACCAGGAATTCCAAAACATTAAGTTCAAAGATGTCGGCTCGACTCCAGAGAAAAAGATAACCTGGTATGAACAAGAGCAGAGAACTCTGGTTAGCCGAATATATATATATGTGTGTGTGTAATATATATATATATATATATATATATATATAGACACACACACACACATATATATATATATATATACATTGTATATATATATATGTGTGTGTGTGTGTTTATATATATATATATATATATATATATATATATATATATATATATATATATATTACACACACACACACACACACACACACACTCTCTGATAAAAGAAGTAAAGGGTTTTCAAACTTTACCTCATGGGTTCTGGTAGAATGTTGGAACTTCCGTTTTCTACAAAAGGGGAAAATTCTCTATTAGTAATTTAGCAACTAAGAGTTTTCAAACCATTTTTTCTACCAAAAAAAATCATGTAATGTAAATAAACAAGGGTTTAAAAATAAAAGCGTTACCTATGGCCCTCAACCGCCCGAGACTGGGTCCCACTAGAGGAATGAAAATTAAACACCTTGTCACCACTACGGAAGGGGGGATTTGATGCCCAAACAAGAGTACAATATGACCTCAGTCAAACATTGACTCGAGAGAGTAATTTTTGCATAAATTTTTTTATAGAAATAAAATTGTGGAGTAATAATCCCTTAACTACTTGCATGGTGGCATGATGGCTCTAAATTCTCATTATCGTGACCCGAAGGCTAGAAAGCAGCTGGGAGTGTCGTAGGAGCTCTACACGAGCCTTCAAGGAAGAAAAAGCGCTTAGAATCCACATAACCTTGATGAAATTGAAACCTTCCAGTTGAATTTAAACAAAATACATTGAGAAATCAAAACCCTAGTTGAATAATTACATGTTGATTACCACACTTGATAGAATTTGTTACCATCTATAAGTCTAGAAGAAAAATTACAACTCTCTGTACTGGCTTAAATGGTCGAAAGGGTTTCCTGGTTTAGGCAAGAAATAAAGAAACCCTGGGTCAATTACACGAAGGATCCAAGTTACCCAAGTTCCTTGAATATGCATAGAGGAATGAAATTATGTCAACCCAAAATAACCTTAATCCTGAGCGAGGAAACTCTAAAGCATGAACCATAACCAGCAAGCAAAGAAAAAATGTGGATATTTATGGTACCTGTAACATCTCGATTGCATCAATAGATGAGGGTTTTAATACCCGAGAACCATTTTTCTCTCTAAGGGAGTTAACCAGACACAAGAAGGGTGAGCATAACATCAATGTAAAAACCAAGTAAAATACATAATGGTATGATAAACCTTAACTCAACAAAAGCTCTCGTCAAGTTGCAGAGATCTCGACTGCCCTAACCAACATTGAAAATTTAAAAAGCAACTAGGGAAGGTAGGGATAGTAACCCTAATTGTTTTACAAAGAATCATCATCATTGGATCAACCTGGATGTAACAACTCCACTTACCCCAATTTTTTTTCTATTTATAACATAACTACTTAAGTTGTTATCCACTACTTTCTATAAATTCATCACTATTCGACGAATTCTATTGTTATATTTTCTGTTATTATTCCTTCATTCATAGTTCATCATTATTCGATGAATTCTATCGTTACACTTTTTATTGATATTCATAATTCATGAATCCAAGTATAACATTTCTGCCATTGTTTATACTTGTCTAACTTGACCAATTCATAGTTATTTTATTTGCCGTTTCCACTTGACGCTACCTTGTCATTATCTCATTCTATTACATCATTATTATAATATGTACATTAAATTTTGTATACTCATAATTTTTATACTCTCCATTCTATGTTAGCCTTGTAATAGTATTCTTCACTTATTACATTAAGGTCTAATTTATTATCTTATGGTATTTTATATTACCATCATTTATTCATTTCTTATAAATACCTACATATACTTTTTTAATAAAGTTAAAGGTATTTATAACCTATATAAAGGATTTCATTCCTTTCTTAATAGAATATACCCTTATATTACTATGATTTTCTTACCCTTTTGTAATATCAATTTATATTCTATTTTAACTAATTCGAAATTCGAATACCCATAGTTAGGAAATATAGTATAAGGTTTTGTGTGGTCCATCCACTATTCACACATAAAAACATAATGTCATTTTAACATTTCTGTGTTAATTAATAAGTGTTCAAACCATATGTTATGAATACGATTTTGGATTTTTGACTTCACACATATTATATTAATCTCTCCATTGATTAATATCTCTGTCAATTATTAATTCCAAGGATAATCAAATACATGTTTGGTGATTCAGAATTTAAACCCCGAATTTCGTACGGGTGATTTCTTTTGTGTAATTTATGATTTTAGGATTTCCCCATTTTACAATACATTCGAATTAATTGAATTCACATGGCTTGTTCTTGTTTTTGGAGTTGGATGGCATCTACGTGTATGGACTGGATAAAGTCGTATTCATTGTGGGGTTTCATGACAACCAAACCCTACCCACGGCTTGTCATTTTTCATTTTGGAATTCTCGTCCTTCGGCTCTGCAAACTGATGCAGGGGCATTAGGCTCTAGAAATACTTGTACTTTTATAAGACCTAGGAGGGTCTTATGTTTTCAAATTTTCATGTAAATATTAGTATTTTGAATAAACATGGTAGGGAAATTGTAATTGTTCTCAAGTCATTTGAGAACATGAGAAATTGGTTAAGATAGGAATATGAAGAGACAACCAAGGGTATGAGTAGATTTAGGATCAGTTTCAGTAGTTTCAGTTTGAAATCTAAAATTAGGAACTAGAGAATTTCAAGAGGCTCCATCAAGAAGTCGAATCAACTCATTTGTGTGTCAAGAAGTCGAATCGACTCATTTGTGTTTGTATAAATGTAAACACCTGTAGAGTAGAAAGGGAGCCCCTTCAGGAACAGAGTAGGAGGATAATGGCCATCGAACTGAATATCTGGCCAGCCATGAATTTGTAAGCGAATACTTTGGTAATTGATATTGATGAAGGATTGCATATATATATATATATATATTGCTAAGGAAATTGTCCATAAGTTCTGTGTACATAACATGTGTTCTTGGTCGAATCTATAGGAAGAATATTTGTGGCTCTGGAGTAACTATGAACTTTGAGTTATGAAATGATTGAACTTGCCTGCTTTGACTGTTCGAACCCTTCGTGAGAGTATGGGTAGTGGTCCTAGTTTTGTGAGTAGGATCCCCTGCGCAAAGCACTGCCAGTAAATTGAAATTGGGGCTTTGATTGTCTTCTGTGGGTTATTGGAGGAATTGACTTGTAAAGGGAGGTGAATCGATCACTGTAAGGATCGATTCTGAGATAGAAGAATTCCTGTGTATGAGGTTGGGGTGAGTTGGACTCCTGTGTCCGCTATATGAATGAGAGTTTTAATGCCTTTGAAAATTGCTGGTTCGTATGTGCTCTGTGTTGAAAGGATTGCAAGTCTAATATATATTAGCATTTACGAAAATGAGGAACCTGTCCTTCTGAAGTTCTGTTGATATCTCTGGTCAAATCAAACAAAGTTGATTGTTAATTATACAGGCTACGGTTCGGGACTGGTTATAGTGGCAATCAATGGAGGCAGAGAAAATAGAAGAGATCATAGGCGAGCTGTGTGACCATCCGAAGGAGTGGAACCTTACGATGGAGAAGGCGGAACTATGATGTGGATCAAAAGCCCCGGTGGTTATCGCGAGATAGGAAAGCGGTAAATGGTTTTCATGAAATCAACACGATCACATTCGTTGGAGGACACGTGGCATGAGGCGGGTTTCCAAAACCATTTACATCGCGCGCTAACATCCGGTCTTTAACCCCTCGCGACATCCATCTATGCTCATTCGATCAGCATTTGAGGCGCGACGCCATACGGATCGTTGGATCCGCCCGATATATAACAAGGTGTGTGGCTTGTGGGACCCAAAGGTGGTTGTATATGCTGTCACTATGGTTTAATTCCAAATGCCATAACACATTGATACATATATCAAACCGAACCTTGTAAAATGAATTGATATGGCCGAATTAGCCATTGTGTTAAGGCTTGAAGTAAAACCAAGGTCGCACCCTGAACCTTATGAAATATTCATATAGATAGAAGACATTCGAATGGGTTAGATATATGCTGAGGTTTGCATGTAGGAGAAATTACGTTGCTGGGTGTATTCCTATGTGCATGTTGACTGGTATATAGAGTCGAGCCATATTATCGGTGATTAGCCTTTAAAAAAAGCGGGTGGTTTCACCATGAATCTTTGGGTATTGGTTTAACCTTATTCGACTAAGAAAAAACTGGGAAGGAAAATTATACGCGAAAAAGGAGTGTAAGTGTGGGTGAACTATAGGAGCCCAGGCATCAAAGTGGTATCAGAGCTGGAATAATTCTTTTTGAAAAAGTCCAAGTTTGGTGAATGCAAAGAGACCAGACTCGTGGAAACTGATGAAATTGCGGCATGCAGAGATACGGTGCGTATGATAAGAGAATGGAGAAAAATTGAAGTTCTAAATCTGGTTAGGAGTAATTACAGGTTTGAAAGAGGAAGATCAGATTCTAAGATCTGATAGGCAAAGTACACAGAGTATAGTGAACAGGGTTTGCAGAGTGAGTAGAAGACAAGATCATGTAGAAATATTGCAGGAGAACAATTTTAAATATGATGTGTATGTGATGTTTGCAGAATTGTGGTTGCTGAAGGTACAGACAGAGCTTGATAGTGAAGGCAGTGAGCCTGGTATTCAGCTGGAGGCTGGATAAAAAGGACAATTGCAGTGTTCTCAAGAGAAGACGAGCAGTGTTTAACTCTGGTTGAAGGATTGTTTGCAGAAGTCAGAGTGCAGACAATTGGAGACATCTCAGCAGGAGCATATCACAGCTTTGAGAGCAGTGATAGAAGAGTCAAGCAAGGGACTCTGAGTGGAGAAGAAGTGTGGCAGAACCTGGAAGAATTACCAATAGAGGTTGGATGAGAAGAGAGCAGAGGTGTTCTTGACGAAAGTTGCAGAGTGAAGCCTAGGAAGAGCAGAAGAGAGTGCTCATAAGGTTCCAGCAGACAGGGGACCAGTACTTGCCAAAAGCCGGATCCAGAGGAAGGGATTGGTGAGGTAAGTTGCAGCAAGAGAGCTTGCTGTTGCAGAGGCTTAGTGCAGCTTGTGAGTGAAGAACTCCTAGGGAATAAAATGGCTACTGAGAGCCATAGCAGAGATTGCAGAGATTGTAGAGGTTCTGAGAGAAGCCACAGTAGAAGAGTGAGGGAAGATGCCATAGAAAATGGCATAAGGAAGAGACTCACTGATGAAGAATGGTAGAAAGAGATAGCTGAGATTACAGAGCAGGCTTATGAACTAGAGAGAAGGATAGAAGAAAGCCAGAGAGTTGGTTGGCTCATGAAAAAGAGAGTGAATTGGCAACCATTACAGTTGAGGGTGAGGAAAAAGAAGATTGCCTTATTGAGAAAAGAACTCAGAGTAGCTGGGTTGAAAGAAGAAATTTCTGCTTGTGAAGCAGAACAGAGCACAGATGAAGAGTGGAGATCTGCAAGAGATCTTGTGAGATATGATGAAGACTTGAGGCAGCAAGAAGCTTGTCTTGCTGAAGAGAAAGTCATTGAGGATTTCCTGAGTTATTGGACAAGTCCAGATGATGTAAGGGCTTGTGTTTTTGAGTCTGAAAAATTTGAGGTAATGATAGACTCCACAGGGGAAGAAGAACCCAGAGTTTTTGAGGCAAGGATGGAAATTGGAGATTCCATGTGCAAACATGTTCAAGAAGAAGTGCTTGAGGGGGCAACCAATACTGAAAAGTCTTGTGGTTTGAAAACTAAAAAGTTGTGTGTGTTTGCAGGTACACCGCTAGAAGATGTACAAGCTTCAGAGTTTGTTGATGAGGAGGAGACATTGAATCAGAAATCTGTTCAGATCAATGCTGAGATAGTGAAATCTCAGGAAGAGATGAAGACTGAAGAGTCCATTGAAGATGTTCAACAGAGTGATGAAGCAAAGAGAGAGGGACCAGCAGAGGATTGGTCAAGAACAAGCAGAGGTATTAAAGGTTGTGTGAGGTTCCCGAAATCTACTCCTATTGAAGTTGTTGAAGTGTATAGAAGGTTGGATCTTCAAAGGAGAGAATTGGAGAAGTAGAGGACCTGTGTACTGGACAAGTTGCTGGAGAAGCAAGGCAGAAAAATTGTCATGAATGAAAATCAACAAACAGAGGATAAGAAGAAAATGATTAAGCAAAATGAAGGATTTCATTTTGATGAATCACAGCAGGAGAGCATCCATGGACCAGATGTTGAAAGGAAGAGGAGACTAGCTGACAGTATCATGAGGAATGCAGATCATCATGCTGAGGTGCTGACAGAAGATTTAGGAGGAAGTTCAGAACAACACATTGATGTGTTGTCAAAGGAGGAAAATGTATTAAGACCTTGGAATTTTACTGCTGATGATTCATGTGTTAATAATGCAGAGAAAGAGGAAGAACAACAGTTGGAAGTTGTCAGAGAGTTGAATAAGAAGGAACCTGTGTTGGCTGAAAACATAGTGAGGGATCATCATTTGGACATGGTGATTGGAGCAGTGGAGATGACTCTGACAGCTAAAGAGAAAGATGATGAAGAATCTCTGAGTCTTGAACCAAACTTAGAATTGCCGGGAGAAGGATTGATGACTATGTCATAAAATGAGGCCTTTGGGTCTTGTGGCTTTGAAACTGATAGTTTGTTTATGTTTACAGGAAAGGCTGAAGACAATCCATCTCTTGGAATTGTCCTGGGAAAATAAAAACTGTTGCAGAAGGAAGGTGAGACCAACATGTCTCACATGCAGGAACTTGTCACTACCATTGACAGAGAGGAGTTGGCTAGTTAGATGGGCCAAAGCCAGCCTGAAGAGAAATTTTTAGAAGCTGCTGAAGTGAAGAAGAATCAACATTCTACGCTGACAGAAGATGAGATGCCAGAATCCGTCAAGAGGATGAGAGGCAATTGCTGAAGATTTCCCATAAAGAAGAAGAAAATGCCGAAATTAAACCACAACATACTGGAGATGTAAAACAAACACAGAAGAAATGGCTGAAATGTTTGTTGGAGGCAACATTGGCATCAACAACGCCCATGGTGGCAGCCGAAGCAGCATGGGGAATGACACCTGCGGAAGTAGTAAACATGTTAGAAACATGTGAGACAGCAAGAGCAGCAGTATTGACATTAGCAGAAATTGATAACAGCAGTAGTAGGCAAAGAAATACCCAGCTAGAAGATAGGCTGGACAAGGAAATTGAAGACATCAGGGAGCTGATGATGAGAGTGACTCAAGAGCAGCAGACAACAACAGGAAAGAAGGAGAGTTTCAGCAAAAGAAAGACAAAGGCAGATTGTGAAAGAATAGTTGGGGGCAGATTACAGAACAAGATTTGGAGACCTGGTGAAATGCAATTGAAGGATGATGCAGCTGATGCACAACAGCAAAACAAGGTTTGGGATCCAGGAGGCAGAGATCAAAGACACATGATCAGGAGATCATGAAAAATTTGAAGCTTGGGAGTCTAATGCAGGGGCATTAGGCTCTATAAATACTTGTACTTTTATAATATCTAGGAGGGTCTTATGTTTTCAAAGTTTCATGTAAATATTAGTATTTTGAATAAACATGGTAGGGAAATTGTAATTGTTCTCAAGTCATTTGAGAACATGAGAAATTGGTTAAGATAGGAATATGAAGAGACAGCCAAGGGTATGAGTATATTTAGGATCAGTTTCAGTAGTTTCAGTTTGAAATCTAAAATTAGGAACTAGAGAATTTCAAGAGGCTCTGTCAAGAAGTCGAATCGACTCATTTGTGTTTGTATAAATGTAAACGCCTGTAGAGTAGAAAGGGAGCCCCTTCAGGAACAGAGTAGGAGGATAATGGCCATCGAATTGAATATCTGGCCAACCATGAATTTGTAAGCAAATACTTTGGTAATTGATATTGATGAAGGATTGTATATATATATATATATATATATATATATATATATATATTGTTGAGGAAATTGTCCATAAGTTCTGTGTACATAACATGTGTTCTTGGTCGAATCTATATGAAGAATATTTGTGGCTCTGGAGTAACTATGAACTCTGAGTTATGAAATGATTGAACTTGCCTGCTTTGACTGTTCGAACCCTTCGTGAGAGTATGGGTAGTGGTCCTAGTTTTGTGAGTAGGAACCCCTGCGCAAAGCACTGCCAGTAAATTGAAATTGGGGCTTTGATCGTCTTCTGTGGGTTATTGGAGGAATTGAATTGTAAAGGGAGGTGAATCGATCACTGTAAGGATTGATTCTGAGATAGAAGAATTCCTGTGTATGAGGTTGGGGCGAGTTGGACTCCTGTGTCCGCTATATGAATGAGAGTTTTAATTCCTTTGAAAATTTCTGGTTCGTATGTGCTCTGTGTTGAAAGGATTGCAAGTCTAATATATATTAGCATTTATGAAAATGAGGAACCTGTCCTTCTGAAGTTCTATTGATATCTCTGGTCGAATCAAACGAAGTTGATTGTTAATTATACAGACTACGGTTCGGGACTGGTTATAGTGGCAATCAACGGAGGCAGAGCGAACAGAAGAGATCGTAGGCGAGCTGTGTGACCATCTGAAGGAGTGGAACCTTACGATGGAGAAGGCAGAACTATGATGTGGATAAAAACCCCCGGTGGTTATCGCGAGATAGGAAAGCGTTAAATGGTTTTCATGAAATTAGCGCGATCACATTCGTTGGAGGACGCGTGGCATGAGGCGGGTTTCCAAAACCATTTACATTGCGCGCTAACATCCAGTCTTTAACCCCTCGTGACATCCATCTACGCTCGTTCGATCAACATTTGAGGCGCGACACCATACAGATCGTTGGATCCGCCCGATATATAACAAGGTGCGTGGCTTGTGGGACCCGAAGGTGGTTGTATATGCTGTCACTATGGTTTAATTCCAAATGCCATAACACGTTGATACATATATCAAACCGAACCTTGTAAAATGAATTGATATGGCCGAATTAGCCATTGTGTTAAGGCTTGAAGTAAAACCAAGGTCGCACCCTGAACCTTATGAAATATTCATATAGATAGAAGACATTCGAATGGGTTAGATATATGCTGAGGTTTACATGTAGGCGAAATTACGTTGCTGGGTGTATTCCTATGTGCGTGTTGACTGGTATATAGAGTCGAGCCATATTATCGGTGATTAGCCTTTAAACAAAGCGGGTGGTTTCACCATGAATCTTTGGGTATTGGTTTAACCTTATTCGACTAAGAAAAAAATGGGAAGGCAAATTATACGCGAAAAAGGAGTGTAAGTGTGGGTGAACTATAGGAGCCCAGGCATCACAAACCCTCGTTGCTTCACGCAACCAAGGTCTTAGGAATGACTGTCTCACATTTACTCAGGTCAAATACATGGAATGCATTTTAAACTATGCCATGACACTTTGTAATTATCCTCTCGAGCCTCTCTCTCTCTCAGGTGAGATGTTTCAATTTGAGACCAAAGATAAATGGGTTATTTGTTTTCGGAATTCCTATACTTGTCTTTCTTTGTAATTAACATTTTCGTTTTCTGTTGCAGGTACTCAATGAACTTTTAATGGAGTTTTCCCGAACGTATGTATTTTATTTAGTTTTCATCTAAATTTCTTATCTCCAGAAACAATGACGTAAGAACAACGTTATTCCAGGTTACGTATATTTCGTTTTTTTTTTGAACAATCTGTACCAATTTATGAAAGCGTTCTTAGTTTAACGATTTTCATTCTATTCCGTCACTCTGGAAATGAGATAGCTGAGGATGTTTCTGACTCAACCTTTAGTCATTTCTCACTATTTTTAATTATCATTGATAACGAAGTCATATATATATATATACCACAATGTGGATATTTTCTCCATACTTCTGTTTTGATTTACGATTTCGTTATGGATATTTCTACCCATCTATACCTCTCTATACTTTCTTTCATGATGGATTTTATTCTCATTTATCGGACTGAGAAATTTCTGGGTTTGAATCTTATATGCATATATGCTTATTCGTTTCCCTTTTCATTTTTGGTTCAAGAAATTGTCTTATTTGCTTCAGGCTTTATCTTTCTATGAGAATTCCACTGGTAAAGTTTTCCCAAATTTCTATTTAGCTCAGCATTGTCATAATCAATTTCTTTACTAGTTCCTGATAAATTTTAGGAATGCCTTTCTTCCATTTCGATTCTAATTCGATTTTATAGTTAGGCATTGTAACACTTTACTTCTTTTTACAATAATTCCCTGGTGAGAATATTTGCTAAGTTGCTGTATTAATAACTTGGTAACATAATTTAGAATAATTCCATATATATTCTATACATCTATTTTAATAATTTCTATTTGAAATTTAGCTAGATTTTATGAATGTCAATTCATAAATTGACCACTGTAATTATTAAACCCTTAAATGGCTATATGTATCTGGGTTTATAAACTCACTCTAAATTTATCTCAGTACCCTTCTTTACACATGCAAAATTGTGTTTTTAATAATATTCCTACCACATCACTATTTAGGAATTTATTCGTTTAGTTAATGTATTTTGTTTTTCTAGTTTTACATAATTCCTTTCTTCATTAAATTCTCATTTTATACACATATATTAGATAAAAGTAATATGAATTTAATCTTTGTAGAATTTTATTGATTCCTCAATTAATAAAATTCTCTGTGTACAGTAATAATTTCATTGATTCCCAGATTCTCAAAGTTTCTCCATTTCACACTGTCAATGAGAAGTAAGGTACACTTCCTTCTATTTCGTGAATTTACTTTCCTATTCCTCTTTATTTTCGTCAAATTTCTTCACTAATTATTTTCCACATTTTTATTTGAAGATTTAATACCACTGTCAAATTAAGAACAATAAGGTAATAATCTCATTTTTAACTTCTATTTTGAGTTAAATCTTTCTGTCTCTAATTATTTTAAAAGACAATTCTTATTCATCTTATCTAATTTATATTTTTGTATGTACAGGTACTCCGTTTGATTCCATGTACATGGCTACAATTTAATTACTCCTATGTAATTTCATGAATACTTCAGTGACTCATACATTGACACTAGATTATGGTTTCTTCTATACAAGTTGGTCTATATTACTTTGAAGAATCCAACCTATATAATTATGAACTGAATAAAATTTAATAATCCTATTGTTTAAATTGGAACTATGAATTCTGTCTATAATTTATGTCATAATTAAATTGTAATATGTGTACCATACCCTATCATGGCTTACATTATTGCACTATTGTACTATGTACTCATTCCCAGAAATTTAGTTGAATTTTAATTTCATATATGTGTTTCCTTCAGTTTTTTCTTTTATGATATTTATGAGAATATGCAATGATTTGAAATTGTATTCAATCTTGTTTTATGATAGAAGATATTATTTGTAATTTACATAGTAATGTCAATAATACATTTATGATAAATACACTAAGTTTCCTTCTCTCTAATGTATTTATCTATATTGTAAGTCTTTACAGAATTATTGTTTAACACCTAACCTCAGATTTAAACCTATTAATGGGGTTTAGACATTCTGAGTGTTGGTGTATAATTCTACTTGTTTGTGTAACCATACAGATCAACTACTATTTCTATAGTTGTTGTCTGTTAAATACACCAGACTATATGAATAAAATTTACACAGAAATTCACCAATAATTGTGTATAAAATTAATTTTTCTGAAACACTTCTATCGAACAGAATTAAAATATAATTCAACACAAACATATATTCTCACACTTTCTATCATAATAAAATTCATAATACAGAATTGAATTTCTTTGTGCATACCAATTTTGGTAAGACTATTTTCCATCCAACCTTGAGCTTTCTCTCCACAGCTCCCCCTGATTAGAGACCCATTCCTCCAAGGTGTAGACAACCTCTTGTCTACCTAGGAATGGCTTATTTAAACTTGCTTTCCCTTCAGCATGTTTCCATAACTGCGTCCAGTTAATTAGGATGTTGTTTTCCTTTTTGCATAGGCTTTCCTTTTGTTTTTTCCACAAAAGTACTTTAAAACTATATTTTTCTTCTTTCTAGTTTTATTTCACCTCTTCTCAGTAACTTTCCACTTTACCGAGGTATCTTTTTAGATTTTTATCTCGAATCTAATATTCAATTTTTATTTATTTTTTCCAAGGATTTTTGGAGAATTTGGGAAAGTCTTTGGAATTTTATCCATCCTCATGGACTTGAAATCCTGGTTTCCATTTATACTCTAGTCTTTGCACAATAATTCCAATTCCACATTATTAAATTTAAAATAATAAAATATGTCCACAATAATTGTTTTCCTTTAGGTCCACTCAACCTTTAGGATTGTTCAACTGTTTAATAAAAAAAATAAAAATAGGGATATTACACTGGATGCACGTGGATCATCCTTATCTGACCCATCATGTGGGCTACCCAAATGTCACCCAAGTGGGCCAGCTGTGTACTCCAAGTCACATGACCAATGTTGTAAAGATACAATATAACAAAAATTAAACCATGGAGTAGTAATGCAATGCATTGGTAAGTGAATCCTCCACCATCGATTAGGGCACACGGTCCAAACACTTCCAATGCTATATTCACAATAAAATTCAACAAAATATGGATGTAAGTTACATATTGGGCCTTAACATTGAACACGTTATTTTGATTATTAACCAAAACTTTTCTCTTGATAAGGTAGTGGGGTAGTGTAGCCACCTTATTACCTTTAAAAACACAAATATGTTCTACTATAGGTCAAAGTAAACAAAACCCACAAGCCCTTGAGTTAGCAATGTGGAAACAATATATTCATGTGTGCAATGCCTTCATATTGGTTAAAAAAAACAAGGATGGGATGAAGTTGTGTAAACAAACATAATGAGTTATATATATATATATATATATATATATATTTATATATCTATATATATATATATATATATATATATATATATATATATATATATATATATATATATATATTATCATCACAGATCAAACCATAAGCAGATTATGTAATAAAAACAACAATGGGAATCATCATTAAAACAACATATGTATTGCTCCCTCTGAAGATGAAAGACCTGTCAGAAAAATTAATGAAGTAATGAAGAAGAGACCATTCCTAGTTTCTGTTTGAGATATTCAAAGGAATCACATGGAAGAGGCTTTGTAAATATATCTGCAACTTGTTCCTTCGAGGGAACATACTCCAGTTTGTACTTTTGTTCATGTACCTGTTCTCTGAGAAAATGATATCTGATTGGAATATGCTTGATTTTTGAGTTCATGACAAGATTTTAAAAAATACCTATGGCACTGGTATTATCACATAGAATGGGTATAGGTTGAGAACAATTTATTTGAATATCCTGCAATGTGTGCATCATCTAGAGAATTTGTTTGCAAAAATATGCAACAAAAACATATTCTACCTCAGTAGTAGATAAATCAATGGAGATTTGTTTTTTGCTGAACCATGATACCAAGCGGGGTCCCAAATAGAATGCTCCTCCACTAGTACTTTTATGATCATAAAAATTACCTATTGAAGTTGTGTAAACAAACATAATGAGTTATATATATATATATATATATATATATATATATATATCACAGATCAAACCATAAGCAGATTATGTAATAAAAACAACCATGGGAATCATCATTAAAACAACATATGTATTTCTCCCTATGAAGATGAAAGACCCGTCAGAAAAATTAATGAAGTAATGAAGAAGAGACCATTCCTAGTTTCTGTTTGAGATATTCAAAGGAATCACATGGAAGAGGCTTTGTAAATATATCTGCAACTTGTTCCTTCGAGGGAACATACTCCAATTTGTACTTTGTTCATGTACCTGTTCTTTGAGAAAATGATATCTGATTGGAATATGCTTGGTTTTTGAGTTCATGACAAGATTTTAAAAAATAACTATGGCACTGGTATTATCACATAGAATGGATATAGGTTGAGAACAATTTATTTGAATATCCTACAATGTGTGCATCATCTAGAGAAGTTGTGTGCAAAAATATGCAACAAAAACATATTCTGCCTCAGTAGTAGATAAATCAATAGAGATTTGTTTTTTGCTGAACCATGATACCAAGCGAGGTCCCAAATAGAATAGTCCTCCACTAGTAATTTTCTGATCATCAACTTTACATGCCTAATTTGCATCTGTGTAAGCATGAATAGAAAAATATGCACTTTTGGGATACCATAGACCATAATCTTGAGTTCCTTTTAGGTACTTGAATATTATCTCGACCGCATGGACATGAGTTTCTTTAGGATTTTATTAAAACCGTCCAACAATCCCAACTACATGCACTATGTCTGGTCTTGTGCCTGTAAGGTAGAGCAATATCATGATCATATATCTGTATTCTGGTTGGTTTACTGAGGGAGAATCATCATGGGAACTAAGAGTACATCCTGTTACCATTGGTGTGCATACAAGTTTGCAATATTCCATTCCATATTTCTTCAAAATCTGCTTGAGTTACTCAGTTTGTGAGAGAAAGATACCATTCTTTGTTTGCTGAACTTGAAGACCAAGAAAGTATGTTAGTTCACCAAGTAAGGACATTTCAAATTCTTGCTGCATCACTGAAGCGAATATTTGACTCATAAATTCTTCATTGCTTCCAAATATGATGTCATCTATGTAAACAACAACTATAAAAAGTTTTACATCATCCATGTTTATATAGAGATTTCTATATGTGTAGGTTTTAACCCTGTATAGAAATTATCTGCAAACGAATCTTAAAAACAGAAAATAAACAATAGCGAGAGCTCAAAACATAAAACATATATACACAGAGATTTCCCCCTGGATCCCAAATCGGGACGACCAACTTGATTTTTAATTATATTCCTTTTAGTGTTACAACACATATATATACATGCCGAAGCATACATAAACCCCAATCCATTAACCCTGGATTAGAACATAACCATAGTTCCCATGACCAAATCTACAAAATACCAGGGGAAAAAAACCATCATGCCCCAAAACCATGTGCATACCCATGCAAAAAACCATGGGTGGGCCTGCCCAGCGAAAAATAGGGTGCATATATATATTTTTTTTCACAGAGCGCTGCCCCGGACCCCGAACAGGGGGGGCTACCGCCCCCCCTATGACCCCCCTGCCACACCCGGTGCAATGTACAAGGGTGGATTTCGCCCCCCCTGTGACCCCCCTGTGACCCCCCTGCACGTGACTAGTCGTGGAAACAATATAAAACATACCCAACAATATGCAGACCCCTTAGTGAAACCTTGTTGTTGAAGATTCTTGTCAAGACGATAATACCATGCACGGGGAGCTTGTTTTATCCAATATAATTCCTTCTTGAGTTTGAAAACAAGATTTTTATCATTTCCTAAGATGAATTGTTCAGGTTGTTCAATATAAACTTCTTCTTCTAGGTCCCCATTTAGAAATTTGTAGATTTAACATTTATTTGATAGAATTTAAAATTATGAAAGATTGAAAATGGAAGGAAGATTCTTATGGCTCCAAGTCTGGATATGGGTGCAAATTTTTCTTCAAAGTCAATTCCTTCTTGTTGAGCATAGCCTTTGCATATAAGTCTTGCTTCATTTCTATTTATTCTCAATTTTAATTTAGTTTGTTTTTGAATACCCATTTTGTCCCAATAATATTTTTATCATGAGGTCTTGGAACTAGTTCCCATATATGGTTCTTTTCTATTTGATCAAGTTCTTCATCCATTCCCTTAACCCAATTTTCATCTTTGCTAGCTTGATTGACATTTTGAGGTTCAATTGTGGATAGTAAGGCTAGATAACTAGAAGTCCCAACAAGAGTTATTCTAGTTTGTACTCCTCCTTCCTTTTCACCTAGTGTTATGCAGGATTTACAATTGTGGACAAAATTATCTCCCCTAGGTCAGGTTGGTAACCTATAACAACAGAGAGACAAGGAACGAAATGCTTTTCTTAAAGTAAATAGATGATAGAATGAAGCCTCCTTGGAATCTGTTGTGTGCTTCACTCCTTTAGCTTGAATGCTCCAATTCCAACTTCGATTGCCAAAATTAGAAACTGCACATTAGATAACACAAGCCGAAAAACTATGAGATTTATGTAATAATATCTAAGTACTCTATTCAATATATCAACATGGTATTGAAATATATAAAATAACGACATCACATATAGGAGAACAAAGAAATCTTTGCATTAATATAAATGGAAGGAGATTACAACCATAAATAGGTGTTGATCTTGTAGAAGAGCTCCTCCAAGTTGTCTCGTCCTTTCCTTGTCACAATGTGCACCTCCAATGACCCTAAATGCATGGAATGATACCTCTCACCACAAAAAAATAAGGTTAGAATCACTCTCCAAAATCCAACCTCTTGCATATTGAAGGATGCAAATATATAAAGGAGTGGGGTAAGTTGGGAGTTCTTATCCAATTACCAATCTAAGGTTTTAGATCCATATTTTATGGGAGGATGGGATCAATGGATAAGGGATGGAAACTACAAAGAGGGATAAGATAGGATCTAAATGTTTTATCTGAGGTAAATGGTTGTAAAAATTTCTGGAAGATTCTGTAAGAGGAAGCTTCCATAATTTATCTCTTTTTATCGAATTTATAGAACCGACGCAGGTGCAAAGGGGAGAAACATGTAGGTGATCAACGCAGGCCATGATGGAGCAACCTGTAGGTGGAGGACAAGGAGCGTTGGTCCTAAAACTTGCTTATATGATGCAGTATCAGGCAGAAACTCTGGGGAATGAAACAAGCATGCTTAAGGCTTTGTGCAATGATGTTGACAAGGGGGAATATGATGTTGATTGATCCCATTAGGAGGCATATTGACTAGATGTGACAAAATGGCCTATAATAGATTCCCCCTTAAAGCGCAAAGTAAAAAATGATGACTGATGACTTAAGTGCTTTAGCTTGTGACAAGTTGGTATCAAGAACAATTGGTGAGATTCATCTATTACAATACATTTATAGCATGGAATTTTTTCTTACTGAGGGAGGCATACCCTTACTCAACACATAAGATAACATAACATGTACAATGATCAAAATATGCGTCCACAAATGAAAAGTGGTGGATCCAAGAAAGGATGGTTTTCCGTATGATCATGGCCATCATACATTTTTTTCTTTGTATAACTCCTAAAATCGCATCCTGGATGGATAAAACTAGATCCAGAGTTTTCTATCTCATTCTCACAACCAAACAAACGTACGAGTCTAACCATGCGAATTAATGAGCTGAGGTCGAACATAGTAGAAACCATCTGATTACCGATTGATGATTTATGCCATTAACAAACATGAAAGAAACCACCGATGATGTTAATGGCTCTTAAGGTACTATAATACAATCCGTATGGTGTGAATAAATGAGTTTATTTCGAACACCACACAAATTATTTCAATCAAAAGCCAATGATGTAAACCTATCTCCAAGGGTGAGGAAACTTGCCATTGATGTATTTAAGCACCAAGGTTCTAAGGGGTGTTTCTAAGTCGACTTCTTGGATAATGTTCTGATGTCGACGGGAAGCGACTTGTCATAGGAGGGCCTTGATGTATTTCCCATCAATGAAATGAAACAGGTATCATGATTGGGACAAAATGATTCTGATACAAAACTGGATTAGGGAAGGAAAAAATGGGATGAAGGCTTACGAGTATTGTAATGGATATCAACTGAATGACATCTCCTTAACACAACGACGATACTGAATGGAGTTGGCAGCATTGACCCAAAAAAAAAAAGGAGGCTTTGAAAAGGTATGATGAACTGAATGAGAAGCAGATTACACAACCCAACAACCCCAAAGATGAAGTGGAAGAGTGTTGCGCTCAAGGACAACTCGCTGCCATTAGCAAATGGAGTACCCTATTTTCCCAATTTCCCCAACCATATTGATCACTACCTCTTTATTTTTTAACAAGCTTGAGGAGGATAACATATGATTGATCTTTAAGTTCGTCCTTCGGATGAATCCCTCCAATTATTTTTAACGAACCATGAGAAGGAGTGGTTCAGCCTTGTCATGTTTGACAACTCCATCATTGTTTGATGTTTTAACGAGTCCAGTGAAGATAAATATCGACATATTTTTCATGTTTAGAGAGTTTGAAAAATATGAGAAAAGAAAAATCTGGATTTCCCTTTTCGTAGATAGTCTCTTAAGTCCAAAGAGACATAAGAAAATACTCAAGAGAACCTCTTAGTCATGTTTGACTAAGGTATTCCTTTTTCGTAAATAGTCAATCTCAATCTAGAAAAGGGCTAAACTTATATTGAGTAGAAGTATTTTAATTTACTTTAACAAGTTAGAAAAGATAAGTGCTTGAAAATATTTTCATGTTTTGGGAGTGTTAAAAGAGATAAAATAGGATTCCAAAGGGTTCATTTTTTGTAGGTTTACAGAGCCTGAAAAATAGATAAAAATATACTCCTTGGTCAAAATAACCTTTTAAAGCATGACAAAAATCCATTAAAAACTATAGAATTGCTCAAAACATCACAAAAAGGATTAAACATACCTGTTTCATAGTAAAAATGAAGAGAATCTAGGTCAAAACATTAAATATGAATAAAATAATGCAAGAAATGACCATAAATACTCAAAATGACTATTCAATTTCACGATTTCACATTTACATTCAACAGTGAGAATTCTGAGCACTTTTGCCCTCGATCTTTTGCAACTGATTGTAGCTAATATAATGGACCATTTCGAGTACTTCCACTTCTAGGTAGGAGCTGAAAACCATCTCTTTCTTTCCATGATCCATTTTTGTGATTTCATGCAAGTTTTATGAGGTTTTGAGGGCCCTGGGGTTCCAAAAACATGCCCTAGGACCAAAACACCCCCCTAAAATCGAAATATGCATTACACCTAGGTAGAACGTCACTGCTAGGAGAGGTACAATGCTCTGTCATGCACTCTTGGGGTGCGTTGGGCGCAAAATGCTAAGTTGTTTATCAATTTTCCCTCAAATTTTGTTAAATTTTTTGCATGAAAATGAGCCTAATGAATCTCTTGTTGATGTTTCAGGTGTTCATTAGCCCAAAATGGAATTCATTTGGAGAGAAAGAGAACATGAAGAACAATATTTAAATGCAGCAAACCATCCTGCTACCATTCAGGCACTGAAAAACTGTGGATTGCTAAAATTATTCTGGTTTCCTGGTATGAGGCAACATATGGAATTATTGAAATATCTTGTTCATTCATGGGATTTTCAAGCACAAGCATTTAGGTTTGGGGAAAATCTTCTCGAGATAAAGGTATAAGATATCTACTTTCTGATAGGTTTATCTAGGAGGGGTTCCCCCATCTCTCTCCTAGGTGGGATAAGTGGTGGGGAGGCAATGAAATATTATATCGCTACCTATTACAGACCTCAAGCCCAACCAACTAGGGATGGAAAGATCAATATAAAATATGTAACACAATTACCTTTAAGAATGAGTGTGTTCATTATCGTGAGATTGGTAGGTAGGTCGAAACTTCATTTATCAAGTAGATCGTACATGCAGTATGAGGTGGAGTGTATAGAGCCAGCAATGTTCAACTAGAGCGAGGGAGTTTTGGTCAATATGAAGGAACAATCTATTAAAGCAAGAGAGGGGAATTTAAAGAAATTAGGCTATGGTTCAATTTTAGTCTCTTTTTCTCTAGAGCTGGTGCCACTACTTCAGCCTAAATAGATTATACTCAAGCCTATCGATCTGAGGTCCCCATAGATGAGGAGGTGGATAGATCATATGGCCCGACATGCAGGTCTGTCGATGATAAAATTCTCACCAACCTTCTTTGGATGGCTACGTATAAATTTCATCATGATAAATGATTATCCTTACATAGGGATGGATTTACGTGATGATCCCGAAGTCATTATTCCTGAGGGTGAGCAATGGGATGCTTCAGGTGGAGTGTTTTGATCATTTATGTTTTTTAAAGTTACAATTTTTGTGTGTGTTTTTTGATGTTTCTGAGACTAAAATATTGATGTTTTCATGCAGATATTGGACTAGTTCTACTAGTAGGTGCTTCATATATCCATCATGCAGAGGGATAACCACATGAGGAGATAGTGGTAACAGTATAGGTTGTTGCGGTAGGACGGGATGGACTACGAGATATTGAGGTAGTTGAGATCCTATCAGAGGTGGAGCGCCACATGGAGGGGCTAACACACGAGATTGATGAGACCGTGGTTGACCAGATTCTGATGTGACTTCAATGACACAATATCATATTCCTAATCGTATTGGTTGATTACTACACAAGATTTCTTGTGTAGTGTCATTTTATCATGAGCACCATTGATTTGTCTACTTAGATATTTGCATGTAGTTTTTCGTATGGGCGATGTAGTCATATGTGTCTCAACGCACAAATTTTGTAAAACCATACTTAATATATATACATATTTTCAGTGTTTCCTAGTTCCTATTATGCTTTCAATATGATGTGATGTTAATTGAAACTTATTTACATTCGTTGCAAATGTCTATCTAAAATGTAATTAGCTAGGGCATCTGCTAATGTGTTTAGATTTCTAGAAACATGTTCATATCATATGAAATCAAAATGTCTTTCTAGAAGACTGCTAATGTGTTTAGATTTCTAGAAACATGTTCATATTGTATGAAATCAAAATGTCTTTCTAGAAGACGTACTCTCAAAACCATGCGAAGGATGGTGGGAATTCTCACTGAATAGACATTAGCAAGTTATAGTACTATGAGTTGTGAGTCAAGCCTGATGACTAAATGAAATATAATATGTGAAATAACATCATATAGTAGCTCAATGAATACGTTATACTCAACAATTTTTTTAGTATAGTAACCAATTCAAATCCTTTGCATACTCACTAGCTTGCCATTTGGAGCAAAGATAGCCCATGTTGCGAAAGATAGGTTCCGAGTACTACAACTAGCACCATCAACATAACCAAAGTATGGTTCAAGAGATGTCGACATCTAGAAACAAAACGTAAATGGGATTAAGAAAACCATGGGAAACTATGAAAAAACACACTGCAAACACACTCAACACACCTATAGACAATATGTCCAAGTGTATTACGCATGAGATTAAGAATAGTATTTTTTGAGGTACAAACCATTCTAAGTCTGCATTATTGGAACTCCATCAAAATATACTAACTCATAGGCCCCTTTTGTAGGGACTCACTTGACAATGTATGGACCCAACCAAATAGTTTGGAACTTTCCTGGACCTAACTTATCGGCCTCCGAGTCATATAAGAGAACCATGTCTCCTTCCGATAAGACACGAGGCTTGAATTTTTTTTCGTATTGCACCTTGACACGTCTTTTATGGGATTAATTAGCTAAAGAAACATTGCGACAAGTTTCATTCAAATGAGTCAGATGTAAAAGACGATCCTCCTCTACAGAAGTGGCAGGAAGAAGTTCAACAACTAGTTTTAATGATAGAATTTCAGATTCGATGGGGACGATTGCTTCGATATCATAGACCAACTGAAAGGGTGTGAATATGATAGCTGTCCTAATTGAGGTTTGGTATGTTTAAATTTGCAACAAGAAACATTGAAAATGGAAACTAGGAATGGAATCCAGAAAATGGCACCCAGAAATGGTACCATATGAGGCTTCTGATTTAATTTTTCCATAGTTAAATTGGAAGAAAAATTGTAATTTCATCTCATGACAACTTGTATTAGTTAAGTGAGTCAACAAGACTTATTTAGATTAGGAAATTCTAGTTATAGGTTAAGGAGGAGGCATGTAGGGGATTTTCCTATTTTTAGGGGGTCCAATTATAGTTATTTGTGAGTTGTAATTAGTTGACTTAATTAATTGAGTTAAGATTAGTTTAACTAGTTCTAACTGAGAGATGAGCTAGTGAGAGGTCAAGTGAATTAAATTTGATTTAATTCACAAGTAGTGATAAATTAGTTAACTAATAATTCACTATAAATAGTTGTTGCATGTTAGTTCTAAGGAAGGCCCAATTGAGACTAAGGTTAAAGGGAAGAGATCTATTAGTTGTACTGTTAGAAACTTGTATAGGTCATGCATGAGATCATTGGGAAGGCCTTGAAGGATTGAAAAATCATTAATTGGCATTTTCCAAATTAATATGGGCTCAATTAGCCCAAGAATGTGTAAGGAAGGCTGACTAGGTAGAGGCAAGCAACAGGTTAAATATTGGACCAAACTTTGTTTTATTGCAATCCAGATCGGAGCTAGATCAGAGTGAGATACTCAACGAAGTGTATGAAGTTTCTCAGTGGAGAAAGAGAATTGTATTGTTTCATGATCTTGACCATATGAAATATAGATATAGATGGGTTTTGAGAAGTTTCTTTCCCCAGATACATCTTGTGTTGTGCACTTGTTACGTGATTGTGTGATTGTAATTGGTTTCCGCAAATTGTAGAAGGATTCAATATTTTGTTTTAGTAAATTACAAGATTAGTTTGAATCCCATTGTTAGATTTTCTAGATGGTATCAGACAGTCAAGAATCACAATAGAAGATAAGAACATATTTTTGTCTTGAACAGGTTTAATTTGCAGATTTATTCTTTGGTATCCAATAGCAGATCAAGATGTATTTCAATGGCTTGAGACTAGAATATGCTCTTGAGGGAAATTTGAATTACATAGCATGGAAGGATAGGATGGAGGCAGTGCTTAAGGACAACAGACTGAAGGAATTCAAATACAATGAAATTCCCCAGCCCGCAACAGAAAATTCTCAACTTCTTGATGCATGGAAGAAGAAGGTAGCAAAGGCAAGAAGGATCTTGTTAGAGGGAGTTCAAGATCATATTGTATTGATTCCTTTAGAATAACATCGACCACATGAATTTGGTGCTGAAAGATAAGATTAGAAATATCAATATGGAGGAGGGTGAGACAATACCAAAATACTTGATTAAGTTCACTCAATGTTGAGATGAGCTTGGAAGTGTTGGTGTGATAGTAGCCCAGGATTATTTAGTGAGCCTAGCTCTTCTAGGCCTTCCTAAGATATGGAATGGTTGTGAGGACTCTGTGAATGGGAGGGAGAAGCTACCAGACTAGGAGCATTTGTGGTTTGACTTGGTAATAGAAGAGATATGGCAGAGCATCAGAAACAAGACCTCCGACAAAGACAAAGAAGAATATTTTGCATTGGTCAGAAAAGGAAATAAATCCAAGGGAAATAATTCCCAAGGCGAAGAGGGCAAGAGATACTTGTCCAAGATCAAGTGTTTTCACTATCACGAGCACGGGCACTATGCCTCGAATTTTCCACAAAAGAATGAAAGAAAGAAAAAGCCTACAGTGGCAGTAGATGAAGCACTAGCTTCACATTTTGAGCTTGATTTTACTTTAATTTCATGCATGGACACCACTGTAATGTGATTCATGTGGTATCGAGATAGCAGTGCCTTGTTCCATATGACGAGGAATAAAGATCTCTTCTATGACTTGGAGGAGAAGGACCTCCAAAATAACATAGATTTTGGAGATGAAGGGAGGTATATCATGTTTGAAATAGGTACATTTACCTTTCAGAGGGAGTCTAGCTCCCCTCTCAGACTGACATATGTTTTTTATGTTCCAGGATTAAAGAAGAATATTGTCTCCATAGTGGTATTGGAAGACCGTGGTTACGATGTCATATTTAGAAAAGGAAAGGTATTCCTTAGACACATCGCCATAGGACGAGTGAAACAAATCGGTGCAAGGGTCAATAACTTGCATGCTCTTGAGGTCGAAGATGCATGCAAAGCATTGAGGAGAAAATTATAGGTTAGTGACTTGGTGGTTGAGAGGGCGAATAAATTACCTCTCAACATGCAGCCTCATAAGTAGTTTCAAAAAATTGTGCAGCAGCCACAATTGGAGAAGCAAAGAGGAGACTGAGTGGAGGCATCCACTCAAGCAGAGACTTCCAAGAGGGGGAAATTTCAATCGAGATGGGAAGAGGGAGCACATGGAGCCATACCTTTAGGTGAGAGGTGGGGTGATGTGCAAAAAAAATCCCAAGAGAAGAAATTTGGGCAGGATCCTTTGAGATGGCTTGTCTCATGGATCATACCTAGCTACAAGGAGCCCATAATACACAATAGTAGAAAGGATTAGTAAGATTGATGCAGTAAAATGTCAGGAAGACAAAATTCAAAGTGACATATGTCAGATACTGGAGTACAAATTAGAGTTGGTAGTAGTGCAGAGGGCACATATGCAGAGTTAGTAGCATCAGAGAGATTTTAGTAGACAATGCAGTAATCAATAACAATCAGAGACTCTGATGACAAATGCATCATACTGATTCAATTTCTAGAGGCTATACAGTTTCAATAGTTGCAGGAGAAAACAACACTAGAGAATTGTTGCATGCATAACATTCCAAAGGCACCGGATCATGATAGATTGAATTCCTTTCTTGTTGAGATGGAGTGTTGAAATTTCCTACTAGAAACATTGAAAATGGAAACCAGAAATGTAACCCAGAAAATGACACCCAAAAATGGTACCATATGATGCTTCTGATTTAATTTTCCCTTACTTAAATTGGAAGGAAAATTGTAATTTCATCTCATGACAACTTGTATTAGTTAACTGAGTCAGGAAGACTTAGTTAGCTTAGGAAATTCAAGTTAGAGGTCAAAGAGGAGGCATGTAGGGGATTTTCCTATTTTTAGGGGGTCCAGTTATAGTTATTTGTGAGTTGTAACTAGTTGACTCAATTAATTGAGTTAAAATCACTTTAACTAGTTATAACTGAGAGATGAGATAGTGCGAGTGAAGTGAATTAAATCTGATTTAATTCAAAAGTAGTGATCAATCAGTTAACTGATAATTCATTATAAATAGTTGTTTCATTTCAGTTATAAGGAAGGCTCGATTGAGACTAAGGTTAAAGGGAAGAGATCTATCAGTTGTACTACTAGAAAATTGTACAGGCCATGCATGAGGTCATTAGGAAGGCCTTGAAGGATTTCACAATCATTAATTTGTATTTTCCTAATTAATAGGGGCTCAATTAGCCCAAGAATGCATAAGGAAGGTAGGCCAGGAAGAGGCAAGCAACATGTTAAATATTGGACAAAAATTTCTTTGATTGTAAGCTAGATCCGAGCTAGATCAGAGTGAGACATTCAATGGAGTGTAGGAAGTTTCTCAGTGGAGAAGATAATTTTATTGTTTCATGATCTTGACCATATGAAATATAGAGATAGAGGGGTTTTGAGCAGTTTATTTCCCCAGATACATCTTGTGTTGTGCGATTGATTTAATTATTTCTCTTACTTGTTATGTGATTGTGCAATTGTAATTGGTTTCCACAAATTGTAGAAGGATTCAGTATTTTGTTTTACTACATTACAATATCAGTTTGAATCTCGTTGTTATATTTTCTACACGGCATGCCCACAACGTAGCGTAAATAAGAAAGTGCTTGTCCGAATTATGCACTCCTACCATACGTTGAGGCATAATCTTAAGAACTTTGATAACAACCTCAACTTGTCCATTAGCTCGAGGATAGTAGGGAGTGGATTTTTCATGGGAAAGTCCCAACTTAGCAGCTAGTTCAGTCATCATATGATTCCGTAAATGCTGTCCGTGATCCTTAACTATTGCTTGAGGTACACCAAACCTAACAATAACATGATTGAAGAAAAATTATGTAGTTGTTTCGCCAATGTTGTTATATGTAGGCATCACCTTAGCCCATTCCGCAAATTAGTCTACAACGACAATGATATAGCCATCCTCCCCGACCGAGTGAGGGTTACATGTCATGAAGTCGATACCCCATTTCACAAAGGGACAAACAATGACAATGAGATGCAATGGAGTAGGCAGAGCACGAATCTTACGATCCTATATTTGGCACGCATGACACTTCTGGATAATGAGAATTTAGTCACAAAAAATAGTAGGCAAAAATTAACCAACACATAAGATATTCTGCGTGGTAGCGCAACCAGATAGATATCCACCACATGCCCCCGAGTGACATTCATTAAATAATTTCTCAACCTCCTCAAGGGTGAGGCACCTCCGTAGAACCATATCAATGCCACGACGGTAAAGGGTATCACCTATAATAACGTAATTTCAGGATTGGTATCGAATACGTCGCTGCTTGGAGTGAGAGGTATTAGACCAGAAAGTCTAGGTCTGGAGATAAATTAGAAAATATCCATACCATGGATCAGATGAAAAAATCAGAAAAAATGACTTGTCAAGGATAGAATATTCATATGTATATATAGAATCAGGGGAAGGAAGGTTGCACATGAGTTCAACAAAAACTAGGGATTTCTTCTACTTGGATTTGATGAACTCCAGGTCAAAATCTTGCAGAGAAATGATCCACTTAGATTATTTCCCCCCAGTAATTGATGTGACATGATATATGTCATAGGATTGCAATATGAAATGACCATAGTTTTCTGAAGCAAGATGTAATGGAGAAACATTTGGACGGATTGAACGACCACTAAAGCCAACTTTTCTATGTTAGTATACCTAATTTCAGTATCATTAAGGTTCTGACTCAGATAATAAATGGGATGTTTAGTCCCTATATCATCTTCTTGGACCAATACCATTGCTATAGTAGAAATGAAAGTAGCGAGATACAAGAAATAGCCGCGCTGATAATCATGGGAAATAAAAGAGATGCTCGAACTAGTACATCTTTCAGGGCATCAAACGCTTTCTAAGCAGTGTCGTCCCAATGGAAGAGGACTCCTTTTTTCAGTAGAAGAGCGAATCCTTTGGTCAACTTAGCCTAGTTAGGGATGAACCCCCGCAAGAATTTAGCTTTCCCATTTAGTCTTTGTAACTTAATGAGAGAAGAAGGTGTAGGAAAATCAACGATCGCCTGTACTTTCAGAGGATCAATACGAATTCATTGTTTTGAATTGAAAAATCCCAGGATTCAACTAGAACCAATGTAGAACACACATTTGTGTGGATTAAGATGAATGTAGTGTCTACAATGGAGGGAAAATCCCTAAGATGCATTAGGTGATAAAACTGATGTTTAGAATGAGCAGGGAGATAATCCAAATAGGGTTTCATGATGTGTTCAATGTCGTGAAAAGTGTAATTCATAGCACGTTGAAACATGGCCCCAACATTATTTAAACCGAATGGGAGCTTTCGATAAGTAAAAATACCTTAGGGAAAAATAAATGCAGTTTTAGGTTGGTATGCCGAGAGAATGTTGATTTGATTATTGCCCGAGAACCCATCTATAAATGAATAAATCTCGCAACCAACATAGTCGTCAACAATATGGTCAAGAAACGGGTTCAAATATTTTTCCTTCAGACAAGAAAAATTCACATCCCGATAATCGAAACATACTCGAATCGTGCCCTGTTTCTTCATGACAGGGACTACATTTGATACCCAATCAGTTAAAGGAACGAGGTATATGAAACCAACCCGAAGAAGATTTTCAACTTCAGTTTTAATCTCGACAACCTTCCTAGGATGGACCAGATGGAGGCGCTGACCGACGGGTTTGGCATCATGATACATCTTAATCTCGTGTACTACTATGTTTGGGTTGATATCAAGAATTTCTTCATAAGTCTAGGAAAAGACATATAAAAAATAAAAAAATAGGGCTCTATAAATCTCGATTTCAGATGAAGAACAAGATGCTCCAATATATATATTTTCGACAATACCTAGTTTAACAGAGATATCGAGAGGTATCTTTTTTACGATATTTGAAAGGTTCTTTTCAGAGTTGACCTCATGAATGGAGAAAAAAATCATTAAGAGGCTTGGAAAAATTAGGTAACTATACATCACTGAGATTATCCTCAATGGAATTTGGTAAGGAGGAATGATGATGATGTCATCCCAAGGCTCGTCATCTGACATCATGATCTCCATGATGCTCTCATAAGTAGAGAATACGTGAGAAAAATGATTAGAAGACGTGCCATAATCCAATGATCGATCTACCTAATTGATTGAAGATAAGGTATAAGATGCACAAGACGAATAGATGGCTTCGTAATCTAGCTCAACAGGGATGAGCAACATTCGATCGCCAAAAATTTGGATGCCAATTTCATCAGTTAAAATCCATGGATCAGCCAGGATAGTAGATGGTGAAATCATGTTGATATAAGCAACTGAAGATGAGTTGTTGGGAAGGAGAAGAGGAGGGAGAGAAAAGGTTCTCGTAAGCACATAATCCTTCAAAAATCCAACTCCGACATGCTAATAGGAATGTCTGAGTTTCCACTACAAGAGGGACACTTGCAATAACGTGAGAATCAAAGGAGAAAAACGTGAGTTGATCTATGGCTAAAATCCCACCTTTATGGGGAAAGGAAATCATATGGAAGTGAGCCAAAATGATAGAAGCCATGGCATAAAACCACATACCTCCCAGTAGAAGATTATAATCAAGAGGTCTGTCAATAACTTCAAATTCTATGAAAACAATTTTTCCCCCTAATTCTACTTGAAGGGAATTCAAAATACCACAAGGTTTGTACGTTCTTCCATTAAAGGATTTCAATGTGGTGGTTGATTGACTCAGTTGAGGCGAACCAATCTCCTTCCAACAAGACATGGACATAATGCAGTTTGAGGCTCCCTCGTCCACAATAGAGTGATGAATGTTCTTACTGCAGACGAAGTCCTAGATTATAAAAGATAATTGATCCAGAAGTCGAATAGTATAGTTTTCATGAGAGAAAATGACTAGTTTGGAATCCGATGGATTCACACATCTGATAGTTGACAACAAGGCCTTCCTTTGGGCGGGGCAATTTTGCAACACCTCAAGTGTTGACATAGCTGATGGAGACTGAGCCAAGTCTTCAACTACCTTATATTTTTGAGCATCTCCTGAATGAGGGTTGAAAGAAGACTTATGAATAAAAATCTTTGGAGGCTTGATAGTCGATTCTGTAGGAATCGAAGGTGGAGCAAGATCAGATGAAGGTGATGCTAAACTGGTAGGTTGATCAATAGTCTGATTGTTCAGTGGATTTACATTACCATAATATTTGTTCTGAGTGGCCACCATAACATCAGATTTCAGCTTTGAGGAGGAAAGCATCAAAACTATGTTAGAGGAAGAAGGGTATCGAGAAAGCATGTGAGTTTCCTTATTGGGAAATAGGTCGATCAACATAGTGGGAGAAGTGGAAGATTTAATAATCTAATTCACTTGAGTGCAGTGTGGACAATCACGTGTAAAGTGATCCTCAATGAAAATCAAGCATGGGTATTGAGGCTTTCGTTTCTCATCAGAGGATTGATTTGTTTGTTTATCCTGCAATGAGGGGTCTTTCTTATTCTTACCTTTTCCTTTCTTCTTTCTTCCAGGTTGCCGTTGAGACTATCCTTTATCATATGAAACAACATTTATCTCGGAAGAAGAAGCCGAAGGAGGGTGGGATTAAGGGTTTTGAGCAGATGCGGTAAGAGCAACGCTAAATGATTTACTCTCCAATTGCGAACTGGAAGAACCAATCATGCCATAAAAAACATGGTATTTTTTACCAGGTGGAGGAGGAACAATATTCGAAGGTCTCAGAGCATTTGGTATCTTGTTATAGAGTGTGCCCAATTGGATAATGTGCACGAGTAAGAAATTTCTCTTTGGGCACGACTCCACCCTTAGCCACATCTTTTGTTATGGGTGACAATAGAGATTTGGTAAACCACTCCATTAAAAATGATTGGGAACATAAATCTTGACCAACTAGCGACGACGCCTCCACTCATGAAAGTGATCTAAGATGTGAGTGGAATCTAATTATTTGAAGTTGGTCAATATTTTCATTCTAGTTTCATACCTGATAGGAAACTGGAAATGTGTGAGGAAGGTGGTGGATAAAGTACTAAAATCATGGAACAAAGCTCTAGGTAACTCTAAGTGTGGATTAATCCGTCTTGCGGACAAGACCGATCTCCCTAGTACTAAAAGTATCTAGCAAAAAACAACCAAGCAGACTAATCTTTCTCTAAGCATGTAAGGTTTACAAAAAGCTCTATAGAGGTGTAAAAGACTTACCGTTTGTCCAGTGCTTGTTTGAAGTTGTTGTTATCCCTCGCGCGCTTGAAGGAGTTTTCCTCGTAAAACTACAATCACAAACAAGAAAAATATTACATAGCCCCTGTATAGACATTATTATAAACCATGCTTATCATAGTGATCAAGGAATCTATGAAATAAACCATTGATTGAAAGCTTATTGAGAAAAATGAGTATATTTGTATTAATTTCAAAAGAAGAAAATCCTTACAACCTGAGCCTTGATGTTGCACAGGACTTTCCAGGGTCTGAAGCAGGAGTCTCCTCTACTTTGATAAGCTCTGCACTCCTCCAACCAAGACAAGTAGAGGTATGTAATCTCTCCTCACAAAAGTCTTAGTTAACTGAGTCTAAATCTCAACAACACTTAACCTCAAATATTCTTAAGCTTGAACTCCAAAAACTTAATCTCCAAAAACTTAACCCTTTGAGGCTACCCAATGCCTCTTTTTATAGTGGAAAAGAGAAGGTTTTCTGTTCCAACTATGAAGGGATAGAATCCTCCTTCAAAGGGATAAGCTCCTCACATCAAGGGGTTAGCTCCATAAGGTAAGGGATACATGAAGCTCACAAGAGCGGTTCTGCCACCGCAAGATCCATTCTAGAAGCTTCCAGAATTTACTTTAATTGAGCTTTTTGGAATTTACTTACGCCTTTTTGATCTTACAGGGGTCCGCACCTTTAACAAAGATAAAGTGCGTTCAGGTACGCAGGAGAGCTAAACATTGGGTGCGGGACCGCAGGCAAGATAGCCAGAAAGTGCGATACCAAATTTTAGGAGACTTTTAGGAACTTTTTCTGATTTTCAAGGCTTGACATGAGGAAATCATATGTTAGACTTGCAAAAGGGTGAAGTATGAGTGTTAATGAGCTCATACAGTTAGCAGAATGTCAAGGTGACAATTTTTAGTGTAACAGACTGCCCCCTAAAGTGCAAAGTCTGGAATAGATGAAACTGAAGTTTGTCATATATGAAGAGTGCAGTACTTTATCATTTCAAGGATCATCTCGTGGACACCCTAGTCGGCACCTGTAAAAACATTCAATACAATATATATATATATATATATATATATATATATATATATATATACATATCATCACTGAGGTAGGCATTCCCATACTCAGATCAAAACTAACTAAAAATTTATTTAACTGTTCTGATACAGGAATGATTTTGAGTACATCACAGTATAGACATATGTGAACACAGTATGGACGCAACCATATGTTTATAAATAGTCCACTGTATAAATGATAACAAAATTCCTTGCAGCCTGGATGGTGGAAACTAGATCCAGGGTCTTGATTTCTGCATCTCGAACTAGTACGATTCTATCCATGTGAATGAATGTGTCGAAGTCGAACATGGTAGAACCCACTTGGTTACCAGTCAATGATGTAAACGGTTAACAAGTGTGAGAGTAACCACCAGTAATGTCAATGGCTCTCAAAGTACTCAGTACAATCCATGAAATGTGAATGAATGAGCTGAAGTCGAACATGTCACGTAATCGTTCGATCAAAGGTCAATGATGTAACCAATCGTCGAAAGCGAGAAACCTGCCATTGAGACATGCAGATTTCAAGGTAATGACGATTTCTAGATCAACTTCCTAGATAATGAGTTGGCGTCGATAGAAAGTGATCCATCGTAGGCGAGCCCACAACATGAAATCGTAGATCAAGTTTTGAAAATATATTGGCAAGGACTGACTCAGGGATGGTCAAAAATGGATGACAGATATTTTGCAGATGAATGGTTTTATTTGAACTGTCCTCTTGAACACATAACGACACTGCAGATGGCTTGGTGACAATTGACCCAAAGCTAATACCCAGAAACCGGCTGAAGACTTTCAATATGGTTTGATTAACTGTTAGGCAAAGGATTTCCCAACCCAGGTGGACAAAAAGTGTCGTGTTCAAGAGTGGTTAACGGTTTTCCGAATAATCAAAATGTAACAAACAGGTTTGTTTTTCTCTCTTTTCCCCCACCATTTCTGGCAAGTACCTCTTTATTTTTGACAAGCTTGAGGAGGATAACATTTGCTTGTTTATAAGCTCATCCTTCGGATGAGTCCAACTTAGTTTAAAATTCGAACCCTAAGAAGGAGTGGTTCGTTCTTGTTAAAAATTAAACAGGTCCTTTACTGTTAAATTTTAACGAGTCCAGTATAGGAGAAACTCGGTGTTTTTCAATTTTAGGGAGTTAGAAGAAAAAACTTAAGAAAACTCCATGGGTGTACTTTTTCATAAATTTAGTCTCTCGAGCCCGAAAAAGGATAAAATAATGCGGGAGAGAACTCTATTGACCGTAATTAGTCAACGTATACCTTTTTCGTAAATAGTCCATTTCAGTCCGTAAAAGGGGTAAACTTATACTGAAGGGACGACCGTTCATTTACTTTAACGAGTTCGAATAGTCAAGTACTCAGCAATCTTTTCATTTTTAGAGAGTCTGAAAAGGGCTTAAAAGAGAACTCTAGGGTTTCTCTTTTTCGTAATTTTCAAGAGTCCAAAAAAGTGATAAAAGTATACTCAGTAGTTTCGATTTTTCTGTAAATTTTAATGAGTTTGAAAAAGGGATAAAAATGTACTCATGGCTTTCACTTTTTCGTAAGTTTTAACGAGTTCAAAAAAGGGATAAAAATGTACTCCTGTGGCTGACTTTCAATTTAATTTACGAGCAGGAAAAGATGGAAAGAACTCGGCATTTTCATGTGTTTTACGAGAATGAAAGATAGCAAAATAATCTCGGGATTTTCATGAGTTTAATGAGTCTTGAAAATAACCGAAATTGACTCAAGATAGGTTTCATTTTTACAAAAGCTTGAAACAGAGAAAAACTACGCTTCAGAGTGGTTTCATTTTTACACAAGCTTGAAACAGAGAGAAAACTGTGCTTGATGCCCCCTAAGCGTAACTACTAGAGTGCATGCCCCCCCAGCTTCATTTCATTCAACTAAGTACACTGCTGGTAATTAATAGCTGGATGGAATGAAGGTTCATTTACGAGATCATATGAAAGACTCGACCTAAAACTATAAGAAAATTATGCAAAAAACTGAAATAATTAACCTAAATATATGACTTAACATTTACGAGATCTAGTCAAAGACTCGACTCAATTAGGGGAGGATTTGTTTCAATTTTTAACGAGCTTGACACAACAAAAGAACTATGCTCATGGAAACGTGTTTCATTTTTTAACGAGGTTGACACAGTAAAAGAAACTATCCTCGTATCTACTCTCTACAATCTACCTATATAACCTACTGATTCATTTTTTAACGAGGTTGACACAGGAAAAGAACTGTCCTCATACCTGATTCTTTTTTTAACGAGGTTGACTCAGTAACAGGAACTATTCTCACGATACACTGATTCATTTTTAACGAGGTTGACACAGTAAAAGGAACTTTCCTCATACCTGATTCATTTTTTAACGAGGTTGACTCAGTAACAGGAACTATCCTCAGAAACTACTTATTTCTAATCTACCTACATAACCTACTGATTCATTTTTTAATGAGGTTGACACAGGAAAAGAACTGTCCTCATACCTGATTCATTTTTTAACAAGGTTGACTCAGTAACAGGAACTATCCTCACGATACACTGATTCATTTTTAACGAGGTTGACACAGTAAAAGGAACTATCCTCGGACTCACTGATTCATTTTTTAACGAGGTTGACACAGTAAAAGGAACTTTCCTCAGAAACTACTTATTTCTGATCTATCAATCTACTCTCTACAATCTACCTACTGATTCATTTTTTAATGAGGTTGACACAGGAAAAGAACTATCCTCATCGCTAACTGATTCATTTTTTAATGAGGTTGACACAGTAAAAGAACTATCCTCTGACCACTGATTCATTTTTTAACGAGGTTGACACAGTAAAAGGAACTGTCCTCATTGAAGCTTGTTTCATTTTTTAAACGAGCTTGACACAAGAAAAGGAACTATGCTCTCGACTAACTAATTCATTTTTTAACGAGGTTGACACAGTAAAAGGAACTATCCTCACACTCACTGATTCATTTTTTAACGAGGTTGACACAGGAAAAGAACTGTCCTCGTACTCACTGATTCATTTTTTAACGAGGTTGACTCAGTAACAGGAACCATCCTCGGACCAACTGATTCATTTTTTAATGAGGTTGACACGGTAAAAGGAACTATCCTCAGAATATACTGATCATGGCTTCCAACTGGAAGAAACACATGTTAATGGACAAACCTTGATCATGGCTTCCAAGAGGTCTTCATCAGAAGGAAGAATAGTTCTCTGGAAGGAACACATGTCAAGGGACTCAAAAGGGATAAGAACATCGCGTTCAAATAATCCCATAGAGTTTTTCATGTTAATTACCGGATCTAAGTCATAAGAAGACGAGAAAATAGTGATAGGCTCGCTTACCTCGGTAACTGAAAACATGGGACTAATTGCCACATAATTAACCCGTGGCGGGGTAGATACCACTTGCGTAGAAGGAACTTTCAGGGATGTCGGATTATTGGTAGTCAAATCAAGACTAGGGAACGAAAGCTGGTCTACAGTCACAATGTTTCCATTGTGAGGGAAAGACATCACGCGAAAGAGTGTCGATACGACAGCTTTCATTGTATAGACATAGTCTCGCCCAAGGAGTAAATTGAAATCCAAGGGACCTCGAACTACCATAAGATCAATACAGACAGTTTTACCTTCCAGAGTAATAGAAAACTTAGGAAGGATCCCTAAAGGTTCACTAATGGTTCTGTTAAAAGCTTTCAGATTCTGCGTAATAGGCACAATTTGAGGGGAACCCAAAGCTTTCCAAGCAGTTGAGGATAAAATACTAATAGAAGCACCTTCATCTACCTGTGTGCGGTGTATGTCCCTACCACCAAACTTCACAACGATTTGGAAAGGGATAGAGGAAGGAAGACGAGGTTTTGTCAGTCTATTCCAATCAAAGGAAAAGACCTCAGTACTTGGAGGGGGTTCTGTAGAAACAGGTGAAATGCCCCCCGGCGTAGAAGAATTTGATGTAACAAGAAGAACCTGAGCGGTATGAAGTTCATTCTCTACAGGGAGAATGGGATCGACCGAATGTGAAATCGAATCGACCACTTGATCAACTAATGGATCATCAACCTGAGTGATATGAGTTTCACTCTCCAATGGAAGAGTGGGATCGACTGTACTTGAAATTAGATCAATCACTCCGTCAGTTGACGGTAGGTTGGGAGAAAGTTTACAATAACCAATTGGAAATTATTGCTGTGGAACAGTAAGGTTTTCCAATAATTTTGAGGCTTCATCCATGTGAGGGAAAATGTGAGTTTGATGACTCCCTTTGCATAACTTACAAGGAAACCTAACTTTACCCTTTTTCCCAGGAACCTGACTATCACTGGTTGATGGATCAATGGAAAGTTGATGAGATTTTTCCGACCATACTTCCAAGACCTTAGGAATACCGGGACAATTGATAAGGAAGTGGTCACCCTTACAAAGCCTGCAAGGGTATTTGGGTTTACGATGCATGTTGGAGGTTTCCTCAACACAACTAACACTTACATCCATGGTTGGTTGGTTGACTTCTTTCTTATCTTGCTTCTTCTTCTTCTTCTTCTTCCCTTTCTTCTTCTTCTTAGCCACCTGGTTACTAGCGTCAAGGCTTTTACCAAGCGAAGAAGAAGAAATGGAGGAAGAAATATTAGGCGAAGAAGGTAAAGGGTCAACAGAAGGTTGGTGATGTTGAGATGGTGAACTCTGTTGAGTTGAAGCATCCAGTTGAGGTGGAACAATTGGAATGTTCGGGGCCAACGAAGTTGAAAATAACCATATCGGTAAACCTATTGTAAATCCAGGTAATGACAAAGTAGCCATATAAGGAGGACCAACATTTCCAAAGCAAGGAAAAGTAATAGGATTCTCGTTAAGAGGGGTTCCTTGGTTGGTAAATTCCGGAACAGTTGCCATTCTATTCAACTTCAGTGAATTTTATTAACAATTTAAAACTAAAATTAACAATTCACAATTCACACCTAACAATTAAAATTCACAATTCACACCTATGGTCTCTAAAATTAAAAACAAACAAATTAACACGCGCTATCAAATCTAGGAGTCAAACCACACACAAACAATAACTTCCCATACTAAAAACACTAGTTGGTGATGAAATCCAACATCTTAGAATTTAATACAGAAAGGGCGGTTGGAACAGTTACCCCGACAACCTGCTTAATGAAACAGACTGGCACAAGTTTCTTCACAAAACCATCTCGAGTGAAGAGAACCCCCCAGAGAGTCCAAGTGAGTCTAGTCGACGTCTGCTCTAGGTACAATGAGATCTTTCCTTCACCGTCACCTTAGGAAATAATCTTAAGTTTATGGACACTAAGGTTACCAACAGTAACAAATACAACTGGGGGAACAGTCTACGATCCGATTCCACGCGCAAGGGCAGAGTAACAAAGCTCAATCCCCTTGAAGGCTCCTCGACATGGTCAATCCTAGGTTTACCGAATAGTGACCCCAGGCTCCTCGACAATGGTTAATCCGAGGTTTACCGTTTGTAATGCGCGCAAAATATTCTATCTTTCCCAATGAAACAGAATTGATTCTCTCAAAGGTTCGGACATGATCTCGTGATTGACTTCTTTAAGAGAAGCTTCCCAGATTGTACCAATTACAATTGGATTTATTTCCTACCGCAAGATTTATCTACTTGTTTGTTTTAGTTGCTTTGGAAAGTTAACTACAACCTATTCCAAAGCACTAATCCCGAGCTAGATTGGTGGAAAGAGCCCTAAAAATGTAAAAATTACTAGATGAATTTTAATTAAGCGCTGTGTTATTTAGGCTGTTATTACTCAAAAGGGTAAATGGATATGAAACCAATGGTGTTATGACCCGAACCACAACTGAATGCAATCGAAAATGATAATGTAATATTTTCAATTCGATGAATCCTAACTAAAGTAAGGAAAGAGTTTCCATTCACTTTCAACAATGGAAAAATTGATCACTAAGAGGAAATATAACAAATTCTCTAATGCACTAATTTCATCAAGAAAAACTAATGCAAATCAATTCCAAAACAATTTTTTATTTTTGTGTTTTTAAACAAGCATAAAAACATCTAAATTCAAATCAAAGAAAACTGATCTAAATCTACAATTGATTTTTCAGAATGTAAACTATGCAGTTGTAATCTATGCACAATTCACATGAAAAGTATGCAAATGTAATCTATGCACATTTTTCATTCATATTCTAAAAATGAGAATTCTAATTATGAAAATGTGATCTATGCAAGAGAATTCTCAAACACAAGATGATTCTAATGTAATCTAAGAACCAATCAAGTGCAAGAAAAGAAAATTGGGTGAGAGTTCCAAAGATCAAAAATAAAAACACTCAAAGGCGATTAACACTCATACACAATTTAGCCCCCCCAAAGACTGAGACAAACCTCCAAGTAATGACCAAAGGAAATCAAATTAAGAATTTCTCAAAAAAGAGACTCAAAACACCCAATTAACTTAATGGAGATTGATGAGATGAAAAATTGCTGAAAGAAACTCATAAAAAAGAGATTTTTGACAGAAAAATACAGATTTGGGTAGATGCTAAGAATCCTAAATTAAATCTAAACTAAACTGGAAAAAAGAAATCTAAAGTTTTTCCAAAATTTTAACAGGGCCCGCAAGCTCCCAGAAGTAACAGGTGCGGTCCCGCACTGTTTACTCAAGGAAAGTGCGAAACTTCCCGCACTGTGAAAAATAACAAAGTGCGGTCCCCAGAAAAGTTCAAGAAAAACGTAAAAGATTTCAAAATTTTCAAAAACAGAGAAAAACTAAGCTACCCAGGCAGATATCCATCAATCAAAAACCAGGAAAAACATTTCCTCAAATCAAAATAAAAGAGAACCAAAAACAACAAGTTCTTTCCCCAGTGGAGTCGCCAATTTGTTGTGTGGATTAATCCGTCTTGCGGACAAGACCGATCTCCCTAGTACTAAAAGTATCTAGCAACAAACAACCAAATAAACTAATCTTTCTCTAAGCATATATGATCTACGAAAAGCTCTATAGAGGTGTAAAAGACTTACCGTATGTCCAGCGCTTGTTTGAAGTCGTTGTTGTCCCTCGTGCACTTGAAGGAGTTTTCCTCGTAAACCTGCAGTCACAAACAATCAAAATATTACATAGCAACTGTATAGAAATCATCATAAACCATGCTTATCATATTGATCAAGGGATCTATGAAATAAACCATTAACTGAAAGCTTATTGAGAAAAATGAGTATATTTGTATTAATTTCAAAAGAAGGAAAACCTTACAACCTGAGCCTTGATGTTGTACAGGCCTTCCCAAGGTCCGAAGCACGATTCTCCTCTACTTTGATAAGTCTGCACTCCTCCAACCGTGACAGATAGAGGTATGTAATCTCTCCTCACAAAAAGTCTAGTTAACCGTCTAAATCTCAACAACATCAACTCAAATATTCTTAAGTTGAACTCCAAAACTTTTCATTCCCAAAATTAAACTTTGAAAATACCCAATGCCTCTTTTATAGTGGAAAAGAGGAGGTTTTCTTGCTCCAACCATGAAGGGATAGAATCCTCCTTCAAAAACCCCCCTAGGTTCTCTCGTGGTTAGCTCCATAAGGTAAGGGATACATGAAGCTCACAAGAGCGGTTCTGCCACCGCAAGATCCATTCTAGAAGCTTCCAGAATTTACTTTAATTGAGCTTTTTGGAATTTACTTACGCCTTTTTGATCTTACAGGGGTCCGCACCTTTAACAAAGATAAAGTGCGTTCAGGTACGCAGGAGAGCTAAACATTGGGTGCGGGACCGCAGGCAAGATAGCCAGAAAGTGTGATACCAAAGTTTAGGAGACTTTTAGGAACTTTTTCTGATTTTCAAGGCTTGACATGAGGAAATCATATGTTAGACTTGCAAAAGGGGGAAGTATGAGTGTTAATGAGCTCATACAGTTAGCAGAATGTCAAGGTGACAATTTTTAGTGTAACACTCCACCCTTAGCCACATCTTTTGTTATGGGTGACAATAGAGATTTGGTAAACCACTCCATTAAAAATGATTGGGAACATAAGTCTTGACCAACTGGTGACGACGCCTCCACTCATGAAAGTGATCTAAGATGTGAGTGGAATCTAATTATTTGAAGTTGGTCAATATTTTCATTCTAGTTTCATACCTGATAGGCAACTGGAAATGTGTGAGGAAGGTGGTGGATAAAGTACTAAAATCATGGAACAAAGCTCTAGGTAACTCTAAGTGTTCGTTGGAAAAGAAGATGTCGAATGGAATCATCGTTAAGGGAGTTCGAAGAACGCCATAGATGATACATCATAACGTGTGTTGACGAGTCTTCTATTGGATTTCCATTGAATTTTGGGATATATGAAGGCAATTTAGTAGGAATAATGGACCACCATGGTGAACGAGAAATGGGGTCATTAGTGAGCTGAGTTAAGCCTAGAAATTTGAGAGTAACCACAAAAGGTAACTACCAGTTAAAGTCTAGAGGAGGATGGCCTAGATATGAAGGAATCACTTGAGAAACATGCACTTGCATTCCTGGATAGGAGGGTTCTGATAATAAGGAATCTGGGTACCAGGATAAGAAGGGTTTTGATAACTAGTATACAAGTGACCTTGTTGTCCAACCCGAGGGTGACGATAAAGTTGTTGGAATGGTTGATTTTGGATTTTTTGGACTTGAAAAGGCGCTTGAGGAATATCTTGATATGCTATATACTATTTCCCGATGGGAGTCTGCATTGTCCCATGGTAAGGTGGGTTTTATTGGGACTGCACCATACTATGGACAATTTTTCCCATCGAAACTTAAGGAGTACCCTGTCCGAGCAGTTGAGAATGCAAGGTAACTTTTACTGGTTGGGTAAGTGGGATTTGGGAAGTACAAAATACCGATGGAAAAGGTTGTGATATAATGACAACCTATAAAGGTTGGCTCACATGTATTTGAGCTTGTTGGGGTGCTTATGGATGGATAGGAAGTTAAGACGAAGATGGTGCAAGTTGAGGATTTAACAATCGGTACCAAAATTAACTAGGTTGAACAAGAAAATTAGGTTGGAAAAAAATAGCACCCTTTCCAGGATAGGGAGGACTATAATAAGGTTGATTACCAACTTCAGGTATACCAACAACAAGTTTCCCCCTTCCAAAGGGGGAGGGGGTGATGAAGGAAACTGCGATCAAGATGGAGGGTACTCAACATAAGGCGAGTTAGGTTGTTGAAGGTAGCCTTGCCCACTAACATAAGGGCTAACCTACTGCTCAAATGTAGATGTAAGTGGAGGAGGAGGAGGAGGAGAATAATGTGTGGCATTCATAAGAGAAGTACCATATGTTATTCCCGAATTAGATGACATGGGAGAGGTCCAAGGACTACAATCCACACCAGAAAAGGTACCAGATAAAGCCTAATAACCAGGTGGGATGGACGGCCCACCATACAAATTTGTTTCTGGTGATGCTGCGAATATAGATGAGGAATCAACATTCGATGTCTCAATCATAGTGGTGGATACAGGCTGAGAAGTTGGATCAATTCCAGTCATGGTTAAAAATCCCAATGAATATTATCATGAGAGATCCACGGATAAGTCCAAAGAATTAGGCAAAGGAGTTTGTGTCAAAGTCTGAAGAGGCAAAAGAGGATCAGTCTAATAAAAATGGAGTCCTTCCCACTGAACATGAGTAGAAGGGCAAGGCTTTTCTTGCAATATATATTCAATACTCACAAGTCCGTATGGAAGAGGTTCACCATCAGGTCCAAGATATATAGGCTCTTTCCGAGATAAACGAAGAGAAGATGAAGGTATTGATGTAATAAATGAATATGGTGGAGGCTCATTAGGTTCTACAACCTCAGGACTCAAAGTGTCTAACTCGGGAAAGTTAGGTTCAATAACCTCAGGAAAAAACGTTTCAGGGACTTCTGTTTCGATTATGTTAGTGTCACCATCAAGAGTATATGTAATCTTTGGCTTGTAACTCAAAGGGGCAGATGATTCTCGCAGATAAATATGAAGAGGATGGCTAGAAGTAGTTCCCGAAGTTCCAAATTTGGTATTTTGCGTCTTCTTATGCTTATGATGACAACCAGGTGTCGCCTCTGGTGGAAGAGGAGGCTTATTTTGCATTCGAAGCGAACAATGAGGTGGGGGATTTTGTTCTTCCATGTTGGATAATAAATTTTATTAACGCAAAAAAGAAATAAATCAAAAAGAGGGTAACATAGGCATAAAGGATTACCAAGTAACCATGAACTACAACATACACCTTGGAGAACCAAGGAATTAACGTATGACAAGAAATCTGCCTGAATGCTATGTTCGATGTATCATGATATACAATTCAATAGACTCGATTACCTATGGATGGATAAAAAACTATAGGGGACTCCAAAATATATACTTGACGGTATGTGGGAGTGCAATCCGTAGTAGTGTTGTCTAATGAGTAACTATTAGATGAGAGCATTATTTTATACTTTACACACATGGAGCGCCATTCAATATACCCAAAGGTATGTGGATAATCATCCTATACACTCACATACGTGGAACGAGATATCACCCCTAGGATGAAACGTTGGAAAACAACAACAACTCCTACATTTAACGACGTCAGAATACGTCTCTAGCCTATACCTCTAAATATTTGCGTTATTGTTAAAAATGCTCCTTAGGTTGATTCAATAAATTTTACTATTTATCTTTGATTAAGTTTCAATTTTGGGCTCACCACAAATGTCATATGAATATCCTAAAATTCAAATCTAGCATGAGAAAATGTAAATCTTTCTTTCTTAATGGAAATATTTTTAAGGAACGGAAGAAACAATCATTATGCAACATACAACATGCAACAAACAAGATGCAAGTTACAATTTCCATTTCAATGTGACCGCTCCTACATTAATACACATACAACACCCTAAATGCCAATGTAAGAATTTTTCTTTTCAACACACTTAACTTTCGAAATGAAGAAAACTAAGATGAAAATGTTTAATCACTCATTCAAATGTATTTTTTAGAATGAGGACTAGAACAACAATCATCCAAGCGATCGATGACTAAACGAAATTAGTTTGCAAGCGACCAAAGGGAATAAAAAACAAATGAAAACTAAATGGAGGCTTTAGAAGGACCACAATACACTCAAGAATTAGGGAAGGTCAACTGGAAGTAGGCTTATCAAAGAGACACTAAAGAACAAGGGAAAATTTTGTGCAAAAACAAGGGCTAACATTGGTGCAGAAGAGGCACCGGTGCTTTGCAACGCTGGTACAGAGTGGGCCCAAGTGAGGTGTAACGCTCTGTCAGAGGCACTGGGGGAGCGTTGGTCTAGGGATGGAGGATTTTGACACAAAAATTGCAAATGAGACTCAATGAAATCACTTCCTAGGTCCGATATTGACTGATAAAAGTAACGAAGGTCTGTGAAAGGGGTAATAAAATATAATGGATAAGGAAAAACACCAAGGGAATACACCATTCCCTAATGCGGTCACCAATATGTTATGTGGGATTTACGATTGTGGAAAAAATTATCTCCCCTAGGTCTGATGGCTAACCTAGAATAATCGAGAGACAAGTAACCCAATACTTTCCTTAAAGTAAATAGATGACATACTGAAGCCTACCTAGAATTTGTTGCATGATTTTATCCTTCTTTAGCTTGAATGATATAATTCCAACTCCGATTGGAAAAATTAGAACCTGCACATACAAATGACACAAGCCAAGAAACTTCAAGATCTATTTGGTATAATCTAAGTACTCTATTCAATAGATCAACATGGTATTGAAATATATGAAATGACAACATCACATATAGGAAAGTAGAGAAATCTTTGCATTAATATAAATGTAAGGATATTACAACCATAAATAGGTGTTGATATTGTAGAAGAGCTCCTACAAGCTGTCTTGTCCTTTCCTTGTCACGATGTGCACCTCAAATCACCCTAAATGCATGGAATGATACCTCTCACCACAATAGCATAAGTGTAGAATCACTCTCAAAAAGCGAACCTCTTGCATATGGAAGGCTGTAAATACATAGAGGAGTGGGGTAAGTTGGGAGTTCTTATCCAATTACCAATCTAAGGTTTTAAATCCGTCTTTGATGGGAGGATGGGATCAAAGGATAAGGGATGGAAATTACAAAGAGGGATAAGATAGGATCTGAATGTTTTATCTAAGGTAAATGATTGTAACAAATTCTAGAAGCTTCTGGAAGAGGAAGCTTCCAAAATTTCTCTCTTTTTCCTGAATTTCTAGAACCAACGTAGGTGCAAAGGGGATAAACCTGTAGGTGATCAACGCATGCCACAATGTAGCAACCTATAAGTGAACATTGTCCAACAATAGGCCAGGTACTGTTGGTCCTAAAACAGGATCAGATGATGCAGTTTAAGGAATGATGTTTACAATAGGGAATAGGATGTTGATTGATCCCATTAGGAGGAATATTTACCATATGTGACAAAATGACCTATACCACCTAGAATTTGAGATTCCATATGAATTTTCTGAACATACATTGAAGGAGTCTTTTTTGATGCTTCTATGGTTCCTTCTTATGATATTTCATTGATTTTGTCTCCTACATCCTTTTGGCTTGTTGTAGGAATACATTTGTCATTTGCCGATGCTTCATTTTTAGTACATGTGGATGCTTCATCAATTACAATATCAATACATTCAAAAATCTTTTGAAGTCTTTTATTGTAGCATTTATATCCTTTGCTTCTAGAGGAGTATCCAAGGAGAATTCCATCATCAACTCTAGCTTCAAACTTTCCAAGCTTATCATCATTATTATTTATGTAACATTTACTTCCAAAGACTCTAAAGTGCTTGACGATTGGAAGCTTACCAAACTATAGTTCATGGGGATTTTTATCACCGTTTACCTGAATATGAGCTTAGTTGAGGATATTCACGACTATATGTGCTGCTTCCCCGCAGAAGGTATGAGGTGTTCTAGGCTCATCAAGCATGGCACATTCCATTTGTTGGATTGTTTTGTTCATTCTTTCTGCCACTCTATTTTGTTAAGGAGTTTTAGCTGTGGAAAACTGCCTCTTGATGCCATGTTGTTCACAAAAGTCAAAAAACTCATCTGATATAAATTATTCTCCTCTATAAGATCTAAGAAATTTGATTTTCAAATATAAATCATTTTATACTAGATATTTGAAGACTTTATATTTATCAAATTCTTCATATTTATGTTTTAATAAGCCAATCCAACATATTCGAGTAAAATCATCAATGAATAATATGAAGGATTGTTCACCCCAAGGATACTTCTTTCTCATAAGACCACACAATTCAATATGACTAAGTTAAAGTGGCTTAATTTAAGTACCTTCTTTGGCATTAAACTACACCTTGGTTTTCTTACTGAATTGACATGATTTTCATATGGCAGTTTCTGGTAGAGAGATGTTAGGCAAGTCGTGAACTGCTCCCATTCTTCTTGACTTATGTAATTGAATGAAGCTTAAATGTCAGAATATTTTGTGCCAGAGCCATATTTCTTATGATTTTCTTAAGTAATAATGTTCTCGACCACCTTCCAAGACATAGGCATTACCTGGATTTCTTGTTCCCTTTATTATGATCTTACCTGTGTCGATATTTCGTACTACACAATTCTTTGATATGAAGAAAACTCAAGCCCTTGGTCACACATTTGACTAACACTTAACAAATTATGTTTTAATCCATTAACAAAAAAAAAATTTCAAGCTTTAACCTTTTATTTCAGTAAAACAATTCCTTTTCCTTTGATAGTTGCAGGTGAATTATTTCCAAATGTTACATTCTTTTCTTTCTTTATTTCATTAAAGGACATAAAATTATCTTTATCACTTGTCATAGCTTTGAGCATCCACTGCCAATGTACCATATAATTTCTTGATCTCATACATACAATTCCAAACAACAACTTTCAGATTCTATGGTTTCTTTTTCCATACCTTAGATGCTGTAGCCTTTTGTTCATTCTGCAGAATTTGTCTTATTTTTCTTCTGCATTCAGTATCTCTATGCCCAAATTTATCGCAAAAGGAACACTCTGTTTCATGTTGGAGAGGTGAGAAGGTGATGTGGGAGTATTTATTTGATCCAATCTCATTCTTTTGTTTTCTTGCTTCTCTATTCATGATATTTCTATAAGCAATGCATTGAGAAACCTTATGATCAAATTTATGATAAGTGAAACATTTACCATTGAAGTATAAATTTCAAGGAGTATAATACCTTTTTGTGTAGTTTCTATTTTTATTGTGGTACAAAAAAATTACCTACGTGAAATTTGATCCCTTATTCCTTTGCTGAGAGCTGGAACTTTGTTGACTGGTTCCCTTTACCGCATTGAGATAGCTTCCTATACATGTTTCAAAATATTTTGATGATTCTCCATTATATCCAAGACCTATTTTTATTAGAGGAGAATGTTGTACTTTGATGATTTCTTCTAGGGCCTTAGAAACCTTTAGCAAATATAAGATTTATACCTTTCGTTTTCTCAAGTTCCTTTCTTAGACTTACTATTTCTAATTCTAACTTTTAATTATGTCTCTAGAATTTGTTTCTTCAGAGCTTCTTCTGCTAATTTACCTTCTTCCAAAATTTTTTTAAGCTGAGTTATTTATTCAATAAGATTATCCTTTTCTTCTAGGGCATCCAAAAATACATAATCAAACTCATTAATACAATTATCTGTAAATTCCATAAGTAGTTTATATTCTTGATCAAAATCACCTTCTTAACCATTTGAAAGACCATCACTATCGTTGTGTGTGTAATTTTTTTTTCTTATTTTCAAACCTTCTTCTAACATTCATTTTTGCAACATCCTTTCCTTTCTCATGGTTTTCTCTATAAGGGAATTTAGCAACATAATGACGAACTCTTCGACAAGGTTTTTTTTTTAAAGGAAGCTTACCTTTAAATATCATAGAATTTCTCATAGAATTCATGATCTCATCTACCCTAAGAAAAAAACTTGCAATAATTTTATCATTATGAATTTTGAGAGTTTCATATTGAATTTTAAGGGTTTGAAGTTTGACACTTTTTACCTTGGTTTCACCTTCATAAATTTGGATTATTTTGTCCCATATAGCCTTTGCGGTATTTGTATAAATTATATAAATTATGTGTTATATATCCAAGATTCTCCTGATCTCACACTATTTTAACTTCATGCAAAATACAAAATCTATTCCACCATTGATCATTTGCGGAAATAAAATCAAGATAGCAATGCACACATGAAACAATAAAAATTCACACATATGAACACAATTGTTTAATAGGAAAGCCTGAAGCTGAAAACCCCAACTATCTGTATATAATATATGTCATAGAGATCATGTAAAAATCCTCATACAAATCTGATCATATCAAGCTCTCAGTACAATACAATCGCTGCACACTAATCAGGCCCGATCTTGCAAATCCATGCACCGATCTTTGCTGCTTGCTAGCCTACCTCTACTGCGCAATCCCTGCTGAAGAATGGCTCTGAATGAACTCGAATTCACCAAGCTTGCATTGCGCAATCCTCATTGGCATCTCCATTGAGTGTTGGATGCAATCAATGCATCACTATAGTCACAACTGATAGTCACACTTGCTCTTTCACCTACCTCTCCACTGGTCTCCACTGAAACTGCCATGCACTGTAGTTAACTGATGTATTCTTCAGTTGATTAATGAGTTATTATTTAGTGATTAATTAAATAACTAATTCACACCACTCTCACTATTGTATCAATCAGCTAGACTAGATACAACTAGCTCAACTGAGTCTAACTGAGTTAAACTAAATACAACTCCACCAACTACTTCTATAACTCCACCAAACTCTGTCACATGAGTTCTAACTGAAGTCCTCATGCATTAGCTCCAATAAACCCTCAGGAATAGCGTAATTCCTTCTGTCAGCTGTTGTGCCACATCTGTGCACTTAACTGAAGTGCTCCAAGAGAATAAGATAATGTTTAGAGTCCAAATATTATTAAGAGCTAATAATATTCGACATATCTATTTTTATACTGGCAATCTAAAAATAGATTCCGCCCAATATGTCTAAAAATATAAGTCCATATATTTTTCCAACTTGACCAACCATCCACAAATAGCATCCTGCAACTCATAGAATATGATCGACATGTCTAAAAATAGACATAGTCTAAAATAGACTTTGCGCCAAAAATAACCTGCGGGCCCACTTAGTGAAGGCGACTCTTTTCACTAAGCTCATCATCTTGTTGAATATCAATAGTATTCAACTACATGACTTTGAAAAATTCTAATTATTCCAAGCTTCCTTATAGAGAATTGATAGCCTTTACATTGGACTCATAGTCTTGCTTTTCTGCTTCATCTGTGGGAATGGAGGATGGATACTGAAAGCCTACTTCAACAATTCCCCAAACATATTCTCCAAGTAATTGTAGGTAAGCTCTTGTTCTGACTTTCCAGAAAACCATATTGGATCCTAGGTCAATTGGTCCAACGCTTACAAATCCTACAACTGTGACCTTTTCATCATCCTCTGATTCAGATTCTTGGGATTGTTGGATGTTTGCAACCATATTTTGCTTCTCCTTTATTTCATTCCTCTTTTGCCTCAATTCCGGATGCCGTTTCCGACAATGTTCCTCATCATGCCCTTCTTTCTCACAATGAGTACAAGAGGGCTTCACTTCCTTTTTCCTTGTTGTTTCTACCTTCTTTGCATAGTCTCCCTATTCATACTTCCCCTTGCTTTCAAGGTGAATGGATTTCACACTAGCCTCATCAAGATTTTTAGTTTCGAATGATAATAATGAATGACGAAAATAATTATGGAAATAGCCAATGTATTTCATCAACGTATCAGGAGAGCGTAAAGGAAAATTTAATGCTAATGCTTGTTTCCTAAAATCTTCTGTAAAGTTTTGAACATTTTAACCTTTACTTTGTTTTAAATGTTTTCATTCGATCATGGCCTTTTGTCTATAGCCTAATGGGTAAAACTATCCTATTAAAGCAGAAACAAACGCAGACCAAGATGAAAGAAGTTTACGATTACTCTTTTAAATGCAACTTGCTTTCCCAACATACGAGAGTAGTGCCACTAAGTCGAAGGGATGCTAATTGGATCTTGGCCTAATCCTCTTTGATTTTTTGTATGCAATAATATAATTCCACTTGTCTGACCCAATTACGAGAGCAGTGCGACTAAGTAGAAGGGATGCTAATTGGATCTTGGCCTCATCCTCTTTTATTTTTTGTATGCGATAATATAATTCCACTTGTCTGACCCAATTATCTAGATTTTCTGCATTATATTCTCCATTAAACATAGGCAAATCAAACTTGACATCCAAATTGAAAAAATGCTTTTTATGAGCTTTTCTACTTTTAGAACGATGAAAATATGAGGAATAAGTAAAGCATTAAGTAGTAGATGGAGATGGGGGTTCAGGAGGCTCTCCTCCTCCTCCTCCTTGATTTACTAAGGCATGATAATCTAGTTCTTGCTTCTCCTACTTTTCCTTTTTCTGCTCTTACTTTGCAAACATTTTGTCCACCTTGTCAACCATGTTGTAAAAGGCCTTGAATTTTTTTTTCTCTTCCTCCAACCAAACAACTTTTTATGCCATTTTCCTTCTTCATGTTGCATGCCTTGCTTCTGGATGAAAGGACTTAAGTTTTCATTCACCTCTTTAGAGCTTTGCCCTGGTTATCATACACTTGCAATTCAGATCAACTGAAGACCCGATCTGATACCAAACTTGATCCAAATCTTTTCACTTCAATGATGCATACAAAATTTCATTTAAAAGAGCATGTAACGATATGATGCATACACATAAAAGAAGCAGAAAATAAAAGGAAATAACGAGAAATAAAGGCACACACAAGTTGATAACAGAGTTCACCCAGTGTGGGTTACGTCTCTAGGCCTTGATTAATGTGGGGAGGCCTCTTCATTCATCAACAACAAAATCATAAGGAATACATGGAAAAATAAACCTTACAACTCAAAATTTGGGGATGACCTAGAAATGGGCTGCTCATATCAGAAAAATATCTACATCATCAGGATCCTAGAAAAAAACTGATAAATCTGAGCATAAACTTGACCACTTTCTGCCTCAGTCAAATCTCAGCTCCCCGGGGATCTCAAAGATTCTTGTCCACGGGTTGAATTAAATTTGGCTGCTCAGATGAAGAAACTAATCACGTCATCGTGTTCCTTGTGAAAAAATGAGTTAAATGAGTATAAAGTTGACCTTGTTCCGAAACTATCAATTTCAAGTCTTCAAGGAATATTTCATATTCTATGCAGACTCCTATGTGAAGGTTCCAACTTCATGGTTCTGCCCTCAACATTATGCTTCTCAAAAATCCACCATTTTGATCAGAATTTTGGTGAAATTCTGGTTAACCTGAGTATAAACTTGGCATCATTCTTCCTTTGTAAAAAATCAGCCACCAAGAGAATCTAAATATTCCTCATAGCTTCAAATAATATTCCTACAAAGATTCCTTGAGAATTTGCCTCGAAATTCACATCGTTAGAATTTTGCCTTGGTCATGGTTCCGACATGCCAGGGTTCCGCTCCTTGGCCCTCACGCTCACTATTCCGTTCGACCTTCGTTCCCACCTCTGTGTTAGGTTCGATGGGAAATTTATATTGTGGGAGGGGATTACCTATCAAAGGCTGCCCTATAGTGTGTTGGCAACTTCCGAAAATGGGCCCCAGGTTCAAAACCCATGAGTTGTGATAATTGGGCAGCTGTTTGTTTAATTTTGGGGCACTGCTTATTTTGGCGCAAAATTTTGGCACCTCAAGTGTTACGAATGATGACTGCGCTGAGAGGGTTCAACTTGTTGACCAACGGTTGTCATTGATGTCAACCCAAGAAGCACCAGGGGCTACCCCAATATTGCATGGGAATTTTGACCTACTAAATTACTATATTCTGGGTCAAGAATGCTTTTGATGGTTTCTTCTTGTCGATAAGTTTCCGTTGATATATGGCACGCCACATAATTCTTCACGGTTTGAGAGATATTCATGTTTGAAGTTTGTAACCCTAGTTAGTGGGCTAAAACTCCATGGGGTTGTGGCATGGGTCATTGAAAAGTCATAATTAATATTTTTTAAGCTCCTAAAATCCCTCCCACATTCAATTGTTGAAGCCCCTCTCAACCTAAGCATTTATATAAATTGTGATCCTCATATCCTCCTTATGCAAGGGATTTCGCCATCCTAAACAGGTCATCATGGAATTTTCGCTCTAACTTTTTTTTCTACGAAGGTTAAAAAGCTGAAATTTTTACGAGGCGAAGCCGAAATCCTGAGGAAGCTCTTGTGAAAATTTCAGATCAAGGTGCGCAAAATTTTCGGAGATATGATCTGTGGAAGTCAGTGTTTTTGCAGGCTCTTGAAATTCATCTCAAAGAAGTGACCTTGGGAGAATCGTCATAACTCTCTCTCTAAGTATCAGATTGGAATTCTGTAAAAAGTTGCAAATAACGCATGGACTTTATTTTTCTCTTTATCAATTTAAGAGCCAAATTAATAAATAGTGACACGTGGCACACCGTACAAGGTCGCTCTACTGAAAGAATCCATAATTAGGGAATTGTGAGAGATTGGGCATAAATCTCTCTTGAAGAATCCAAATTGGGTCAGACTTGTGGCATTGGAAAGAAGACTCAGAGGACTACTATAGGACCGAAAATTAGATATTGGGGATATGAAATAACAGAGATACACCAGATTTAATATCGAGCTCCTAGAAGGCAACAAAAAGCTAGATCATGTGTTGTCAAAGGCTACAAAGAACCAGACTTTCTAGGGTAGGAAAGCAAAGCAAGGTGTAGCAGAGGGTAGCATGACAAGAGAAACAACCAAAGTGTTGAACAACAGCAAGAAGTTCATCACATGAAGTCTTCAAGTGGGTAGCATTGCATACAATCGCTGTAAAGGTATAATTGTACTAAGTCATTGTAAATACATTATTGTAAAAATTGTTCTCATGTCTATCTACCAAGAGTTGAAGAGGCAGTGTTGGGAGGTCTAGGATCATCATTAGGTGGTTGTGTCATAGTTGGGGTTATGTTCTAGTGTGTCTACTTCTTCTACATCATTCTATATCATTGTGACAATTTTCCTTGGTATGGGAGTCCATTCTTCTTTTATTCTTCTATAGGGTGGTAGGATGGTGCTAGGGTGAGTTGTAGCTCATTGGGTGTTGGGGCATCCTTTCAGTTGACTACTGAAGAATCTCGGGCGTTGGAGAGTCCATCTAGTGGGAGTTGGAGAATAATGCTTTTATAGATTCTAGGAAGTTGGAGATTTATTTTCAATTGGAGTTGAATATTAAAGAATTTTTAGAAAATAATTAGGTGGTTTTTGTCCCGAAGTGGGTTTCCACCTTAAAAACTGTGTGCATTTTTGTTCCTTTTGTTTGCTATTATCATTATACAAACACTGATAATAATTGAAGATTAACTAATGCTCTAATTGAAAGGAATACTGATTCACCCCCCCCCCCCCCCCAGTATTTCTGATACAACTCCCATCGATATCCCATTTTTATATAAATAAGATGGTTGGGGGCAGCGGGTCCACTGCGATCGACCTAATGTTTTATTTTTTTAATATTATTTGAAAAATGCTTCCAAGTTTTGTCGTCGAAATTTAAGGGGCCATTAGGAAAATTAAGTAGGCGAAAATTTAGTCGTCGCTGACTGTCGTAAAGGTGAAAAATATCACCTCCTTAAGAAAACCGACAAGATGCTGACTAGGTGCCACGTGTCACAATCAAATTGGATGATACCGTTGACTGGGCTTCTGACATCATGTTGACATCACCTACCACATGTAGTCTCCTGATTGGCTCCCTGTCATCCATATTGCCATGTCATCCTACTAATTTCATCATCCGTATGGCTAACGTTAGCATCCATACTGCTGACGTCACATACAACGTGGCACCCTGTGGGTCCTGCCTATAAAACTTTTAGTTGTTTCTCAAAAACTTCAACATGCCATAACTTTCACATACGGTGTCAGATTGAGGTGTCGTTTGTGCCGTTAGATTTAGAATGACAAGCTCTTCGATTTGAGATAGGTTTTGTTTTGTTTTGAGTACTTTGAAAATTTGGCCTTTTAGGATCCTTGTGGATCACTAAGATAATAACCTTTGATGATATGTAAGTGGTATGGGAATTCAAGGATGTGTTTCCAGAGGAAATCCCTGAATTACCACCTAAAAGAGATATTGATTTCACTATAAAATTGATACATGGAGCCACACTAGTGTCCAAGGTACCCTATAAAATGAGTGCACCAGAGTTAATTGAATTGAAAATGCAACTTCAAGAGTTACTGGATAAGGGATATATTAGACCAAGTGTGTCACCATGGGAAGTAATAATATTGTTTGTGAATAAGAAAGATGGATGTTTAGGTTGTGCATTGATCATAGGAAATTAAATAAGTTAAAATTAAAAAATATATATCCATTTCGTGGAATAGATGACCTATCTAATCAAGTTGGAGGAGCCACTATCTTTTCCAAAATAAATTTAAGGTCTAGTTATCATCAATTAAGGATCAATGATGAAGATATACATAATATTTCCTTTAAAAATATATATGGGAATTATGAGTTTACTGTGCTTGCATTTGGTCTCACAAATGATCCAACTACATTCATGTGTCTGATAAACAATATTTTCAGCTAATATCTAGACAAATGTGTGTTGATTTTTTATTATGAACTTTTAATTTATTATAAAGCATGAGAATAGCATGATAAATTCCTATGAATAGTGAAAACACTTAGAGAACATCAAATTTATGCCAAATTCAATGTTCAACCAAGACAAAATCCAATATCTGGAACATGTAATCCCCAAAGAAGGAATTGCAGTAGACCTAGAGAAAGTCAAAGCAAACCTTAATTGGGTTGTCCCTAAATATGTAGTGAATCAAAGCAATCCTTAATTTGCTTGTCCCTAAATATATAGCAGATATCAAATATTTTATAGGTATTACATGATATTATTGTAGATTTATTGAAGGGATTTCTAAATTGGCCTACCCCAAAACCTCCTTACATAAAAAGGGGTCAAATTTAAGTGGATTAAGAAGTGCCAATAAAGTTTTGACCAACTGAAAAATATACTAACCATAGCACTAATAATTAAAATGGCTTACTCTAATAAGGATTATACAGTATGCACAAATGATTGCTTTGAAGGACTAGGTGGGGTATTGATGCAAGATAATCATGTACTAGCCCATGAATCTAGAAAGTTGAAAGATCACAAAATAAATTATTTGTGTATGATTTAGAGTTGGTTTTTGTAATCCATTCTCTAAAAATGTGGTACCAATATTATATAGGCTGAAAATTTAGTTTGATTACTGACCATATTAGCTTGAAATATTTATTTAAAAAACCCGATTTAAATGCTAGACATGCCAGATGAATGGCTTTTATAAGTGAGTATGATTTTGATATCAAGCATATTAAAGGGAAAGGAAATAATTTGGATGAGGCACTAAGTCGAAGTGTAAAACCAATCTATCGAATTTCAGTAAGTAGCATTAATTTTTTTTTTGGAGCAAATTAGAACAACAACCCTAGAGGATTAGGTTTATAATCAAATACAAGAAAAAAATGATGAGAGAAGTTGGTCAAATAGAAAAATAAAATTATGCATTAAATAAAGATAATCGGTTATCCTTCAGAAATAAAATCTACAATCCTAATGTGCCTATACCTAAGTAGTTAATTGTAGATAATCATCATAAAAGGTATTTTTAAGCTCATCTTGGATACTAGAAAATTATGACAACCCTTAGGAAGGAATTTATTTAGCCTAGAATGATAGGAGAGGTAGCTAAATATTTGGAAAAGTTTCACGAATGCTAAAGAGTGAAAGTAGAACATCAACATCTTGCTGGATTATTAAATCCCCTGCCTCTTTCAAAATGGAAATGGGAAATTATTTCATTATACTTTATTACAGGGCTGCTTAGAACTAGAAAAACATAACTTAATCATGGTTGTAGTGGATAAATTAACTAAATATTCTCACTTTATATCAGTTTAATAAACATCTAAAGTTGTTCATGTGGTTGAAATTTTCATGAAAGAAATCTCTAGATTACATGGAATACCAAAAACTATTATATCTCACAAACATGGAAAATTTACTTCTAATTTTTGGAAATCGCTTTTTATAGGAATGGGTACACAACCAAACTACAGCACTGCATACCATCCCCATATAGATGGAAAAACTGAAAGGACCAATTAGATTCTTGAAGATATGCTTCACATGTATGTGATAGATCAACCCACTAAGTGGGAAGTTTTTTTTTCTTCGAGTTGACTTTTCCTATAATAAAAATTATCATGAATCCATCAATATGAGTCCCTTTGAATTCCTTTATGGGTGAAAGTGCAATACTCCATTGAGTTGGAGTCAACTAGAAGACATATTTGTCTTAGGACCCGATCTCTTGTAGGAGATGCAACATATAGTTAAAAAGGTAAAGAAAAACCTAAAGGAAACCTAAGAAAAACATAAGAGCTATGAAAATATAAAAAGGACACATAAAGGATATGAAGTGGGAGAACATGTGTATAGTAAAGTTGGGCCTAAGAAGAGTACTCTGAAATTGGGAAGTTGTGCTTTTTTAGCAACCCGATTTTGTGAACCATTTAAAGTACTAGCAAGAGGAGGACCGGTGGTATACCAACTAGCACTACCAACCAATATCAAAGTTCACAATATATTTAATGTATCACTTTTAAATAGATATACTCATTCTAAAACTCATATTATTTATTGGAACGTTGTACTGGTCAAACCAGAAGGCAAGTTCTAGGTCGAGCCTCTAAAAATTTTAGATGGGAGAAAAAATATACTATGGAATCAAGCCATCACCTAGGTTAAAGTGCAATGAAATCACTTTGGGCCTGATGAGGCCCCCTAGGAGATGGAATATGAAATGAGAGAAGCATTTCTTTCACTTTTTCAAAAGTGAACATTTTTAAACTAATTAGGGAGGAGAGAGTGGACACTGATGACCTAATCATTAATTTTGATGTGGTTTCATTATTCACTAAGATTCCCTTATAGGATGTTATCCAAGTTCTCTACGAGGTAACCGACCCTGAAACTTCTAATATTTTTGAAGTTTACCTTTGCTCAACATTCTTTAGCTTCCAAGGAGAATACTATGAGAATATTGAAGGTGTTTCTATGGGCTCCCCACTTTCTCCTATTGTAGCAAATATATACAGGGAAAAAATTGAACAAACAACATTATACTCCTACTCATTGTAACCTAGAAGATGGGAAAAAATACGTTGATGCTACTAATGTGAAATGGAAACATGGTAAGAAAGACCTCAACAAATTATTAGAACCTCTAAATGGAATATATGATGACATAAAATTCACTATGGAACTAGAAGATAATAATTGAATTATTTTCTTAGATGTATTAATTACTAGAAATGAGGATGGGACCTTAAGGCATCAAGTATTAAAAAAAACCCATACTGATAGTTACCTACATGCGGACTCCCACCATTACCCAACTCAAAAATTTGGAATCCTAAATATGTAAACTTGAGAACTGTTAGGATATTTGATAAAGATCACTTGGATCAAGAACTGGATGACCTCAGTAAGGTCTTCAAAGAGATTGGATACAAGGATAAAGACATTGTTAAGGCCATCAAGAAAGCAAAAGAGAGGAGAAACCCCTCACAGAAATAAACTAATCTACAACCTTCTAACATGAAGGCCCACCTCCCGTACATTCGTGGCATAACTGAAAAAATAGATAAAATTCTTAGAAAAAGAAATATTGGTTTAGTATCCAAACCATTAGAGATTTTAAGGCAAAAAATGAATCATTTAAGGACAACTTTGATCAACAACAAATAAAAGGAATTTATAAAATCAATTGCTACTGTGAAAAATTTACATTGGTGAAAGTGGAGGTCATTCAAAACAAGAATAAAAGAAAATGTGCCAACATTAAAAATCAACACTCTTGTACCTCTGCTCTTGCAGAGCATTCCTCCACACTAAGCATCACATATTCCTTAAGACACTTCTATCACTACAAAGGAATATCACTACTTTAAGAGAAGATTTGGAGAGGCTCTTTAAATTTTGAGACATCTAAACAACCTCAATAAGGATGGCAGTCTCAAAGTTAGTAGGAGTTGTCTTTCTATGCTCTCTTGGCTCTAATATTTGTTCCCTCACTTTCAATATTAAATTAATAATGTTATTATTAACGTTATCACTTTCATTATAATCTTAATATTAATAATATTTCTCCTTCTTTCTTATTTTCCATCTAAAATAATTCTATAATTCTTAGGTCGTTATATATTTTACATTAATATGTAATTTTTTTTATTAATTTAAGCTTTAGTTCTAATATATCAATTGTAAAGAATAAATAAATAAATAAATAATTTAATTAATTTATTAGTACATGAAGGTTATATGATGTTTTATTAATATAGTTACTAATATATGAATTATTAATAATTTTTTCTATTCATTTATTATAGTACATTATTAAATTTAATATTATTAGCATTATATTTCCAATTCTTATATCATCATACTAATATATTAATTTAATAATTAATTGTAATATGTAAATTAACTACTTCTATAAGAATTTATTAAGGCTAATATTTAATTAAGTATTTATATTTTTTAATTAGTTAATACCAATATATTAATTAAAACTCCTTTCATTATTATATTTTACTAATTAATAAATTCCTATATATCAATTAAGCATTTTTTTTAGGTTTTAGTTTTTATGTTTTACCACCTCTCAACACATTTTCTTTTCTTTTTATCAATTTATACCTTATCACCTCTTCTCCTTCTCTCATTTATTACACCAGATGGTGGGTCATGGTTTGGACTTGAAACATCAATTAAAAATGATGATTGTGGATAAAAATATTGAAGCAAATTCTCCAAATTTTAACAACCACAAAAAGTTGCAAACAAGAATTAATTTCCTATCAAACTTTTATGGTTTTATTTTTTTCAAACATTTAGGTTTGAATTATAGTGGTGGGGCTAAGATTAAAATTGGACATCTTGATAACAAATGAAAATATTAATATATTGTTATGAATGAAATAGTATTTATTCCACTTATTGTTTATTTCAAAATATAAGAGGAGCCAACAAGTGAGTAGTCAAGCTACCCAACTGTCAAGAAATTGGTTAAGACTCAACTGTAGTCCAAGAAAGGACAATTTTTGAAGTGACAATTGTCACAGTCTAAATCCTCCATATTTTTTCGAAGATTCCTAACCACTAGAGAAAGCTTGACAAGAGTGAAAGATCATGAGGTGGGAGAGAAAAAATTATTGTGGGAGAGAAAGGAAACCTAAAAAAAGGTCCTAGTGAAGAGAAAAGAGTGTACGAGAAAGAATACACAAAAAATTTAGACATTGATATAGCGGGATGCTGCTAGGGTCTAAGGAGGAAAATTATAAAAACATTGATCAATATTTCTAACAAAAGACTAAAGAAAATTTTGATTAGTAGTTCATTGATTGGGAGGAGCATGATTGCTCCTGTTATATTTTCAGATACTCAGATAAGTAAACTAATTGTCGTGATTGAGATATCTTATAAAATTGATTTACAAAAATATATGAATGTATGCATAAGAGAAAATAGTGGGACATATAACTTTCTTAATGTATTTCTTACTAGCAAATAATTCTCAGTCATGGGTCTTGTTCTCTTTAACATTTTGAATAAAGTAACACATTTTTTCTGGGCTACTATTTTTTTTTTTAATATGTCTACTTCTATTATATCATACAAAAAAGGTCATTGTTACAATCCACGCCCAGACCGGAATTGCTGAATTAGCCAATTCTGGCGGGAAAATTCAAAAAATCAAAAGAAGGGCTACCCTGCGAGGGGAAATCAACCTAAGAACAAGTCCATGTAGCATGAAAATCACTACCCCTAGAGGGGAAACCAACATTAGATAGATAGACACCATAAATAGATAACCAGTGTAGAAAGTAAAAAAGCATAAAAAATATGATATGGATGTAAAAACCATGAGAGAAGAGCATCATAGCTCTAGGCATGCTTTTCCTTGTCATACAGAGTAGGCTGGGGAGGTTGCTCTTCCTCAATAAAGCACTCGTAGTTGTCCTCTGGCTTGGGTTACTCCGGTGTTGAAATCGAGCGAATATCTAAAGCGATATATTTTCCACCATCAGAAGAGTTGCTACTTCTCCCACTGACCGAGGAATTCTCCACTGTCTTGACCGGGAAGGATACCATCTTGCGAGGTTGATTCTGAAAGGAGGGGACATAGTGGAATTACAAAAACACTTCCTGGACCCCGAACCAAGCTGAGTTTCAGGAAGACGTAGAGAAATGTGAGCGGTGAGGAGCTGGGGGTCAATGGCCTCTGGTGCTTCCAATTCTAGGAAGAAATCCACAAAGCGACCCACCGAGACACGAATGGGTGGTCGAGATGGCATGCCATGACCTCCTCCTCTTCGGCAGCGCATGTGGTGTCATCAAGGCATGGAGGCGGAATTGGAGGACTGCGAAAATATGGAATGAGGTGGGCTAGCAGGGTGACAGAGTTGAGCGTGAAGCGAAAGGGCAGGAGAAGACAGAGGGCCTGCAGGCTAGGCGGAGCCATGATAGAGGATGGTAGAGCGAGTGAGCAGAGCCAAATGGGCAGAGCCGCAACAGAATGTGACAAAGCCGAATTCGAAATGGGTAGAGAAAGTGAGAGAGGAATGTTGCGAAGGGCTAGCGCCATGGCCCATAAATGACATGGGTTTCCTGCAACGAGGACGAACAGTAATGAAGTCGAAGGGAGTGAATTGAAGGGAAGTAATTCCAAAGTGCTGCGAGTTGGAGAATTTAATGGCTCCCTCACCTGGGCCATGCACCTCCTCATGGCATGGACGTCTACCCAACATAAGAGAGGCCAGGTGGCAGATTGAGCTAACAGGCACCCACATCCGGGAGCTGATTGTCTTTGAGCACCAACTGAGTGAAAGTATTTCGAAGCAATTCATCATAGATATTTTGAAGGTGGCCTGAGAGGAGGGGAGCATCGTGATATAATCCTTTGTTGGCCAGAAGGTCTACCACTGCATTGGCTGATCTGCGAACATGCTTGAAGGAAATGGTTTTGTGATGATGTAGCCACTACTCATCTTATAACGAGCTGCTAATCTCCAGCTCTTGGAGAGTTTGGAAGATGAGGAACCGAGCAGAAGGCGATGAACATTATTAATGATGAATTTGAGTCTCTTTTAACTTCAAGAGGGAAAAAATTTGTTTTCATGGGATAGGAATAAGCCTTGCATGAGACCTTCTAATTTTGTTGAGTTATTGGTGTACCACCCAATGGATCCAAAATATATTAGCAAGGGCTGTCCTTTAGATTTCCTGAGAATTACTCCAAATATGACGTCCCCAGGATCACCCTTGGAGGCTCTGTTAAAGTTGAATTTGAAGAGGCCTTAACGAGGAGGGCTCCAAGTGTTGGGGGATTCTGGAGGACGGATGGGAGGGGGAGCCCCATCATAATAACATGGGAGTGAGAGATTCCAGTTGGCCCATATGATTCTCTCAGGAGGATGAGAAGGGAAGTCTTTGTCCTTCCAATGATGCAGGGCCAGGGTTTCCTTTAGGTTGTTGCATAAATTCATCTAGAGTATCTCTTTTGCCGTGGTTTGTTCCTTGAATATGCGTCTATTCCTTTCTTTCCAGATCATCCAGAGAAGGAATCTAGGTAGGAGGGCCAAAAGAGAGTTGAGAATATTTTTTTTGAAAGGAGATTTCTGCTAGAGTCTTATGGAGCTGATGACGTCCCCTCTGATCCTGTCATTTCTTCGACAAAGGATGGCTATGTTGTCCCAAAGAGTGCTGGAAAGGGGACAAGTATCTAGGATATGATTGATATTTTCTTCATGGTTTTGACAATTCAGACAATGAGAGGGTCCTGTAAAACATTTTTTCATAAGGTTATCCCAGGTTAGGATGTGCGTTTTTCTGAGCAACCATACGAAAGTAGAGATTTGAGGCCACATACTGGGTTTCTAGATCTGTGACCAGATTGTATCATGCTGGTTCGGAGCATTGGGGTTAAGTAGGTGGTAATCCTCCTTGGTGGTGAAAGTGCCCTGAGTGGTGTACCTCCATCGAAGGATGTCCTCTCCTTCTGTAAACCTGATTTTCCTTTTGTGTAGCTCCCTGTCGATATCCTCATGTGATTCCCCATTCCATTTTTCCTGCTATTGAGATGTGGGAAGCCATTAACAATATCCATTGATGAGATTTGAGGTCCAGAAGAATTTTATTTGGTTGTTCTCTTGTCTTTGGAGAGTGGATTTCCATCTGGGTTTTTGAAGCAACATGGCTAATTTGGGCATCTGTTGCCACAAGTCCTCCCATACTCGAGCTTGGGATCGAGAGTGGATTTCCCAAAACCTATTCTCTTGAATTATAGATCTGTATTGCTTAGCTGCTTTCAAAATTTGGGAACCCATCTCTTTTGAGTTGAATCAGATACATTCCTCTTGAGTCCAATTTCCTGCATTTTTAGATAACCATTGCTATTCCCACAGAGCACCGGATTTGGAGAGCCATTTCCACTAGGTGTGCGCTCCCATGATGGAATTGTTGTGGCTAGGATCTTGTAGTCCCAGGCCGCCCGCGAGTTTGGGAATGCAGATCTCATCCCATTTCACGAGTGCCCATTTCTTATTGTCTTTCTTGCTGCCCTAAAGAAGATTCCTTCGCAGGTTGCGAATTGACTTGAAAACCCATTTGGGTGAGGCTAGCACCTAGAATAGATAAAGGGGCATATACTGGAGGACCGATTGAATGAGGACCAGGTGACTAGAAATGTTGAGAGTTCTGTGCGTACAAGAAGAGAGTCTGGTGTCTAATTTGTCCAACAGTTCTTTCCAGGAAGAGTGCTTGATGGTAGTGTCAATAAGTGGAGCTCCAAGGTACTTGGAGGGAAGAGAGGTGATGGAGAAGCCAAGGATTCAAGCTATATTGCGCTGAGTGATGGCAGGAGTATTGAAGAAAAAGAGTTAGAGATTTCTCAACATTAATAGTTATTCTAGAGGCATCACAAAAGAAATCAAGTAGGGATTTAAAGGAGCGAGCTTCTTGAACTAATGGATGGACAAATAACATATTGTCATCAACGAATTACTGTTGAGATATGGGGGGGTTGTTGTGAATGGATATACCTTTGAGGGACTGAGTGCTAATGGCATTGTGAATAAGGCGCCCCAAGCCTTCTTCCATGAGAACAAATAGGAAGGGAAAAAGGGGATCACCTTGACGTATTCCTCTAGAGGGTGAGAATGGGGGGGAGTGGGAGCCATTAACTAGGATTGAGAAGAAAGGGGAAGAAATAAGGCTCATAATCTAGTGGATCCAATTCGGACTGAAGCCAAATTCCTGTAGCATTTGTTTGATATAATTACAGCTAAGTTTATCAAAATATTTGGAGAGGTCAATTTTGAGGAGCATACCTGGAATTTTCTCTGTTTTTAGTGAGTGAGTGACTTCATGCGTGAGGATTGATGGGCCTCTAAATTAGACATAAATTAAGGCCCATATAACCTTTCTTAGGCCCATCTACCTTCCTTATGCACATGAAAAGACATATTAAATCTCTCCTTCTGCACTTAATAATGTTTTCTTATGATTTAATATTTTCTTAGGAAGGTTTAAAGGCAATTGCATATTTGTGCCTAATATTGGTTATTTTTGTAGAATATTGTGAGAATATTTGGCATATTATGCAGATTTGGAGAAGGAGATAATTTAGGGACTTGATCCCTACCACTGGAAGATCAAGGTTGAAGAATAAATGACCACAATATCAGGAAATTATTGAGAAATCCTAGAGATATTCAAGGGGTTTGTCCACCCTCCTTAAATATCAAAGGAAACCAAGCAAACTGAAGATGATGTGCACTCAATCTATGGTTTACTTGGAGTTAGAGTGGACTCAATCACTATTTTCTAGGGAGCTATTGGTAGCTTCCCTTGAGGATAAATAAAGTTGATCAAGAGATAATTAGGGTCGATTCCGGTGGATTTTGGTCCATTCGATGCAGTCCATTCCATTCCATCCCATGCCATTCATTTTCCATTCTATTAGGATTTTTCTATTTAAGACCTTCAGGATGTAATAAGATTGTATTTTTAATGTAATGAGTATTGAGATGAATTTTTATTAACCTAGTTCCATAGAGTCGGGCTCGTGGGTTAGGGCCCAACCCATGTGCCTCAGCTTCTATGTTGTTTTCGTTCTTTCCTTTCTGACATTTAGCTAGTTTTTTTTTTTTTTCCTGTTTCTGTTTCTGTCAATTAGCTATTTTTGTTTCTGTCATTTAGTTAATCTTGCTTCTGATAGTTTCAAGTTGCTGTTTCGAATTGCTGCTATAGGTTTTCATTTGCTTATGAGTAATAGAATAGAGGATAAAACTCTAAAAGCTGTGGATCTAGACTTTCCTTCTCATCTTTGTCAATAGAGCTCGAGGGGGGTAGACTTTCCCACAGGCCAAAAAACTGCATTCTGTTCACTATTTTTATCACACACTTGTCTGTTTTTTTTTTGCATAAGTAGGCAGGGTTGATTACAGGTACAAGAGTCTTCACCCAGAAGAAGTTCATTGACACCTCCCTGCTTCATTTCCCATCTCCCTTCCATATCTGTTGTTACGCTTCTATTCCCTTTTATTTCACTTATTGCAGTTACCGCACCCTCTTTATTCATAAAAACCATCAAAGTTGGACCTCTTTCCTTGCTCCTCGAACTTCCCGCTACCATACTTTGCCTTTTCGCAAATCACACTTCACATATTTTTCCTTTTTCCTTTTAAGACTTACTGCTCCTGTCTGCTGATTACGATATTGGTATTGCGCTCTACCACTGGTCCCACAACCACGTCATCCGAATCATCACAACCTTTAGGCTTTTTGAAAATCGCACTTCATATCTTTTTCCTTTTTCCTTTTAAGACTTACTGCTCCTGTCTGCCAATTGCGATATTGGTATTTCACTGTGCCACCGGTCCCATTGCCACGTCACCCATCACATTTCACATTTCACAACCTTTTCCCATTTTCCTTTAAGACTTACCACTCCAAACTCCGATTGCGATATCAATCCATACTCCGCAACACTGCCAATCGTAAATCGCACTTCGCAGTCTCTATCCCATTGCAAATCGCATTTCACATTATTTATTAGCTCCTTTTTAACGCTTACTACTCCTGTCTGCCGATTGCAATATTACGATATCGCATATTGCAGATCGCAACCTTGTCCCTTTTCACAAATCACATTTCACTCTCACTCCCGAACTGTACTCCCACTTCTCCGCCATCGTACTTTTCAAAGCATTCTGCTCAAAAGCATTTTTTGCGCTATATTATAAGTTTTAGTACGGTCTAACCCCTCTTTTCACTTAAGTCTTGTCCCATGTGTTCAAGCCCTCCATTAGCATCTTTAGCCCTTTTTCCTCCAAATTGCAAGCAACACTTTTTCAAGTTTAGTTAGATCATGAATAGTTGCATGGTTATAAGCATGGTAGCATGGTAGATAGATCATAGGATAATTAGAGTGCATTTATCCATTTGGCCAAGTTAAGTATGGTCTAGAATTAGTTTCCCTTCTGCCATTTCTTTTCAACAAGTTAAATTAATTTCCTTTCCTGTCATTTCTTTTCGGAAATTTAGTTTAGTTTCTTTTCTGTCATTTCCTTTTTGAAATTTATTTTAGTATTCATTGAAGTGTGACAGACTTCACTGAGAACCCTTAGAAGTAGCACCATTTCATAGAGCGGAAGAGGATGACATGAGTAGAATGCATCTGCTGTGTATATAGCACTGTCACCTCCAAGTTTGTACTAACCTCAGGTTGATAAAGTAAAGTAGGGCAGCACCTGGGAGTTGCAACACTCTTGGTGCAATACCAGGGCTCACCACTTTTTGGCGCCGTTGCTTGGGAGGTGTCTAGTAGATGATTTGATTCCTTTTTAGCGTTATTTTCTTCTTTCCATTTTCATGTTGGTTCCGAAATATTGAAAGATACAAAAAATATGATTTTCATGCCTCATAGGAGTAGAAATACTCAGAATTTAAAAAAAAATACTACAATTCCAGCCCCCCACTTGACCATGTGGTGCAGTAAGAACCACATCATCATACACTTTTGAAGGTAGAAGAGATGGATGGATATGATGAAAATGAAGAAGATCTTATTGGGTTTCCCATTCAAGATATGGACATCAGTGTACATATGAAGAACATCCTTCCATCTTTCCTTTCCAACTTCCATGGTATGAGGACAGAGGATCCGGAAACATTTCTCTTTGAATTTGAGATACTTTGTAGATATTATGGCTACTTATCACACACTCAAAATTTGAGATTATTTCCTGCAACATTGAAGGATAAATATCTTAAATGGTTCATGAGTCTAGGTACTGATTCAATACGATCATGGAATGATATGCAAAATATATTCCTGGGAAAGTATAAAAACCATGATCTTAAAGAAGAAATTTTTAGAATGAACCAAGAAGAAGATGAGAGCCTTGAGGATCTAATATATAGGTTCATGTATATTTTTAAGAGGGAAAAAATGCATCATCTAGGATTTGATACACTAAAAACCCTCTTACTTAGAACAATTAGGGATGAGTGGATTGATCTTCTTAATCTCATGAGTAGAGGAGATGTATACCAACTGTCATTTGAAGAAATTTGTGAAACATGCAAGCGCATATCAAGAGGAAGGGAAAGAGTAAGTAAGTTAGCATCAACATTGGTAAGGCAAGATGAACTTGGAAATTTTCTTGATAGCTTTAAAACATAAATTCTTAGCAATCTAATTGAACAAGTAGAAATGTTAAGAATGAAAATGAGAAAAACGAAGATGCTGATATTTTTCTTAACCATGATGAATCTTATGCTACTAAATGTTGTTTATCATTCCCCATGATTAAATAAGTTTACCAAGAAGACAATCGAGTAGGGAAATCACCAATGAAGCTATGTTATGTAGCTCCAAGGATACCCTGGCAGCCTAGTCAAATTGATATGATGCAAGGACCCAATTCACAATTTCAAGCTTATCCACATCCATCTCAAACTAATTAGGACACACTCCCTCCTTGGCAACTTTTGTCATCTCAACCTCAAACCCAATATTGGCAACACGGGTGGCAAGGACCTTATTGGGAAAATCCTCAACTTCCTCAATATTTCCCTCAACATCCTCCATACCCAACTCCATGCTATCCCTACCATCCACCTCCACCACAACCACAACCTCAATCAAATCCATCTCATATATCCACCCCCACTCAACTACCCGTACCACCATTTCCAAACCCACACCATGAAGTATCTCAACCCATTTATAATGCTGAGGTAAAATACTACCAAACGTATGCTCTTGATTTAAATGGTTTGCATCCTAGTTCAAGAAATATATTGCAAAGAAGAGATTTTCTTAATGCCATTGAAGTAGAACATCAAGAAGAAGAATATCCAAATGAGGAGATCAAAATATCAAGGGCTACACTTGATGAAGAGCCGACATCAGAATCAGATGTTGAGAAAGTTTCCTCATGTTTACCAACATTTCCTCCATGTGTTCAAGATAAAAATCAGCAAAAAGAGGAAGATTTGAATGTCATAATAGAAGAGGACATCCAAGGTGTTCCAACTCAGCAAGTGGACCAGGGTCATCAAAACTATATTAACATATGGTTCTAAACATTCATTAAGTTGCAGCAACACACTCTTCTCCAACAGTACTTGATACAATCCCAATCAAAGAATTTCATCTCTTATATTCAGGTACATGTCAGAGCATGTATTTCAACTGTGTACCTGATTTTATGTGTCATCTTGATGTGTACATGGCTCCATTGGAAGTATTCCTATACTTGAAAAAGGTTTTTTTTTTCAAGTAGAGTAGGAAAGTGAAAAAAAGAAAAAGGGAAGAAGAATAAAATCTCAAGTGAAAACATCTTTTGAGGCGTTTGAGATTGGCCCATTGATTGAAAACCTCCATGAGGCAATCAATGGGTTGAAAAAAAGAAAAAAGAAAAATAAAAGATCCTAGGTGAAAACCTCTTTTGAGGCTCCTAGGTAGACCTACTAGTGGAAGACCTCATTGAGGCGGCTAGTAGGCCTTAAAAAAAATGCATTTCTCCATGTATCTCTCTCTAATGAATGCAGGTTCTCTCCAACCTTTCCAAGCAGAAAAATAGCAAGCTGGCACAAAAATAAAATTTGGTCAACACCCTACTCAAAGGTAGTCAAACTTGGACTTCCTCCTCATGTGCTCAGAAGCTCCAAAAGGACCTCAAGCAGATTATCACATGGAGCTTCAGAACCACTGAAGACAGCTTCAATAGCCATATCAACAAATTCAATATCACCTGCAAAAACAATCCATGGTAAGGCTCATGTATGAAATCATCTAACCCTTTATTCGAATATATTTTATCTTAATAAAACATTAAAAAGTGTGAGAAGGAAAGTTTTTTATACAGCCAAAATCATTAGCAGAGCAACCTCAGCCTTATCTAGCGACTAGCCTCACTTTTTCCACCAAGAAGAGGAACAAGACAAAAGTAAAAAGGACTTGAGAAAGTGGGTAGTAAGCATTTCATTGTAATGGAAGACAAGGAGTGCCAAGGGGTAACCAAGGGTGAACTCAGTTCACTGAAAAAATAACTGTGAGTTTATTTTTCATGCAAAAAAAGAAGAAGAAGAAAATAAAATAAAAGGTGGATCAACCACCTCTTGGCATGCGAAACAAATTTTCTTAAGGAATATGAGGACCTCCATGAAGCACCTACGAGAAGAAATGCAAGAGGAATAGCAAGAAGATTAGAAGGAGGAGCAGTGCATGGGCCAATAAAAAAAAATGAAATAAGCTAGCATGCAGAAAGGATGAATAAGTTGCTCAGAGGATGAGCAACAATTTCAGTAGGGGGGTGATGATGGGCCTCTAAATTAGACATAAATTAAGGCCCATATAACTTTTCTAATCTCTCCTTCTGCACTTAATAATGTTTTCTTATGCTTTAATATTTCCTTAGGAAGGTTTAAAGGTAATTGCATATTTGTGCCTAATATTGGTTATTTTAGAGAATATTGTGAGAATATTTGACAGATTATGGAGATTTGGAGAAGGAGATAATTTAGGGAATTTCTTCCTGCCACCGAAAGATCAAGATTGAAGAATAAATGAACACAATATCAGTAAATTATTAAGAGATCATGGAGATATTCAAGGGTTTTTTCCACCCTCCTTAACTATCAAAGGCAACCAAGCAAATTGAATATGATGTGCACTCAATATATGGTTTACTTGGAGTCAAAGTGGACTCAATCACTATTTTCTAGGGAGTTGTTGGTAGCTTCCCTTGAGGATAAATAAAGATGATCAAGAGCTAATTAGGGTCGATTTCAATGGATTCTGGTCCATTTGATGCAGTCCATTCCATTCCATTTTCATTCCATTCCATCCCATGCCATTCATTTTCCATTCTATTAGGATTTTTCTATTTAAGACCTTTGGGATGTAATAAGATTGTATTTTTAATGCAATGAGTATTCAGATAGCTTTTTATTTATCTAGTTCCAGAGAGCTGGGCTCGTGGGTTAGGGCCCAACCCATGTGCCTCAACTTCTCTGCTGTTTTCGTTCTTTCCTTTCTGTCATTTAGCTAGTTTTGTTTCTGTCAATTAGATATTTTTGTTTTTGTCATTTAGTTAATCTTGCTTCTGATAGTTTCAAGTTGCTATTTCGAATTTCTGTTGTAGGTTTTCATTTGCTCATGAGTAATAAAATAGAGGATAAAAATCTAAAAGTTGTGGATCTAGAATTCCCTTCTCATCTCTATCAATAGAGCTCGAGGGGGGTAGACTTTCCCACAGGCCAAAAAACTGCTTTCAGTTCACTATTTTTATCAAACACTTGTCTGTTTCTTTTTTTCATAAGTAGGTAGGGTTGATTGCAGGTACAAGAATCTTCACCAGGAAGAAGTTCATTGACACCTCCCCGCTTCATTTTCCATCTCCCTTCCATCTCTACTGTTATGCTTCTATTCCCTTCTATTTCACTTATCACAACTGCCACACTCTCTTTATTCTCAAAAACAATTAAAGTTGGACCTTTGCCCTTGCTCCTCGAACTTCCCGCTACCGTACTTCGCCTTTTCGAAATCACACTTCACATATTTTTCCTTTCAATTTTAAGACTTATCGCTCCTGTCTGCCAATTGCGATATTGTTATCACGCTCCGCCACCGGTCCTGTCGCCACGTCATCTGACTCATCGCAACCTTTGGACTTTTCGCAAATCGCACATCACATATTTTTCCTTTTTCCTTTTAAAAATTACTGCTCCTATCTTCTGATTACGATATTGGTATCGTGATCCGCCACCGGTCTCACCACCATGTAACCCATTGCAATTCACATTTCGCAACCTTTTCCCCTTTTCCTTTAAGACTTACTGCTCCAAATGCCAATTGCGATATCGCTTCCATACTCCGCCACACTGCCGCAAATTATCCCGTCGCAAATTGCATTTTGCAATATTTATCCGCTCCTTGTTAACACTTACCACTCCTGTCTGCCTATTGCGATATTGCGATATCACATATCACAGATCGCAACCTTTGCCCTTTTTTCAAATCACATTTCGTTGCTGCTCCCGAACTGTACTCCCGCTTCTCTGCCATCGCACTTTTCAAAGAATTCTGCTCCAAAGAATTTTTTGCGCTATATTATAAGTTTTAATAAGGTCTAGCCCCTCTTTTCACTTCTTTAAGGCTTGTCCCATGTGTTCAAGCCCTCCATTAGCATCTTTAGCCCTTTTTCCTCTAAACTGCAAGCAACACATTTTCAAGTTTAGTTAGATTATGAATAGTTGCATGGTTAGAAGAATGGTAGCATGGTAGATAGATCATAGGATAAGTAGAGTGCATTCATCCGTTTGGCCAAGTTAAGTATGGTCTAGAATTAGTTTCCCTTCTGCCATTTCTTTTCAACAGGTTAAATTAGTTTCCTTTCCTGTCATTACTTTTCAGCAATTTATTTTAGTTTCCTTTCTGTCATTTCCTTTCTAAAATTTATTTTAGTATTCATTGAAGTGTGAAAGACTTCACTGAGAACCATTAGAAGTAGCACCCTTTCATAGAGCAGAGAGGATGACATGAGGAGAATGCATCTGCTGTGTATATGGGACTGTCACCTCCAAGTTTGTACGAACCCCAGGTTGATAAAGTAATGTAGGGTAGCCCCTGGGAGTTGAAACACTCTTGGTGCAAGACTAGGGCTCACCAAGGATGATGTCGTCCAAGATTTGACGACCCTCCACATATCCCGTTTGGTCTGGAGATATGAGCATCAGGAGGAGGGGTTTGAGCCTGTTGGAGACCACTTTGGAGATAAACTTGTATATGACATTGCAGAGGGCGATTAGTATGAATTTGTTTGGGGTGGCTACGTGCTCCTATTTATGTATGAGAGTGATAAAGGCGAAATTGAGTGCTGGAAGGACCCAGTGCATACTCCTAGATTCCTCAACCAATTCCCAAACCTCCAACTTGATGATATCCTAGAAGAAATGAAAAAAATTGGAGGTGAAGCCATCCGGTCTAGGTGCTTTCCCATATTTAAGCTGTGACATTGCCTGATCCACTTCTTACAACAAGACCGATCTCAACAGCATTTGGTTGTGGTCTTCCTCGATGATTCTGGGGATGTGGTGAGTGATTTTATCAATTACAGGTTGATGATCAATGTTAGGTTCCCTCAGCGTATCCTTGAATAAGTTTAGAAGCTCATTCTCAATGTATTCATGAGCCCCTAGGTTGTCTCCTTGATCATTTTTGAGAACAACAATACGGTTAAGCATTCTTCTCTGTATGGTGGAGCGGTGGAAGAATTTGGTGTTCTTTTCCCCTTCTTTGAGCCAACGAATTCTGGATTTTTATTTCTAGAGGATTTCTTCTTGAAGTCTGCGATCTTCCAATCGGTTGATTAGATCCTGTTCTCGAAGTGCTGACTCCTTCGTGTGCCCCTCTTGTATGATGTGTTTCTGGAGGTTGGCTATTTGTTTTTCCAACACCTTTTGACTCTTGAAGATATTTCCAAAAGTTGAATGATTCTAGTGCTTCAGGTAAATTTTGATAATCTTTAGCTTCTGTTAGAATTGATACATTTTGGAACCTTCCAGGGTGGAAATGCTGCTCCACCAGGTTGTGACCATATCTTTGAAGCCCAGATGAGTGAGCCAAAACTGCTCGAAGTGGAACGGTTTGTTGCTGGCCATCCCAGGCCTTGACCATTGTAGCTAGATGGGCCAATGATAAGATCCTAAGGATGGGAGGATGATGGTGGATAAATATCCTCCAAGATGGATGGAATTTTCCAAGATAAGGAATCTATCAAGTCTTAAGAAAATTTCTGAGTTCTTCCTCTGCGATTGTTCCACGTATGGAGGCGATTGGAGGTGTGAAGATCAATCAATTGCTTTTCCTGAATGAAATATTTGAATATGAGGCTGTCAGATTCGAGTTTGAGTCGGCCTCCTTTTTTCTCATCTGAATTAGTACTCATGATGAAGTCTCTGCCCAGAATCCATAGGGGATGGGTACTGTGAGAGTGGAGAAGCTCAATGGAGTTCAAGATAGTAATTTTCTGGGCTAAGGGTTGAGGAAAGTAAACAATAGTGAGGTGGCCATGGACATTGGTGCCAAATAAATGGAATGAGGCTTGAATGAAGTTGTGGGAGGTGTGGAGGTCAGTCAGGGTGATGATAAGGGGGTTCCATCCAATTGATAGCCCCCCTGAGGCCCCTATAGCATCCACCGCAATGGTGGTAAATCCATGCCACATTCTAGTGATGATGGTGTTTACAATGGATCTGGTACATTTGGTTTCTTGCATAAAGAAGATGGTTGATTTTTCTTGCTCGATTATGTTTTTGATCATCGGGTGCCTTGAGGGGCTATTGAGCCCTTAAATATTCTAGGATATGAGCTTCATTGAGAACTAATGGAGACAATCTTGTAGAACCTGGTTAACTTGGGATATTGTCCCGATTCAATAAGTTCAATTTTGAGTATGATGAGATGTTGCAAATCCATTCGTCGCCCTCTTTTCATTGATTCCTTCATGATATTTTTTGTGTCCAACTAGGTGCCTCCTTGGTTTTCAAAAGATGGGATATGCTGTGCTCTTGAAAGTACGTCCTCCAAACATTCTATCTGCTGGGGTGGGATCGTGTGATATGCACGATTTTTGCAGGCTGCCTCTAGGCCCATGATGTCGAGATCCCCAAAGTCAATGCTTTCTGGCTCTTCCTCCATGTGGGTAGGTTGTTCCAATTCTTCTATCTTGTTGATGTCCAGCTGGTCTTCCTCCATGTGAGACGGGGTTTCCAGATCTACAATATTTCCTTTGTTACATTTATCCTCTTTCTGGGTTTGGGTTCAATTAAAATCAGAAGGAGATGAGGTGGATGGCTTCAGGGGAGAATAGTGGATCTGATTAGAATTGGGGGGGGGGGGGTTGTCCAGTTTAGGGGAATGCTCAGGGGGGTTTGAGGTGAAGCCTTCCAAGTTGGCTTGGTTTGCCAGAATATCAAAGATGTTGCTAGTAATGGGTTGGGAAGATTTGGGAGCTAGGGTGGATTTCCTGGCATGCCTTTTGCGTTTGGATACTTTGGTGAATCCATCAGGCTTAGCATTATCTAAGGCTGGGGAGGATTTTGGGGGTTTATTGAGCGGACAGTCTCAGAAGAGGTTCTCATGCCCATGACATCTACAATGGTGAAACAACACATGCTCATAATCGATAGTTTAGAACCATTCAAAATCATCATGGAAAAGACTTACCACATCCGGTAGAGATTTGGATAGATGCATGTAGACACAGATTCTGGCATAGGTCGTGTAACGATTGAGTTTAGTTTCTTTAGCTATTTTGACAAAATCTCCGAGGTTATTTCCAATATCCTTGAGGGATAGCTAATCCCAATAGTCTTGTGGAAGAGAGTAAAACCCGATCTAGACGGGGGCCCAGTTGAAGTCCTCTTTTTCGGGGTTGAATCTCTCTACCAAGTGCCTTAGATAGAGTCCGACCAAGTTGAAGAAATACGGTCCTCCATCAATAATGCAACTTTTTCCCTCTATGCAGGTGAAAATGATGTTGAAGAAACCCTTGGGTCCAAGTTGGAGGGAGATGTTCCCTTTGGGCTTCCATTTGGATGCAATCCAGCCAAGGAGATCTTTATTAGTGGGCCAGAGGCCAATGAACTTTCCAATGAGAGTGTAGAAATTATACAACATGCATGTATATCTTGGATTCACCCGATCTAACAATGTACTAAAGTTAAATATTGAATCGCTTCTATAAATATTTGCGGAATTAAAAACACAATCGCTAATCACAGGAAGAAGAAGAATCAAATCACACACAACAAAGATAATTTCCTGGGGAAAGATTACAAATAAAAAACACACTATCTTCTATTGTATATTCAACATGGATCATGAAACAATTACATACAAAAATATTCTCACAAGATCCCTCCAGTACTCAACTAATTGTCTCACACTGTCATGAACAAAACTGACCAACACATAGCCAATTCTCAACCTCTAGAAAACATGCCTTGCTTGCACAATCCCCTGATGAACGCAATCCCTAAAAGATAGGAATTTTGGCCTTCCTTGACTGCACAAGTATCATGGGCACTCCAATGGGTGTTTGGTTGCACGTGTGCAACCCAATAATCCTACAACTGATAGTCAACTTCCCTTTCACCTAGAACTCAAATAGGTCTCCACTGGATCTGACATGCATGCAACTAATAATAGTAAATCCTTAGTTGCATGTGAGATCAATGATTGTGAATTAATTAATATTTAATTCACTTGATCTCTCACTAGTATATCTTCAGTTACAACTAGCACAACTGAGTTTAACTCACTTAACTAAGTTAAACTGATTACAACCTGCATTAACTAATGCACCATTGTACTTCGAACTCTGTTACAAATAGAATTACTCTGAATGCCTCACCAACTACCTCTAACTCGAAATCCACTAGCTAAATGAGTTTATCACTCTCAGTTAACTATTTCAAGTCATCATTGAGAATATAATACAGTTTATTGTCCATCTTAATTAAGGAATAACTAAAATAGACATGCACCCAAAAATAGCACTATGGGTCCCACCCTAGTGTAGGTGCTTAATGCACTAGGCGTGGGTGCTGAAATTTTCTTTTTGAATCTTAACACTCCCTCTCAACAAGAAAGGGATTATACTTCACCCCCATCTTGTCTCTATGGTATTCTAATTTTCTCCTGGTGAAGGCCTTCGTCAGAATATCTGCATCCTGATCTTTCGTGGGAACGTACTGAAGCAACATTATTCTTCTCTGCACACAATCTCTGAGATGATGGTACCAGATATCTATATGCTTGGACCTATCATGAAACACAAGATTAATCGAGAGTTTAATGAAATTATGATTATCACAATAAATCATTGTCGGATCCATCTGAGAACCAAACAAACCAACCAAGATATTTCTCATCCAGATAACCTCACATGTAGCTTGAATTGCAACCATGTATTCTGCTTCCGCTAAACTGAGTGCCACAGATCCTTGTTTCCTGCTGTACCAGGAAACTGTTGTTGATCCTATGCTAAAGATCCCTCCTGATGTGCTCTTTCTGCCTAATGGACTGCCTGCCCAATCTGCATCCGTGAAGCCTTGAAGCTTCATTCCCTATGTCCGTTTGTACCATAGACCATACTCTGATGTGTCCCTCAAGTATCTCAAGACATGCTTCCCCGCCTTCAAAAATAGCTTCGTAGGCTTAACCATAGCTTGACTCAGCTGGTTACTGCGTAGAAAATGTCTGGTCTGGTGTTCACTAGATACATCAATGAACCAACTAACTCCTTGTAGACAGTAGCATCCACTGCCTCTCTAGAAGTAGCATCCTCTTTCCTCCAATTTCCTGGAAGAGGAGTATCCATGGGTTTGTAGCTCTCCATGTGAAAATTACCCAATATCTCCTTTGAATACTTGCATTGAGACACAAAAATTTCACCATCCCGCTGCCATATTTCCAATCCAAGGAAATAATGAAGGAGTCCCATGTCATTAATTTCAAACTCCCTTGCAAGATTATCCTTGCATGAGTGTAGAAATTTCTCATCACCAGTAAAAATTAGATCATAAACATAAAAAAAATCAAGAGCTTACCCTCCACCACAATCTGGTACAGGTTTGCATCAGCTTCACTTTTGGTGAAGCCCAGTCCGGTGAAATAACTGTCTATCCAAGTGTACCAAGCACAAGGTGCTTGCTTCAACCCATACAATGCTCTTTTGAGTCGGCACACATGAGACTCACTGTTGAATATTTAGAAAGCTTTAGGTTTCTCTATGTACACCTCTTCCTCAATGATCCCATTGAGAAACAAAGTTTTCACATCCATCTGATGAATGCGCCAGCCCATCTACGCTGAGAGTGCAAGGATGGATCTTATGGAAGAGTACCTTGCAACAGGTGCAAAAGTCTCATCATAATCTATCCCCTTGATCTATGAGAATCCGCGAGCCAAAAATCTGGCCTTGTATTTCTCCACACTCCCATCAGCAGCTTTCTTTACCTTGTAGATCCATCTAGATCCAACTACTAATTTGTCAACCGGTCTTGGGACTATCTCCCATGCATTGTTCTTGACAATGGAGTCATATTCCTCCACCATTGCATCAACCCAAGTTGGTTGCTAGACTGCTTCCTGAAAGGAAGATGGTTTAGTCACAATACATTTGCTCATAAGAGCCATGTATCCAATAAATCAGTCAGTAGACTGTCTTTTTCTGCGTTGTGAAGTAGGGGCTCCTACATTCTCTACAACATCAAGTATTAATCTATCAGCTTCTGTGGTGCGCCTTCTACCATTTCTGATGGATGGCTCTGCACGAGTGTTTTCCTCCACTCCATGAACCTCCTCATGTGGCTGATCCACATCTTGAGACTCATCCTTGAGAACCAACAGTTCCTCCTCTGCATGCAAGTCCAACTCCCTCTCAAGGGACAACTGCATGGCTTTCTCCTCATCAAATTTTATACCCTGTCGCATGATAATCATTCTGTTGTTTGGAAAATACACACGATAATTATGGGGTGTTTCATTGTACCCCACAAAAATCCCGATCTCAGTTGTCGGTTCCAACTTCTTCTTAGCATCCTTGGTCACATGCGCATAAACGAATGAGCCAAAAATCTTAAAGTGTGAAACATCAGGTTTCTTACTAGTGAAAACCTTTTCAGGTGTACTCATGCCAAGTATCCTATGAGGACAACGGTTTTTCACATGTACCACTGTGTTGCATGCTTTCGCCCACAGATGCATCAGTAGGCCTTGATCATGCAACATCGCTCGTGATGCACCCACAGTAGTTCTGTTCTTCCTCTCTGTGACCCCATTCTGCTGTGGGTTATGAGGCATTATGGGTTCTCTTCGAATTCCTTCTTTGATGCAGAATTTCTTGAATTCTTTAGAGATGTATTCTCCACTATTATCGCTCCTAAGAGCCTTCACTTGCTTCCTCGAATCTTTCTCCACCAGTGCCTTAAACTCCAAGAAATTAGAGAATGTCTGATCTTTCTTTTGCATGAAGAAGATCCAACACTTACGAGAAAATTCATCAAGAAATATTACATAGTATTTATGTTTTGTTGTCGAAGCAACAAAGAATGGTCCACACACGTCTATGTGAACTATCTTAAGGATCCCAAAGCTCGGTTCTCCTTCTCATGAAAGGTGGTGTTTACATATTTTCCCATAGTACATCCCTTGCATGTGTATGGCTACGCAAGTGTACCCGTGGGAAGACCAATACAAATCTGTTGCATGACTTTCAAGGCTCCATGGTGAAGATGGCCCAATCTCCTGTGCCATAATTTGCCCTCATCCTGGCTCACCACTTGATCTGACTTGCCCATCATTGCTGTGCAGCCATCTACCTCCAACTTGTAGAGCTTCTTAACTCAAATACCTATCCTCTTGGCTTGTCCTGTTGTTTTATGTCTTAGGAAAGCTTTTCCTTCACTAAAAACAACATCATAGCCTCTATCCTCCAACATTGCGACTGAGAATAAATTTTTCTTCAAACATGGTACATGCATTACATATTTTAATTAAAAGGTTTACCTGATTGCCTTTGGAAGGTAATGGTACCAATCCCGGTAGCACTATATCGTCCGTCATCGCCCATTTCAATATGCATCGGGAGATCCTTCTCCTCCAAGTCACTAAAAAGTTCCTTGTCTTCTGTCATGTGAAAGGAAGCGCCACTATCCAAATATCACACAGATCCTAATGCACTGGACACCATGCATTCGATCAATCAAAAGTCAAGATCATATTGTGAGGAAAGGGCCTCACCAACTGTAAATCCTCCAACCTTCTTGTTCTTCTTCTTTTGTGGATAGTTAGTAGAAAAATTCCCATGCTCATGACAGTGAAAACACCTCACCTTGGACATGTGATGATTTTTTCCATTCTTAAAATCAGATTTAGAATGAAATTTCTTCCCCTTCCATTCCTTGCCTTGGTAGCCAAAGCATAATCCTCTTCATCTTCATTCTTATATGAAGATCCATCTCTGGTGTTCCGTCTGAACTCCTCCTGCACCAAATCCGACCACAGTCATTCCCAATCTGGAAATTTTTCCCTTCCATTGACAGAGTCTTGAACTGTGCTAACTCTTGGGAAGTCCTAGGAGAGCCAAGCTCACCAAATCATCATCAAAAACTGTTATTCCAACGTTCCCAGTTCATCTCGATATTGGACAATTTTTTTTAGATATTTTGGAATGGTTTCGCCCTTTTCCATCTTGATCTTCCTGAGTTTATCTTTGACCGCCAATTTCCTATGGTCGCTGCTACTTTGGAATAGATCCGTAAAAGGCTTCCACATTGCATATGGTGTGGCTATCCCATGTAGGCTTTAGAAAACGTGGTCTTGTACTCCCTCCAACAGGATCCTCCTCGCCTTTGCCACTTTCTTTTGCCATGCATCAAGATTTGCAACATCTACCATAGTGGGTTTAGGAACATCATTGTCAATGAATTCCTTCAAGCCATTGTCTTTGAGTACTGCCTCCATCCTATCCTTCAAAGAAATATAGTTTGAGATTCCCTTGAGTGCATACTCCAACCTCAAGCCATTGAAAGCCATTTCGATCTTGAATCATCTGTAGCACCAAGAAAGTATTTTTTCAAATTTGAATTCTATCCAGTCACAAACTCAGCTCCTGCTTCACTTCTGCAATTTATTGTGCTATGATACCATCTAGAAATTATACAACATGCATGTATATCTTGTATTCACTCGATCTACCAATGTACTAAAGTTAAATATCGAATCACTTCTACAAATATTTTTCGGAATTAAAAACACAATCGCTAATCACATGAAGTAAAGAAGAATGAAATCACACACAACATAGATAATTTCCTGGGGAAGGCTTACAGCTAAAAACCCCACTATCTTCTATTGTATATTCAACATGGATCATGAAACAATTACATAAAAATCTCTTCTCACAAGATCCCTCCAGTACTCAGCTAATTGTATCACAATGTCATGAACAAAACTTACCAACACATAGCCAATTCTCAGCCTCTAGACAACCTGCCTTGCTTGTGCAATCCCCTGATGAATGCAATCCCTAAAAGAGAGGAATTTTGGCCTTCCTTGACTGTGCAAGTATCATGGGCACTCCAATGGGTGTTTGGTTGCATGTGTACAACCCAATAATCCTACAACTGATAGTCAACTTCCCTTTCACCTAAAACTCAATTGGGTCTCCACCAGATCTGACATGCATGCAATTAATAATAGTAAATCCTCAGTTGCATGTGAGATCAATGATTGTGAATTAATTAATATTTAATTCACTTGATCTCTCACTAGTGTATCTTTAGTTACAACTAGCACAACTAAGTTTAACTCACTTAATTGAGTTAAACCGATTACAACCTGCATTAACTAATGCACCACTGCACTTCGAACTTTGTTACAACTAGAATTACTTTGCATGCCTCACCAACTACCTCTAACTTGAAATCCAATAGTTAATTGAGTTTATCACTCTCAGTTAACTATTTCAAGTAATCATTGAGAATAGATTATAGTTTATTGTCCATCTTAATTAAGGGATAACTAAAATAGACATGCACCCAAAAATAACATTGTGGGCCCTGTTGTAGCCTAATTCAACTCAGATAAAAGTCATTAGAGGTTCTGAAAAATTCAAGGTTATTGAGGAACAATTGTTAAAATTTCAAGAAGACCTGTAATATGCTCGAAAGGATAACCACAAGCTCAACGAGGATTTTTCATCACATGTGCACCAAAACCAAAATCAAGGAAGCAACAACATTGGAGGTGTAATCTATGCCAGAGGAGAAGCAAAGAGAAAAGCGTGCAAGAGGGGTCAATTCGGGCTTATTCATGTGCAAAACAATTCAAGAGCCGGACTGATGGGCACGTTCAAAACATTACACACTGGTTAGGGTCAAGTCGGGCTCATTCGCAAGCTTAAGAGAGACTAGCACTACAGAACTTGGGAGCACAAATTGCACGAGATTTATACATAGGAGTGCCCCTACAATAAGTCTCATTAAATCCACTCACAAGAAAATCAACGATTGACATCACCTAAGGGAAAACTCTCTTCAAATTCACAAAAACCGCTTAAGTTCCCCCGCAAGTGGTTTCAGGTTTCAATAAAGGATATTACGTGGTGATAGTTGAAGCCCACGTCCTTTACTTTCAAATTAGAGAAGGCAGAGAAATGATGTATTTCCCTTTGACACTTAAGAGTTTTGGAGGAGGCAAAAAGGAAAAAACAGACGGTCAGGATCAAAGTGCATAATAGAAGCACAAAGATGGACGATGGAGATTAAATCGCAAATTACAAATCATAGGTTTCGAAGGATAAGCGCCGAGGTAAGTGTTAAAATTGCCAAAGTGCGATATGAGATGATGGTGGACCCGATCAAAAATCGAATATTGCAAGTTTTAAAGAATAAGTCTGGAGGTAAATGTTAAATTTTCCGAAGTGCGATATGTGATGACGTGGAAAGATGATGTGGCAAGGTGACGTGGCCCTGACCCCACAGATCGCAGTTGATTCATGATGACGTGGAAATGACATGGAAAGCTGACGTGGTAGATGACGTGGCCCTGGCCTGCATACTTCACATCGCAATTTTTAAAAGATAGTGCAAAGGGTTCATGCTAAAGTCACTGAAGTGCGATGCTAGGTGGGACCCAATCGCATAACGCACATCGCAAGTCTTAGAAGATAAGTGCTAAAGAAAAGTTAAAAACAACGACATGCGAAGTGCGATGTTGAGTGGATGCAATGTGGTTTCAAAAGTAAACTCCAAAGGTTTTGAAATCCAAAGGTAAGGAATTTCTTGTGTTAAATCACATCAGAGGAAGAAAGGAGGATTATAATGTAAAGCTGATGAAACGCCTTGATAATGGAAGAAAGTCTGAACGCGGGCAAAGAGACTCGGGTAAGTGACCCGATGCAGAGCAAAGGAGAAGAGAAGACTAAACGCAGCAAGAACGCACAGGAGAGCTAGAGTCAGGTAGCACGTGACATGATGACAACGTTCGAAACACAAAAGCATGGGTAGAGTCGGGTGGAGTTGCATTTATGCAGGCTGTTAGGACATCACAGCCGAAACAGAAGGAGACACATCAACAGAAAATCAAACTTAGCAAAAGGATTATATTCCAAGTGTATTTTGTTTTCTTTGTTAATATCAAAGCTATAATGGTGTCCTCGATTGATGTGTAATAAGTAGTTTAACAGTTTAGGCAGTTTAGGAGTTTTAAGAAGCTTGAGCAGTTACAAACTATTTTTGATGTATTTAAGCAAGAGATAAGGAAAGGAAAGGGGTTCCGAGTTCTGAACCTCTTAAGGATTACATTTTTTACTTCTTTTTTTGATGGGTAAATGAAAGAAGCAGTAAGTTTCCTGCAACTGTTGATGGTGATTCGTGTTTCTTGTGCCATTTTGTGTCCCTTCTTCTTTTGAAGTGAAGTAATGTAGTAGCTGGTCTCTTGATTACATATGTGAGTAAGAGTTAAGTAACCTTAATTTTTTCTCCTTCACTCCATCTCTTCTCCCTTTACAAATTCTCTATGAAACTTAAAAGTAATATATTCTGTGTTTAGAACATGTTATTTTGGGTTTCCCCTCTCTTCACAAATTCCTGATGAAACTTTAAAGTAATAGATTTTGTGTTTACAATATAATATTTCGAGTTTCCTCTCTCTCCATGAATTTCATCTGAAACTTAAAAGTGGTAGATTCTGTGTTTACAACATATTACTTCGAGTTTCCCCTGCAATTCTTCTTTTCATTCAGATATCAGTAGTGAATGGTATTATGAAATATTTTATTATTCCAGATCATTAAGGGTTTTAGAAAACTAGTCTCTAGAGGGATAGAACAAATACCTCATGATAAAATCATTTACGTGACACACTTTTAAAATGTCTTAAGCACTAATTCTTTTCACAATCGAGGGATTGTTTCTTAAGATACAAAATTTTTTGGCGCCGTTGCTGGGGATGAAGGCACGAAGTTATTTTTCCCTGGGTATTGAAATCTATTTCTTGATGGTGAACAAGATTTAGATACAAATTTGGTTGTTTATTATTCACCCCGTGACTCCAGTGATGAAGGTTTCATTAGATTAGGAATTCTGCGGGTAAGAAAATGAGAAAGCACCGTAGAAAATACAGATATCAGAGTTTGAATATTTTAAAGGAAGTTTTATTTTTCACTATCAGTTTGGTGGTCCATTTTCCCTTACATATCAAGAAGATTGTTTCCTGCTTTATTTTCTCAAAATGTTATAAGGCCCAAAATGTACATTCTTTATTGGAGAAAGAATATTTTTCTTCCGATTGTATTATTGATCTCAACACAACTTTATCTCCTAAATATGAAAGGAGATATGACTGTTGCATTACTATTCCTAAAGGTAATACGTCATAGTCTAGGCATAAAGGTGGGGATTCATCATCTTTGGGTGATAAAATTCTACCTCATAAGAAATCCGCTTCTTTCCAGCTTGAAACCAAGGTCATTTTCAAACCCTTGGTGCTGCCCACAATCCTCCATAAATATCCTTAAAAAGGATTCAAAAATTTTCCAAGTTTTTCTGGAAAGGAGGAAGATATTTCAGTTGAACAACATATCTTGGAATTTGAGTACCTTCTAGACGAATTTCAAATTATTTATGAAGATGTGGCTTTAAGGATGTTTTGTCATTCATTAAAGTAGGGTGCTCAGCAATGGTTCCAGTGTTTGGAAGCCAGTTCAATTAGTTCCTGGCAAGGTTTTCAAGGTATATTTCTTGGATATTGGGGCAAGCGTAAGTCATATGAAAAAAACATTTTGGAATTATATTCTATCCATAGGTAGAGAAATGAATCAATCGCTGAGTTTAATAGGAGGTTTCAAAAAAATTATTTCAGCATGCCAAAAGAGATTCAACCTCTTGAAGCTGCAACTATGGTTTACTATTTGAGGGCTCTTTCTGTTGTCTTGGATTTTTATCTCAAGGAGAGAAAGCCTTGCACTATAGAGCTGATGTTTCTTTATGCACAATAAATCGAAAATAATGTGTGGGATTGTAGAAATTTCTCTTGTCATGTTGAAAGAACAAGTTTTGTTGAAGACAAGAGGGCCTGCCAAGAAAACATTGGGATTTATTTACAAGAGAATGAAAATTCAGAGATGAATAAAGATCTTCAAAAGGGGTCAAGGGATTCTTGTATTGCTGAAACACAAGAATTTAAGAATTCTGAGGATTCTAGTCAGAAATTCGTTGCAACAACTGAACTACATGCTGAAATCCTGGAAGATCATTACAATTTTCATAATTTTAATGATTTTATGAAGAGAGGAGAAACTAATGGAGCTTCTCAGGTGTGTTTGCAGGAGGGGGAAGATTTTTGTCAAGAATTGGCATTATATGAAGAACATCAGCATTATGATGAACAAACCTTAGATTCATCTTTCCGGCCTAAATGGTTATTAGCAGAAACAACAATCAATCTTCTCACATACAACCTCAAATTGAGGATTCAAACAGTGAAGGAAGCTGTCGTGTTCAAAGAAGTCTACATCAGCAAGATGTTCAAGAAAAGGAGGCAACCGAAAATTTGTCTCATCAGTTCTATGACAACTTTATTTTTCCTGACTATATGACAACTTTATTTTGTCAGCAACAAGAATTTATGCAAGGGTATGTGCAAAGCTCTGTATTTGGAAAATTTTCATTGTACATCCATGTTTTTATTTTCAAATTTCCATAGTATGGGGGCATTAAGTCTAACACACAGATGTTGGATTGGTACCATTGGAAGGTTGAATTCACCTGATTGAGTTCAGCCATGTATATAGATAGGAGTTGTGCATAAATAAGCTCAGAAGTTGAGCATTTTTAGCTGTAGTATTTTCATTTCAGTATTTTCAGTTTAAGAATAAAGGAAGGAGTCCAAAGTGTAGCAGGTTTCTGGAGATTTTCATACTGGGTCATCTCCCATTTGGGATTGACTCCATGCTAAATAAAGTATGTTGATCTACAAGTGCTCTTTGACTCCATGCCCAATAAAGGCTACTGATCTACAAGTGCTCCTTGATTCCATGCCCAATAAAGGCTAATGATCTACAAGTTCTCAACACTTTTCTACCAAAATGTTGTCCCCAATTGGAGCCAGATGTTGTAGCCTAATTTGACTCAACTAAAATTCATTAGAGGTTCTGATAAATTCAAGGTTATTGAGGAACAATTGTTAAAATTTGAGGAAGACCTGTAGTATGCTCGAAAGGATAACCACAAGCTCAACGAGGATTCATCATCACATGTGCACCAGAACCAAAATCAATTAAGCAACAACATTGGAGGTGTAATCTAAGCCAGAGGAACAACAAAGAGAAAAGCGAGTAGGAGGGGTCAAGTTAGGCTTATTTGCGTGCAGAACAGTTCAAGAGCTGGACCGATGGGCACATTCAAAACATTACACACCGGTCAGGGTCGAGTCAGGCTCATTCGCAAGCTCACGAGAGACTAGCGCTACAGAACCCAGGAGCAAAAATTGCATGAGATTTATACCAAGGAGTGCCCCCGCAAGAAGTCTCGTTAAATCCGCTCACCGGGAAATCAACGATTGACATCAAATGCGGGAACACTCTCTTCAAATTATAAAAAACTGCTTAAGTTCCCTCGCAAGTGGTTTTAGGTTTCAATAAAGGAAATTACGTGGTGATAGCTGGAGCCCACACCCTTTACTTTCAAATCAAAGAAGGCATAGAAATGGCGTATTTCCCTTAGACACTTAAGAGTTTTGGAGGAGGTGCAAAGGGAAAAAAAAACGGTCAGGATCAAAGCGCAAAATCGAAGCGGAGAGATGGAAGGCAGAGATTAAATCACAAATCTTAAATCGCAGGTTTCAAATGATAAGCGCGTAGGTAAGTGTTAAAATCGTCGAAGTGCGATATGCGATGACGGTGGGACCCGATTGCAAATCACAAATAACGAGTTTTAAAGAATAAGTGCAAAGGTAAATGTTAAATTCGATAAAGTGAGATATGCGATGACGTGGCAAGGTGACGTGGCCCTGACCCCACAGATCCCAATTGATTCATGATGACATGGCAATGACGTGGCAAGCTGACATGGCAGATGACGTGGCCCTGGTCCGCATACCGCACATCACAAGTTTTAAAAGATAGTGCAAAGGGTTCATGCTAAAGTCACCAAAGTGTGATGTGCGATGCCGGATGGGGCTCGATCATATAGGGCACATCGCAAGTCTTAGAAGATAAGTGCTAAATAAAGTTAAAAACAACGAAATGCAGAGTGATATGTTGGGTGGATGCGATGTGGTTTCAAAAGTGAACTCCAAAGTTTTTCAAATCTGTAGGTAAGGAATTTCCTGTGTTAAATCGCATTAGAGGAAGAAAGGAGGATTATAACGTAAAGCCGGTGAAATGCCTTGATAATGGAAAAAAAGTCTGAATGCGGCAGAGAGACTTGGGAAATTGACACGATGCAGAGAAACGGAGAAGAGAAGAATAAACACATCAGACATGCACAGGAGAGGCAGAGTTGGGTAGCAAGTGACATGATGGCAGTGTTCAAAATGCAAAAGCATGGGCAGAGTTGGGTGGAGATGCGTTTATGTAGGCTGTTAAGACATCATAGCCGAAATGGAAGGAGACACATCATCAACAAATCTGACTCAGCAAAAGGATTATATTCCAAGTGTATTTTTCTTTCTTTGTTAAAATCAAAGCTACAATGGTGTCCTCGATTGCAATGTAATAAGTAGTTTAACAGTTTAGGTAGTTTAGGAGTTTCAAGAAGCTTGAGAAGTTACAAACTATTTTTGATGTATTTAAGCAAGAGAGAAGGAAAGAAAAGGGGTTCCGAGTTCTAGACCTCTTAGGGATTACACTTTGTACTTCTTTTTCTGATGGGTAAATGAAAGAAGAATAAGTTTCCTGCAACTGTTGATGGCAATTCATGTTTCTTGTGCCATTTTGTGTCCCTTCTTCTTTTGAAGTGAAGTAATGTAATAAATGGTCTCTTAATTACATATGTGAGTAAGAGTTATATAACCTTAATTTCTGCTCCTTCATTCCATCTCTTCTCCCTTCACAAATTCTCTCTTAAACTTAAAAGTAATAGATTTTGTTTTTATAGCATGTTATTTTGGGTTTCCCCTCTCTTCACAAATTCCTGATGAAACTTTAAAGTAATAGATTCTGTGTTTACAACATATTATTTCGAGTTTCCTCTCTCTCCATGAATTTCCTCTGAAACTTAAAAGTGGTATATTATATGTTTACAACATATTACTTTGAGTTTCCCCTGCAGTTCTTCTTTTCATTCAGATATCAGTAGTGAATGGCATTATGAAATATTTTATTATTCCAGATCATTAAGGGTTTTATAAAAATAGTCTCCAGAGGCATAAAACAAAGACCTCATGATAAAATCATTTCCGTGACACACTTTTAAAATGTCTTAAGCACTAATTCCTTTCACAACTGAGGAATTGTTTCTTAAGATACAACAGGTCCCACCGTAGTGTAGGTGCTTAATGCACTGGGAGTGGGTGCTGAAATTTTCTTATTGAACCTCAACAGAGAGCGTGATATCTCATGTATTGTATTATGCCGTTGATGCGGATAGATGGAAGATAGATATTGGGTCTATCAGCAGCTATGGGGATGCAAGTTGAGGAAGATGTCTTCCTCTGATCGTTTTTGTCCTTTTTCTCTTATATCATAGTTTAAAGGGTGTCTGCAGGGTAAGATATCCATGTCATTCAATTGAGAGGGCAAGTGTCAGTGGTCGTGGATCCATTTCCAGTAGGAGATCCGTCGGCGTGGGGGGGGGGGGGGTGCGCCTACCCCCCCTTCGTGAACCTCCATTTTTATGAATCACATATGTTGTGATCAGTTGTGTCTCCAACACAAAGGATTTTACCGCATACGGGAGGGGAGAGAGCCCTGTCGGTGCCCGTCACAGGGGCGAGAAAAACCTAGGTTTCCATGGGCTCACGCATCCAACATATGCCTTAGCATAAACTTTGCGCGAATTACTTGGTTACTATTAAATAAGGAAAATAGTAGGATTAACATGAGTAGTAGGCCAATACAAAGCATAACTATATGCTAGTCCTTAATCAATGAAATTCCTTCTCAAATTGAAAAAGAAAAAATTCTTGTGAGGAGTAGATGCAAAAACCCAATTCCAAGAGTCTTGAAATAACTATCTGTGTATCAAGGATCATTCTCATAGATAGTTGAGTTAGTAGGCCGAGGACTGGTATAAAGAGTCTGAGGCATTATTTATGTATTCAAATAAATCAAATGAGAAAAAATGAGCACAAGGGCTCGATAATAATTCTCTATTACAATGTTAGGAAGTAGAGATCTACTGTAAAACATACATGCAAAGATAAAAATAAAGAAAAATCCAAGTATAACAAAGAACATGAATGTGTGTACCTTACACAAATATAAGGCCAAATCATTGTATATAGAAGGAAACATAGGTAATATCTAAGCACTAAAACTATCCTTTTTCTTTATGAAAAATCAACTTCGGTTGAGTAAGCCTTAAATATGTATACCTATAATTGAAGGAATCCAACATATAGGAAACAACCAAATGTGGAAATAAATTTTATCTCTTTGATAAAAGCAAAAGGAAGGAGGCTAAGAAAATTTTATATACATGCATCTGGAAGAAATTTCTTGCAAGAAATAGTGTTCTTAAAAACTAATTGCTAGAAATTTTAAGTTATTTATCTACATGACCCATGGAAGCAAATGATTATATGAGAAATTATGCGAACTAAAATAAACATGTTCATTTAATATATGGTAGCAACCAAGGAGTTATAGTGACTCAATAGTTATAAGTAAAACATAATATGAGAGGTTTAATAACACCAAGTTCAAGAAGAAATGTAATCTATATATTTATTCTATACATGAATTAAGGGAAAGAACCCAATGCATTTCGATGGGGAACTGGGTGTATCTGAATTAATGATGAAACCATAAATATTAAGTCTAGAATAAAAGAAAAACTACGCTAATTGTGGTTGCAACTAGGTTGGTAAGAAACCCATCAAATCAAGTCATAACCTGCAACAGGATAGGGAAAAATATTTAGTGTTTTATTCTAGTACTTGGAATGCCAAAACATCAAGTTCAAAGATGTCGACTCAACTTAGGAGGAAAAGCTAACCTGTTATGGTATGAACAAGACTAGAGAACTCTGGTTAGCCGAATATATATGTATATGTACACACACACACATAACTTTGATAAAATAAGTAAAGGGGTTTTTAGCATGAATATTTTTAGAGTCAATAAATTGAGGTTCATGAAAACTTCTTGTATACTATGTGCTGAGTTCGTTGATATATCCAATTTAAGTATTATTTTATATATTGATATGTTTTATTATTTTTTTGTAGGCTAACAACCATGGGGGATTTGAACCATTGACTTATCATAAGGAGTGCCTTAAAAATACACCCATTCACCATCTATCCAAGGCCCCATCGACTTATCAACAAAATCAACACATAGTATACCATAAATTTTCAGCAACCTCATAGTAAAGTGTTTTTAAAATTTACCTCATGGGTTCTGGTAGAATGATGAAACTCCCATTTTCTACAAAAGGGTAAAACTCTCTATTAGTAATTTAGAAACATAGAATTTTCAAACCATTTGTTCTACTAAAAAAAAATATCACTTAATGTAAAGAAACGATAGTTTAAAAATAAAAGTGTTACTTGTGGCCCTTGGCCATCCGAGATTGGGTCGCACTAGAGGAATAAAAAGTAAAAACCCTATCACCGTTATGGAAGGGGGGGCTTGGTTCCCAAACAAGACTACAAAATCAGTCAGAAAATGACCGAAGAGAATAATTTTTGTAGAGAACATTTTAGAGAAATGAAATTTATGGAGTAATAATCCCTTAACTACTTGTATAGTGGCTCTAAAATTTGGTACCATGACCATAATGAAAGGAAGCAACTAGGAGTGCCATAGGAGCTTTTCTTGAGCTTGCAAGGAAGACATAGCTCTTAGAAGCCACATAACCTTGATGAAATTAAAACCCCTGGTTGAATTTAAACAAAATATAGCGAAAATTAAAAACCTAGTTGAATTAATTAGTGATAAGCCCACTTGAGGGAATCTAGTGCCATCTACAAGGCTATAAAGGAAATTACAACTCTCTGTACATACCAACTTAAATGGAAGAAAATATTTCCTAGCTTAGGCAAGACAAAAAGAAAGCTTGGGTCAATTAGTAGAAAAAACTAAGCTATCCAAGTTCCTCAAACCTTCACAAAGGAATCAAAGTCTTAACCCAAAATAACCTTAATCATGAGAAAGGAAAATCTAAAACATGAAAAATAGACAACAAAACAAAGAAAAAACATAGATATAATGGTGCCTGTAACATCATGGTCATACTAAATAGATGAGGGGTTTGATATCCGAGAACCATTGTTCTCTCTATGCGAGTTAACTAGTTGTAGGAAGGGTGAGCATAACATCATTGTAAAAACCAAGTAGAATACAAAGCATTATGATAAATCCTAGCTCAACTAGAATCCTCGCCATGTTGCAGAGCTCTTCATCACCCAAAAAAAAATTGCAAATTCTAGATCGACCGAGGAAAGGAGGGGGTAGTAACCCTAACTGTCCTACAAAGAATCGTCGTCGTTGGATGCTTATGTTAGATGTAAAAGGAAGGCTAGTAACATTGGAGATGGGGTCACCACCCAACTTTCCAATTTCACCCCATTTAAGGTTAAGAAGCATCCCATTAATATGAACACTTCCTTGTCCTCTTGAGACCCAAGTTCCCTTTGATAATCTTGTTTAGTTTTTGGATTCCTTTGCTAGTTCTCTGAAGGTGTTTACACCATGATCACAATTTTTAATTTTGGTTTTTTAGCTTGTTATGTTAATTTTGGACTTTATAGCTTGTTGTCTCAAACTTCACAAACTGGCAATGTTGCTTTTTGGATGAATATTATTATTGGTTTCCCCACCCATGGGACAATGATCATATTGTTAACTCTCTGGACATATTTAATCATCATTAATTTTATTATTTTGAACTCTATACCCTCGTGTCTCTACTCTAATTTCCAAAGACAAATATTCTAATAAATATGCCATAAAAAATTGAAAATTATAATGAAAAAATAATTAGGTAAAGTTTTATCATAATTTAAATATTATTAGAATATAATCGCTCTTGAAATAAATATGAAATAGAGAAAGTGACTCCCTAATCTAAGTATGCCTCATATGTAATCTGTAGGCCTTCTTTGTAAATACTTCTTAAATATATCTTTTAGATATTTTAAGAATGAAAATGGAGATTTTCATTTTGTAAGATATATCTATATATATATATATATATATATAGACACACACACATAATGAAAATATATCAATATCTACATCTTACAAAATGAAAATAATTATAATTTTCACATATCAATGTCTAAATTAAATATATATAAAATAAATTTACAGAGACTTCATTTCTAAAAAATTCAATGACTAATTAAAAAAGCATGTACACTTTAGGTATATAATACATCTTGAGTTGGTTTAATGGTTAAGAGCACGATTTTCCTCCTAAAATGTGGTATGTTCAAATCTATAGGGAATTAAAGTATCGACACTTCTATACACTTTAGCATCTAAAATAGGAAATTATATTATATATTTATTGTTGACTATTTAATTGTTTATTAATAATTTTTTATCGAAATATGTTAGCTAGTGCATCCATATAAATTAAATAACAAATGGTTGCTAAATGCCTACAAGCATCAATCCATAATAAGCATTAAAACATTTTTAATTAATGGATTTAATTAAACGAGCATAACTAATTTGGAAATATCCTTGATCGAGGTGCCCACGAAGGAAGGGGGCATGACAAGTCAACCTCGCTGCCATCCCACCCCCATAATAAATGATGATACACCTATTCACCAACCTCCACCACCTTCCATATTGCATTCAACATGACATATGCTACAAGCTATAGGCCCAAGGCTCAAGCTCTGGTTTCATTACTTTGAATCATTTTGACTCCAATTATTCTCGACCTTACCTTCCCTCTTTGTTCACAAAGTCTAGTGGTGTTAGGCTCATTGTCGTGCTCTCACTCTACAATTGCCTCACTCAAACTAAGGAAGGCTACCATCCAATCCTTTGAATTATCTATATTAGTAGTTGTTTATGTTTCGATAAGGGGGGGAAGGTCCAAGTCCTCCTGATATGGCTTCCCCCAACTTTGCTTACGCAAGTAGAGCCTCTGCTCTGTAGCCATCTCCTCTCTTGTGTGACAGAATTAGAATTTGGAGCAGGAAATTGTGTAATGAGTTTTGTGGTCAACAAAGGCAATAAGTTCGCTCTAGTGATGAACAAAGGTGGATGTCCCTCTTTGATAGTGGATTACAACCTCTACTCTCTAACACTTACAACCATGCCATTTTTCCTCTTATCAATCCCTCGTTTATTTCAAGGCTTGTAGTTATTTCCCATTATGTTCTACTTAAAGTACTATATTCTCTCCATCTGACAAGCCCCATCTCTTCTCTCTTCTCCTTTCATAAGTTCTTCAATTTACCTATACCCCATATCCTTATCAGAGCTAGTGCGTTGACTTGGACTGTGGTTTCCATTCTTCCCTCGTGTCAACATTCTCTATGCCCTTATCCCTTGCACTCAACAGCCATCCTCCCCTACAATCCTCGCTCCTGGACACATCACCCTATTTTAGGTTTCACAAAGTATAACCTTGTGGTCCCCCCTCTTGTCTTCCATGGTTACCTTACTCATCTACTCTCACACATCGCCATTTACCTGTCGGATTCTTCTCACTCCTATAGCCATGCCTCATCAAAGAATGAGATGTAAGCATGACTCAAATAGTATGGGCATTGGAAGCAATCGTGACAAAAGTAGGGCCAATATATAGCACATCAATACCATGAATTCAACCCTTAATACATCTAGCACCTAGTCAATCAAATAGTAGTTGAATCCATGCATGCACGAGACACACATTCTAATGAATATATCCTCTCACACCCCGTTGACTAGATTCTTGACCTAGGCCACACTCATAACCTTCAAAACCAATATCTATGCATAGTATAACTCTATTGTCACATTAAAACACTCATGGGAAAAACTCTCGAAGAAAATGAAGATAACAATAACTAAGTATCCATGCAACTCAACATCCTTCATGTTGATATTCGACAAATGTCACTAGATCATCTTGAAATGGAAATGATATTAGCGAGAATCGAGGCCCTACTCTCCAAGTGAAAAGGTTAGGCCTCCCCGGGCACTTCTGAAACACTCATACGTGTGTCTAAATCTACTTATTTAGCACCATGGTTCCCATAAATTCTGTTAGTAGCACTCCAACATGATATTTACAATTCTCTCAAAGTTTTGGCAGCAAGGCTGCAATTTTGTAACATGTTATCTTATATATTTTTTATGTTTACCACATGCTATGCAAAGACAAGTCATGAACTCAAATTTTATGTTATCCATGTATTATTGTGGACTAAAAGGCTACTATTCCGCCTCTCAACTAGTTTCCCTAGTGGAAAACCGCGAAAGGAAGAAGACTAATATGTGTTGATGTACTTTTTTTTTGAAGATCAATATAATTTCATTGCTTACAAAAAATAAACTACTTTGGAGATAAATCTCAACCATTGATTTGTGTATACTACTAAGAATATTCTATAGAGGTTAAATCCCTACCATCCACCTAATAATTATTGATAATTAAATTAAATTTTTGGAATCCCTATTCCAAAATAGACATGTCTATCAATGTAATTACTTTTAAGAAATATTATTTTTTAATAATTATTAATAGTAAAATTATTTTAGGTTGAAGAAAAAAGTAATATTAATTTGTAACTAATTAATAATATTTAAATTATTTTAGGCTGAAGTAGAATCCTAGGCCTTGCTTCAAGGATTGAACTTTCAATCACCTTAAAACTTCACACATTATTCGAAATTTAGGAGCAAGCTATACCCCTATGGATCCCAAGCTAAGCTCAATCTTCATGAATGTTTGGTTAGGGATTTCCTCCCTCCTAGTTGTGGAATTCCTTCATGTTCAAAAGTCCCTCAACTCCAACAATTATTCTTTAGCCAATAGAGCAACCCAATGTCTAGAGAGCTCCATACGAATTAACTCCCGCACATACACCCAACCCATCCCATGATGATACAACCCATCCCATGATGATATTAATGTTATTTGATGTCGCATGATGGATGACACAAGTGGAGAATTATGGTAATACCTACTCTTGATGATTCAACATCGGTAGCAATTTAAATAATTTTAGGATGAATCAAGTTAGATTCAAAATCATTTGTATGAGGTCACGTTGCACAACTCTCCATTTACTTGCTCCCCATCATCCTCCATCCATTTTATCTCTCCAAAGAAACTACATGTGGACCCAATTCTTCCTAACTTGAATGTCTCAGTACAAGCAACAGATCAATATGTTAGAAGAAATTGGGGGGTGGTGGGGGCTACAAGGTGAATTAGTATTTCGTGCATTCATTATTTTCACTTTACTTTTGCGATATTAATGAACACTTATGTTATGCATTTCTAGATTACTTATTTGAATTATGAGAAGTATAAGAAAGCATTTAAAAATGAATCACATCAATGAGTCAACAAGCACACCATCACATAGGAACATCAAATATTAGGTGGAAAACCTAAAGGTGAAAAACCACCGCTGTTGTTGTCTCTGTCATCTTCTTTCATTATAAAGGAAATCTTCTATTACTTCTTGCATTGGCACAAAATCTTAGTAGTGCATAGGATCCTACTTGTTGGAGGCTACAACCTCCTCTTCTTTCTCCAGATACCACTCGAATGAAACCACCACTCCCTGATCAAATTTACTAGCCACCACTGGAAGGAAGCTACCACTCCATGATCAAATTTACTGGCCACCACTAGAAGGAAGCTACCACTCCCTTATTGAAGGCTCTGACCCTCATACCCTTTGTGGACCACATTTAAAAATTTTCATACTCAATCCACATGAATCAAACAAAAATACTACAAGCCACGTTTCATCCAATTTTCAAACTGGACCCACATATATAACATTTTTGTCAATATGAATAACAATATATCAAAACATCTATGTAATGAAACTCTGATAAATAATCAAATATGCTCAATTAGACCCTATTTCATCAAAATTTCAAATTCCAAGCCATACTCTGCTAAAAAACCAATCTTGCACTCATCAAGACATCCCTTGATAATCAACCAAAAAATATATATATAAACAATACTAAACCCTCTATGTAGTAGATACAATCATTGTAAGAAAAACACAACTACTATGCAAATACATTAGCATGTCACAAATCTCTCACTAACTGATATCAATCTTAGTCATAATAACTCAATACATCTCAAAATGATATGTGATCAAAAATACCCTTGTAATGCAAACCTTGCAACATCTCATTCACCCATTCTAGCATACATGAAAACCTCAAGCATGGAGACTCATCAAAGGTTAAGCAACATCATTAACTCAACCAACAAAGGAAGTAAATAATGACCCAATATTCATAACTCTAACAACCAATCACTTTGACTCAATTTAAATCCAACCATTAACTCATAATACCTCAATATCATACACAACATTACCAAGGAAAATCTAGGCCAAATCCTAATGACAAAATATTCACATATGCAAGAACCATCATATTTTACCTTTCTAAAAATGGAAGATATAACTCTAATTCCTTGCAATCACTATATCTATGCCAAATATATATTTGCATAATACATTATTGAAAAGAAACAATGAAATCAAAGCAAAATAATAATAGAAATCTAATATTTTTTCAAGCAAAAACAATCCCTATGTTCATCAAATTCATAAATATATAAGCTCTATCCCATAAGGCTCTGTTGCTGATCTCTACACACATTAATCCCAGAAAGAAATAGTTTGTCATATAAATCTTTTCCCTAGCAAGACACTGATTTTTCCATTTCACATTCACCAATAGCTCTCAACAGTAATGGATCGGGTTATCAAACATACAAGGTCAAGAATATAAGAAGAGCTCTCCAAAACCGTCATGTGAGTCACAACACAAGCCACAAAACTTCTGCCACCACAACAAATCATATCCTGCAACGATCACATTAGTTTAAAAACACTATAACATCATCAAAAATATCCATGTACTCAACTATATTTCATACGACCTTTGCCTCTGATTTCAAGTACAAAGACTCTATTAGGGGTCCAATTACATTGCCAAGTAACAAGTTTACCCTTGTATATCCTCCTACATTCTAGACCCTGCAATCATCATTGTTAGCACGATAAGCCTCTATACATTCTCTATGTTTTCCATACATGCCCTTGCATACCCAACCATTAATTTTCGACACACTAGGCATATATCACTCTAGAACAATACAAAAACCAAATCTCAGTCAATCCCAAATTGATCCAAGCATAAGAAGCACTAAAACAATATCTATATACTTTAACGACAAGAAACAACTAATCATAGGTATCAAGATCAAGTAATCAACAAAAACCCTAAACTCTGTTCATTCTATTATAAAACCTCTACCTTGACCCCTGTAACGAACCTGTTAACATGCAGTATTTTTTCATACAAATGTATCTCCAATTTAACAACAATAGATTAGGCATATAGGGTTAGAAATGTTAATCATTCAACCACTACTCTCTGCAAAACACTCACAACAATATCTCAAGGATAATACAAAACATAATTCACTGTCGATCCAAAAACTCAATCTATCTCTGCAACAAAACCACTAGAAACTACATAGGATAAATCTAAAAGTATGGTACACATTATCTTCAATAATAGTATGGTGAGCATAGGCCAGAATGAACCTCGAGTGAGTAAAACATGGTACTTAGAACAAACTTGGATCTCATAGCATAAATGGAAATCACCTGTGACTAAATGAGATGTGCAGAACAAAATGACCCTTTAGTAATTGAAACCAATGCATAACCAAGAAGTGACTATTGACCTTTAGACTTCCTGCATAAAAAAATATGCACTCAGAAGATAACTCATTGTAGATCTGCTCCTTGTGCGCTAATACACAGATAATTTAAAACTTTAGTTCAAAGTCATTAACACAAATCAAATTGATCCATTCACCCACCATGACACTTGTTCCTGAACATAATGAAACCAAAAACAATTGTGTGGATTATTTGTGCCAAAACTAAATTGATCTCATCGAAATGCACACAATGGTTGGTCATGCTCATTGCTTTTTTATAGCATTATTTCCTTCACATTACCATGAGAAAACCCAATGATTTATTGATGACAAGATCAAATAGACATTATGCACTTGAAATCCATGGGAAATTCGTTGTTTTCACCCGTGGTTTTTACATTTTTCTTACCTACAGACTGTAACACACCCTTTAGTCTCAGGAAGTCCATTATAACGCAGGTAAATTTCTCTCTAGGGCACATTATAACACAATTTATCTATTTATTCAACTGCGTTACTAGGATCCTTTGCCCGACACTCTATCAAATTGCCTCAACACTTACAGAACCTATCCATCTTCCTCTGTAAGCATCTTGAAAACTTGTCTAACTTCCTATGCAAGCATAAAGACATCTTCATAAGACTTCGAATTTCCAGATACTTCTACACCATCCTACAACTCTACTACCAATCACCAAGAGTGATACGATCCAGGTTAACATAGTGTGACAAGATCACGATCCAGGTTGACATCAAGGCCAACATACTAGCCATAATTCCAACACAAGACACCTTCTACAAGTTAGAAATGTTATTTATAGTGAATAAAATAAATTTTATTTACAATATGTACTTTTTAGATGTATATTATATATTTTATATTCTCAAAAGTTATCCAAATAAAGCTTATTTGTTTTTGCTACAAAGGATTTTGTTTTTGTTCAACATCTTGGAGAATACAACTAAAGCCATGATATTTCTACATAGAGAGGCTCTCTACAACCCATTATAGGGGATATGTGTAGGCATAATGTAATGTAAGAAAGCATGTATGTCAACATTTTATTGTAATTTTTTTTATTAATAAAACTGTGAACAATTAGGGGTGGCAGGAGGGGAAGGGATTCTTTTGAATCCCAAAGAAAATCATGAAATCAAGTATTCTTAGGGACTTGGAAAAAGGACATAAAACAACTTGGCGGAAACGTATGGGATTATACTGAGGCTTCAATTAGACAAATAAAATAATCCTTCCAAAATAACTATCTTAGGAGACTCCCTTATCACCATTCAACATTTGCACAAAATATCGCTCCCTAAGAACAACAATTTAAGTCTTCTTTTCAACATAATCCTCTGTAGATTGGAATTCATTCCTCATAAATCTTTCTATCACATTCCAAAGATTAAAAACAAGGAAGAAGATGATTAGGCCAACCACGCTTATGTCCTGAGCCTGGTAATATTGTCATAAACAGTTTATTAGGATGGAAGCAATTCCATGAGGCATTCTCTTATTATATTATATCTTATCTTCAATAGTGGCAGTGGCATAATATATAGGGGAGTTTTTTCTTAGCTAAGCATAATAATTTTTAACAAAGCCTCCACCCCTACTAAACTTGGTAATTCTGTAGAAATTTGAATAATAGCTGAATTATTCACCGAGATTATCCTGATTACACACTATTTGAGCTTCATGCATAATACATAACCTCTTCTACAATTGATCATCAATTTGCGGAAATAGAAGCAGTCGCATGCGCACATTAAAACATAATCAGGCACACATATAACACAGTATGTATACCAGGGAAAGCTTACAGCTGAAAACCCCCTACTATCTGTATATTATAATGAAGAAGAATCATGTAACAATCTCAGTACAATAATCCTCACAAGTACTCAGTACTGTCTCCACAAGTTACACACAAACTAGCTCGGTTTTGAACAAGTCACGGGTTCAAGACTCCTCCACTATTTGCCTACCTCTACTGCGCAATCCAAGATGAGAGAATGGAATGGAATGAATTCGAATTCCCTTGGCTTTAACTGCGCAATCCTCATTGGCAATATCCTCCAATGATTGTGCAAATCTCATGCACACTATAGTCACAACTGATAGTAGACTCCACCCTTTCTCCTACCTCTTCCACTGGTCTTCACTGAACTGTACATGCACTGAGTTAACTGATGTTCAACTTTAGTTGATTTATGAGTTAATAATTAGTGAATTAATTAATAATTAATTTACACCACTCATCACTAGTGTATTTTTCAGTTAGACTAAATACAACTAGTTCAACTAAGTTAAACCGAACACAACTCCACCAACTGTCTCATCAACTCCACCAAACTCTACCACATGGGTTCTAACTGAAGTCAACTATGCAATAGCTAAACTAACCCATAGGAAAAGCGTATTTCCTTCTGTCAGCTGCATGTGCCACATCCAAGCATCAAACTGAAGTGCTCCAAGAGGAAAAGATGATGTTTATAGTCTAAATATTATTAAGGGTTAATAATATTTGACTGTTCTATTTTTAGCCTGGCAGTCTAAAAATAGAAACCGCCCAATGTCTAAAAATAGAGGTCCATCTGTTTTTACCAACTCGACCAATCATCCATAAATAGCATCCTACAACTCATAGACCATGATCCATATGTCTAAAAATAGACATAGTCTAAAAATAGACTTTACGACAAAAATCACTTGTGTGGCCCCCACCTAGTTTAGGTGATCACTTTCCAACTAGGATCAAGAAAGATGTTTCAGGATGCCTCCTTCACTATTTCTTGTTGCCATCTTCAACACTCCCTCTCAACAAGAAAGGACTGTCTTTGCATGCGACATGCAACTCCATGCATTCGCCCTGCAACCTTCACAAGCGCCATGCAACTCCATGCATCTGCTCTGCAACTCCTCTGAAACTGAATAGGCTCCAAACAACTCAATCAGTCTTGATGCATCTAGCATCTATCATCATAGTCTTCGACTTCTGCTTGGCCAACTGCACATGTCATCAGGAACCACTGCGCTGTTGAACTCTTGCACCATGCACTGCGCATATCGGCTACACGATTCGTATGGAGTGTCCAACACGCTGTCACTTTGATGCGCACACGTCAATGGCGTCATGCTATTTCTTTGCGCTCCAAGGCACCTACCCCAGCAGCCTCGTTCAATTATAGAGATCCCCCATCTCTTGTAGAATCTGCCTAGAAATATCTTGGGATTACTCATGCATGTCGCCCCACCTCTCACTTGGTGGTATAGCTGCATGCACTCCCTCTGCCCATCTGGCACGAAATTTCTCTGCATGAGTGGTTTCTCCCACTCCATGATCCTCATCTTGTGGCTGCTCCACATCCCGAGGTTCACTCTTACCTGCATGTAAAACTTGCTCCCTCTCAAGCATCAATTGCATGTCTTTCTTGCACTTCCCAACAGTAGGAAGCTCCGTAGACATCCCATCTACTTCAAGTCTGTAGAGATTCTTTGCTCGAATCCAAACCTTCTTGACTTGTCCTATTGCCTTGTGCCGAAGGAAAACTTTTCCTTCACTGAAGACAACTTCATACCCTTTATCCTCTAACATTGCGACTGAGATCAAATTCTTCTTTAAACCTGGAACATGCACTACATCTTGTAAAAGAATGAGTTTACCTGACTCCCTCTAAAAGGTTATGGTACCAATTCCGGTCGCATTGTATCGTCCATTGTCGCCCAACTCAACATGCAACTGGAGATCTTTCTCCACCAAGTCACTAAAAAGATTCACATCTCCCGTCATGTGAAAGGAAGCGCCACTATCAAAATACCACCCCGATCCCAATGCACTAGACACCATGCATGCGATCAATGAGAAGTCCAGCTCAAATTGCGAGGCAAGAGCCTCACCGGCTGCAGCTCCAGCAGCCTGCTTGTTCTTCTTCTTCTGTGGACAATTCGTGGCGTAATGTCCATGATCGTGACAGTGAAAACACTTCACTTTGGACATGTCACGCTCTTTACCATCTGCACCGGATTGAGAAGCATTCTTCTTGCCCTTCCCCTTCCTTGCTTTGGCAGCCAAAGCGCAATCTTCTTCATCAGATGCCTTTGATGAAGATCCATCCCTGGTACTCCGCCTTATCTCCTCTTGCACAAGATCCGACCAAAGTCGCTCCCATCCTGGAAATTTCTCCCGACCATTGACAGAGTCCTCATAGGAATGCCAACTCTTCGGAAGACCAAGGAGAGCCAAGCTCACCAAGTCCTCTTCATCCACACTAACTCCTACACTCCCAAGCTCATCCTTGCAGTGGACAAAATTTGTCAAGTATACTGGAATAGTGTCATTTTTCTCCATCTTTATTTTCCTGAGTTTATCCTTGAGCGCCAACTTCCTTTGGTCACTCTTGCTTTGGAACAAATCTATCAAAGCTTTCCACATCAAGAATGGAGAAGCTTTACCATGCAGGCTGGATACTATGTGATCCTTCATGCCCTCCAACAGAATCCTTCGACACCTTGTTGTCTTCTTTTGCCAAGCCTCAACCAAGGCAGCGTCGCTAGAAGAAGGCTTTGGAACTTTAGCATCTATGAAATCCTTCAGCCCATTGTCATCTAACACCGCCTCCATCCTATCTCTCCATGCAATATAATTCGAGCTGCCTTCAAGAGCATACTCCAATTGCAATCCTTGATAAGACATTTTGACTTCGACACCAAGAAAACACTGCTGAAAATTCGAATTCCACCAGCTTAAAACTCAACCGCTTCTGATCTGTGAGAACAAAGTATTTCTAGCGCAGAGATCGACTGTATGGGCATTTACTGGATTTTTCACCTTTCAAATAAAGGATGAATCCATAGGCTACCTGGCCCGCTTACAGACTCTGTCTACCAAAATAAAATGTAATCACTGTAATAGATCCGATGATCAATTTTACCTCTGATACCATGTAGAAATTTGAATAATAGCTGAATTATTCACCGAGATTATCCTGATTACACACTATTTGAGCTTCATACATAATACATAACCTCTTCTACAATTGATCATCAATTTGCGGAAATAAAAGCAGTCGCATGCGCACATTAAAACATAATCAAGCACACATATAACACAGTATGTAATGGGGAAAGCTTACAGCTGAAAACCCCCAACTATCTGTATATTATAATGATAGAGAACATGTAACAATACATAGCACAAAACTCCTCACAAGCTCTCAGCACTATCTCCAATTGTTACACACAAACTAGCTCAGATCTGAACAAGTCACAGGTTCAAATCTCCTCCACTGTCTGCCTGCCTCTACTGCGCAATCCAAGATGAGAATGAATTAGATCCAAGTTCGAATCCCCTTGGCTTGTACTGCGCAATTCTCATTGGCAATCTCAATCAATGTGTGTGCAAATCTCATGCACAGTTGTAGTCACAACTGATAGGCACACTCACCCTTTCACCCACCTCTAACACTGGTCTCCACTGAACTGTCCATGCACTGAGTTAACTGATGTGTTCTTTAGTTGATTTATGAGTTAATAATTAGTGAATTAATTAATAATTAATTCACACCACTCATCACTAGTGTATTTATCAATTAGACTAAATACAACTAGTTCAACTAAGTTAAACCGAACACAACTCCATCAACTGTCTCATCAACTCCACCAAACTCTACCACATGAGTTCTAACTGAAGTCAACCATGCAATAGCTCAACTAAACCCTAGGAATAACGTAATTCCTTCTGTCAGCTGCATGTGCCACATCCGTAGCTCGAACTAAAGTGCTGCAAGAGGATAAGATAATGTTTATAGTCCAAATATTATTAAGAGCTAATAATATTCGACTGATCTATTTTTAGACTAGCAGTCTAAAAATAGATTCCGCCCAATGTCTAAAAATAGAGGTCCATCTATTTTTACCAACTTGACCAATCATCCATAAATATCATCCCGCAACTCATAGACCATGATCCATATGTCTAAAAATAGACATAGTCTAAAAATAGACTTTGCGACAAAAATCACTTGTGTGGCCCCCACCTAGTTTAGGCGATCACTTTCCAACTAGGATCAGGAAAGATGTTTCAGGATGCCTCCTTCACTGTTTCTTGTTTCCATCTTCAAAAAATTCTATGGTGAATCTATTTTTTAGGTCGCCTGCCACATTTGGTCGACGTGGTGGTGTCAGATGTGTTGACCACACACTCACCATGTCCTTCAGAACCTTTCATGTAGCACCTTCTCCCTCCATATTGTACCTTAAGTCGATTTCCCCTGTTCCATTAAAAAACTTCAAGGTGGTGGAGATTAATGGCATTCAATTTGGAAGAGATAATTGCAGTGTGTGAACCTTCAGGATCAGGGATTAAAATGAGGAGAGGTGGCATGGTAGGCTATAACTAGGCCTCTGGAAGTTGCAATTTGATTAAGCACTTGGTTAATTTCACTTAGTGCGAAGGAGTTTTCCTAGTTCATGAGAGAAGGAGTCAAAGTATTATGCCACTGAGTAGTTGGAGTCTTTGGTCTTGTGCTATTTAGAGGCTTAGGCCCTGGCATTCTGACAATGTCCTAGCTTGGAAGGGAGATACACAATTTGAGCTTGAGTGGTCAATTCCTTGGATTTGGTTTGGTTAGGAGTTTGTGTTAGGGTGCAACACTAACTCATTTATTTATGTAATAAGCCCAAGGTGCCTCGTCATATTCGTAATTAATAGTTGAATCAATAAATCTCATAAGCGGTTATCTGCATTAATAATAATTGTAAGTGGTTTACCCTCATTATAGAAAAAGGACCACAATTAGTTATAAACATGCCATAGTTAATAAATAAAGTGGTTAACCCATGTTATGCAAGGGACCACTAGTAGTTAAGGTTTTGGATGTCATAAAGCTATAAATAGTCTTAGATAGAAAGGGAAGAAGGATCGAGTTTTATTGTAATTGAGATATGCTCTATTGGAGGTTTCCCCCTTGAAGTGGCAAGTGAACATTTTATTATGCTTATGAATAGTAAAATATATTTGTAGCTTATCTCAATTCATGTGATATTTCAGTGTTTCTGGAAATATTGTTTCGTATTTCTGGCATTATGTTATTCTTGCAGGTCAAGTGCATAAAAAGTGGAATTAGAGCACCTTCCATGGCCAACTGTACCTTTAATTTTGGTAGATTTTTTTTAAGGCTAGATACGTGTTTCAATGTCTTTAAACCATAGGATATGTCATTGAGCACATAAACCTACAGATTTGGGGAGGCATGCACAGAGGATTTAAAAGAGGTGGTCAAGTTTGTTGGACTCCCTTGTAACCCCTTTGGGTACCCCTTCGAATAGTAGCACATTAGATAAAACCGTGCATGGACAACACTTGCACATACCCTTGGGTATATCAAGAGCCCCCCCAGGGTAATCTGAAACCTAACCTTAGATAATTCGTCGACCATCTTGTTTCTACAACACACTGAGAACAACACTTAGGGAGATTACTCGCACATACAATAAAGTAGTCAGGTAGTACGACTAAGGGTATGATCGATCCTCCTTAGTTAGCGCTCTAAAATATTGGACCAAGTGCTACTGTTCGACCCCTACATATATCATGATATATAGCTCCCGAGACTCCTTTGTGACCATAGTTCCCTTAGCTATCTGAACATCACCCCCTACCTTTTCGTTGAAATCAGATCCAATAGTTGTTGTTTGACCACCGCTGTATAGATAAAATCCAATTTCTGGGGTTCTTTCACTGCCGTAGAGATCATATTCAACATTCGGGGTTTTCACAACGCAGATTAGACTCTTGTGCAAGGAGGATTTTGACCGCTATAGTCTAGATCAGATTGTAGTAGAACATTTTGTAGTGCCGATACTTTAGGGTTTTGCTACTACAGTCCATCCCTGATTTTTGCAGGATATTTGGTAGTATAAAACATTTGGATTTCATCCACTATAGTATTGATCAGCTGGGATTAAAACTCCTTTTGGAGTAACATTCAGTTGTAAGCCCCCAAATTCCATGCGATCCTAAATTTTTCCCGACACAAATTCAAGTGACCCACATCACTAGAATCCTGAGCTTGCCCTCTTTCCAACCATAATACTCTTAAGTAAGCAAAAAATAGGATTGTTTATAGTGTATGCATGGTACTAGGTCTCAAGTTATGGATGTGGAGAGATTCGAAGCCCCCGAGAAAAAAATCAATGACTTCCAAGGATCCTTTAATGACAAATTCACACAAGTATTGGAATCCCTAAGGATGTCTCACGAACCCATGATGAAAGAACACAATTTTTATGCACACATAGAAGGAGAATCCAACCATTCCATTCATTTCCATGGAGGTTACCAATATTTGAGCCACCAGACACCCAATATGGACATGTATAAATTTGATGGCTCTAACCTGGAAGTATGGGTGGAAAAATGGAACAATATTTCCACCTTAATAATATATGGGAAGATGTCGCTAAACTACATGTGGGAGCTCTTTACCTAGACCAAGAGTGATGGCAGCAACATCAAAAATGATATCCAGGGAGGCCCACTTGGACCATGTTCTAAAAATACATTTTTGACTATTTTGATCGAGAATCTCACTTTCTGGGTCGTCTCACTAAGCTCAGGAAAACATGTATAGTACGAGACTACATTGCTGCCTTTGAACAATTGGCATCTGGACTGAAGGACTAGGAGATTCCTTTTACTTGGAATGTTTCATCAATGGCCCAAAGGAACCCATCCAAGCCCATGTCCGAATGCATCACCCAACTTGGTTGGAAGCATGTAGTAAGGCCTTAGAGGTAGAAGCCGCTTTAAATTCCAAATCGAATCGTCCAAATTTCATCACAAGGGAACGTCCCTCCCTCGCTCTGAGCCCCACCAAAACACTTAAGATTCAAAAAGTGTCATCGAAAGAAATGGCCAAAAGAAGGAAACAAGGACTCTGTTACTACTGTGATGACAAATACATCCCGGGACATAAATGCAAGGAACCAAAATTGTTTCAAATCGACGTTACTGAAACAACTTTTTCGATGAAGCTCGATCCATTGAAATACTCGAGGAGGAAGAGGGTGAACCCATAACAACCCCAGACACTGATACTGTAGCTATGCCAGATGAGCGAGTTATCTCACTTCATGCCCTGACCGACATTTTTTCTCCTCGAACTCTCAAAATTCTAGGTTTTCTTAAAAATCAACCAATAATGGTGTTGATTGATAGTGGAAACACACACAACTTTGTCCATAAGAGAGTAGGAAAATCCATTCATTGTTTTGTCAAGGTGGTATCTAATTTCCAAGTACTTATCACTGATGGGGGACCATGAAATGTGAAGGATGTTGTGAAAATATTAAGCTTCAAATGGGGGATCATCACCTCAAAACCCACTTGTTTTTTCTATTGGAATGGGAAGTTGTGACATTATCTTAGGTGTTGAATGGCTCCACACACTGGATCCTATCAAAATGGACTTCAACGAGTTATATATTAGATTTAAGCAGAATATCCACACTCATACACTGAGGGGAATCCAGGTGGGTGCTCCTACTATCATCCACTCACATCGAATGGAGAAGCTTTTAAAAAATGGCCATCATTGCATAGTAGCACAATTTAATGCCACCCATGCCATTGAATCCACTCCTCCTAAAATTCATCCCGATATGCAACAAGTATTGGATCACCACCAGCGGGTCTTTGAAAAACCTAAGGAGATCCCACCCTCTAAGGGTGAACATGATCATAACATCCCTTTGCTCCCGGGTACCCAACCACCAAATGTATGCCCCTATTGATATCCTTTTTCACAAAAGAATGGAATTGAAAAAATCATCAAGGAACTCCTCGAAGCCGGTGTTATCTATTATAGCACCAACTCTTATTCATATCTAGTGGTCATGGTTTTAAAGAAAGACAGTGAATGGTGCATGTGTCCCAACTTTAGGGCCCTTAACAAGCTCACTATCAAGAACAAATTTCTTATTCCAGTAGTGGATGATCTGGATGGTGCCAAATTTTTTACCAAGTTGGATCTCTGCTTAGGCTATCACCAAATACAAATGAAGGAAGTTGACATTCCCGAGACAATATTAAGAACTCATGAAGGCCATTATGAATTCCTGGTCATGCAATTTGGTCTCTGTAATGCCCCATCCACTTCTCAGAGCCTCGTGAACCACATGCTGAAACCATATCTCAAAAAATTCATCCTAGATAGTATTTTTTGATGATATTATCATCTATAACATAACATGGGACAAACACCTTCAAATTGTTGAACAGGTATCGCAATTGTTCCAAGATCACAAATTATTTCTCAAATTATCCAAGTGTTCCTTTGGAAACAAAGAAGTAGAGTATTTGGGACACATTGTGGGCCGTGAAGGAGTAAGCATTGATCCGAAAAATATTTAGGCAATGCAAGATTGGCCCCCACCAAAAACCTTGAAGATTTTGAGGGGATTCTTGGGTCTCATGGGCTACTATTGTAAATTTGTCAGCAATTATGGATGCATTTCTCGACCCCTCAATAATCTTCCTAATAAAAATTCATTTCTCTGGACTGATGCAACTCAACAAGCCTTCTTGGCTCTCAAACAGGCCATGTGCTCCACTCTTGTATTGACATTACTCGACTTCATAAAACCTTTTGTGATTTAATGTGATTCTTTAGGTACAAATATTGGCACAATATTAATGCAGGAAGGTAGACTAATGTATTTCACTAGTAAAAAAATCAGTGGCAAACATATGGGTCAATCTACACATGAGAAAGAAATGATGACCATCTTACCTGAATTAGACACTTGGCGACCATACTTACTGGGGCATCGATTCCACAACAAAATAAATGGCTCACAAAAATGTTGGGATATGATTATGATATAATTTACAGGAAGGGGCGTGACAATGTAGTGGTTGATGCCTTAGTGTGCTAACTTGAGGAAGAGAGCACCCTGTTTGATCCAGATTTATGCAGGAACACAATAAAATACATAAATAGACATAAACACATATATGCAGCGGAAATAATACTTCATTTCATTAATATCAAATAACATAAATATGATTACAGACATAGTGGAAATAAGCTAGCTAGGGTGTTGGTAGCTTATCTCTAAGAAGAGATGTGGCAGCTACAGGCCTCTAAAATGTGTTGCAATGAGGCTCGAGGGCCTATTTATTATTGAGAAACAATGGAAAACCCTAAAAATCCAAAAGCCTAACCCTAGGAGATGAAGCGCTAAAACTATGGGCCCCGTTTGGGTAAATTGGTGTTTCAAATTTCCAGGGACGTAACTTTGACATATGATCTCCATTTGACGCACACCATACCTCATTAGAAAGATCTATCCAAGGATTACAAATTTTGATTTGAGATACATTAGGACATGAACCCATGTTGCTCTCGGTTTTCTCAAAAAACATCATTTAGGGCCTCAAAATGGCTTCAAAAGTTCAGGACATGAAAAACTACTAAAAATAGTAAGTTGTGTTGAAACTGAAAAAACTAAAAGAACCTATGTTGGGGGTTCAAATGGAATAGGTGGGTGGCCACCAATATCCACCTGGATCATTAGGGTCTCCAAACAGCTCCAGAAGTTCAGGACCTAAAAAACTGCTAAAAATAGTAAGCTATGCTGAAACTAAAAAACTGAAAGAACTGATGGTGCAGGTCAAAATGGAATAGGTGGGTGGCCACCAATATCCACCTGGATCATTCCTCCCTCCTCAGGAAGAAATGGTCCCCATTGCGTTAAGTTCCTTCATGAGAGGTAAATTTTGCTGAACTTGGTATTGAATTTGTCTAGGATGTCGTGGACGTGCTGGATGCGTTCAATAAATTTGGTTTCCTCATAAAACATATGTGTGGATTCTGTTTGTGTAATCGCATGAGGTATGGCAATATTAGGCGGCGGTATGTCGAGGCTTAGATCGATGGAGTGCTTGTCCTGACAGTATAGAGGAACCTCTGTGGGTGAGGAGAAAATGTCCTCATATTCCTCAACGACTTTTTCCATCTGCTGCCGCCATGCAGGGGAGTCATGTTTCGAGGCTGTGGCCACAATCTTCTTCTTTCCTTGTGAACAAGTTGTAAGGAAAATAAATTTCCTGGTTTGGGAAACAATCTTACTGCGTTGTTTTGCCATAGTCAAGGAGATGGCAGGAGGCCGTACTACCTCTGGTATCCTATACAACTTATTTCCCAAAGTAATAACAACAGAACGAGGCCTAGACTCATACACAACATGTTTCCTCCACAAGTATGGTTGGCCCAGTAATACATCAGCTACATCAAGGGGAGAAACATCACACAATACCTCATCTGTGAATGACTTGATGCTATACGGAAGGTGGCACTACTGGCAGACGCAGAGATCTCTCCCTGGGTGAAGCTACCCGATGGTATATGGATGCGGGTGTGCTATGGTCGGTAGGTCGAGTCGCTTCACGAACTCTGCTGAAATGAGGTTCTTTTGGCTTCCATTATCGACAAGAAATTGCAGTGGAGAACTCTTCACCCACATCTGCGAATGGAAGAGGAGCTCTCCCTCCTTTGGATCCTCGAGATCCTCCCTTTTGAGCTTGGTGGTGGCAAAAATGGCACTAGGTCCTACATCAATGATCTGCTTCCGTTTTTCATCTCCCTTGTATGGTTCTGGCTCAAGATCAGAACATGCATTTGATTTAGGTGCCTTCAATTCGGCCACCAATGACTGTTTGGCCTGACACTCGTTTGTGCTGTGAGTGGGGCTGTTATGAAATTCACACCACTTCCCCATGTCCTTCTTTGGATTTGCATTGGTGTTTTGAGTTGCCCCGCTTTGGCTCTGCCCTTATTTCATGGTTCGGGGGTGCCTTTCCCTGGCTTCAGATTTGCGGATCCAAAGTCTCGCTTCTTCTGCTTAAATTTCTACTTGATCTTGGCGGCATAGCGATATGCCGTGCCAAGTGAGGTAATGTCGAGGAACTCCATTTCCTCCTGAATGTGTCTATGCAGAGAGCTACGGTACTTGAGCACCAAATGTCTCTCTGAATCTTTAATACCCAACTTTGTACGCAGGGTATGGAACAAATTCGTCAGTTCGTGTACATCTTGATCCCTTTGCTGCCACAGTGTGGCCCATTGGATGTATTTGTCCTCATAGTTCCCCATGGGGTAATATTGTTCCTTGATGCCATCTGACAACGAATTCCAAGTGGGTGTGGCCGAGAATAGAGAGGGTTCCCTCTCGTCTTTTTTCTCACAGTAGGTTTCCCACCAGTCTTTGACACGGGGGGCGGCTTTGAGCAGTGAAAAAATAATATTTCTCAGTCGGAGAAATCATGGATCGAGAAATACCCTTCTAGAAAATTCAACCATGTATATACGGTGTCTGCATCTATCTAGACTTCAAATACAAGAATGCCAAATTTTATCTATACCTTGAAGGGAGCGGTGCCTCTAGAGTTGTTTTCAGATGTAGATGTGCCATAGGTGGGCAGCCGTTGAAGGATCTGAGAAAAGTTATCCATCATCATGTTCCTTTGTTTCTAGAGGGCCTCCTCAAGCAATATTTTGATAGGATCTCCTGCTCCCTCGTCTTTCTTTTCTTCCACCATGGGAGGTTGTCGGGGTTTGCGAGGCTGGTCTTGCCAGGGTTCAACCAAATCGAGCCTTAAATCCTTATACCCTGACCTCGTTGGGGACATGCAAAGAAAAACAGAGAAAGAGCAGACCGCTCTGATATCACTAATCTAGATTTATGCAGGAACGAAATAAAATACATAAATAGACATAAAGACAGAGACGTAGCGAAAATAATACTTCATTTCATTAATATCAAATAACAGATATATGCTTACAAACATAATGGAAATAAACTAGCTAGGGCGCTGGTAGCTTATCTCTGAGAAGAGATGTGTTAGCTACAGGCCTCCAAACTATGTTACAATGAGGCTCGAGGGCCCATTTATTATTTAGAAACAATGGAAAACCCTAAAAATCCAAAAACCTAACCCTAGGAGATGAAGCGCCAAAATAATGGGCCCCGTTTGGGTAAATTGGTGTTTCAACTTCCCGGTACGTAACTTTGGCATATGATCTTCGTTTGATGTGCACCATACCTCATTAGAAAAATCTATCCAAGGACTACAAATTTTGATGTGAGAGACATCGGTCCAAGAACATAGGTTACTCCATTTTTTCCCAAAAAACGTCGTTTAGGGCCTCAAAACGCCTTCGAAAGTTCAGGACCCGAAAAACTGCTAAAAATAGTAAGTTGTGCTGAAACTGAAAAAATGAAAGAACCGATGGTGGGGGTTCAAATGGAATAGGTGGGTGGCCACCAATATCCACCTAGATCATTAGGGCCTCCAAACGGCTTCGGAAGTTCGGGACCCAAAAACCTACTGAAAATAGTAAGTTGTGTTATAACTGAAAAAATGAAAGAATTGATGGTGCGGGTCCAAATGGAATAGGTGGGTGGCAACCAATATCCACTTGGATCACTGTTATCCCTCTATCTACCCATACTATATTGGATTGAAGCAACCCATCATGAATGGTTATCCCACCCCTCTCTGTCCCAACTCATTAACATATTACGATAAGATCCTAATTCCTCACGGGATTACTCTTGGAAGGATGAAGTTCTTCGCTATAAGGATCGGGTAGTGCTTTCCTCAACCTCCACCCTCATACCCCACTTCTTGGGAGAGATGCACTCCTCTATATTTGCTAGACATTCAGAATACTTATGCATGAGCATGCCACTCTTTCTTTTGGATTGACATGAAGCAAGGCATTCTTACTTTTGTAACTAAATGTGAAGTATGCCAACACAACGAAGGGGAAAAGATCAAGCTACTGAGAACCTTACAACCCTTTCCACTCCCTGCTTTTGTATGGACAAATGTTTCCATGGATTTCATTACAGGTCTCCCAAAGCAACAAATCCGTCATCATGGTGGTTGTTGACAAACTTTCCAAATATGATCATTTTTGCGCTCTACCGCACCCATTTACCCAAACAATGGAGGCTCAGCTTTTCATGGACCAAACATTCAAAATCCATGGCATGTTGACTCCCATTGTGTCTGACTGAGACCCCGCATTCACCGATTATTTTTGGAATGAAATTTTCAATCTACATGGCACACAACTCCAACTGAGTACAAATTATCATGCCCAAACCGATGGTCAAACAAAAACTGTTAACAAGTGTTTGGAGACCTATCTGTGGTTCTTAACTTCAGAAAAGCAACACCAATTGGAAAAATGACTGCCTTTAGATGAATGGTGGTATGATACTAACTATCATGAAGCTACCAAACTCCATATGAGGCAGTGCATGACCAACTACAATCTTCAACAATTTATTATATCCCCAGATCTTCCAAAGTAGAGGCAGTTGATCAACTCCTGCATAATCATGCTGCCATGATTGCTCATCTCAAAGATAATCTACATCAAGCTCAATCAAATGAAGAAATAGGCTGAGCAACACTGTTTAGATAGGTCATTTCAATTAGGCAACCATGTGTTCTTGTGACTCCAACCTTATAAGCATACCTCTCTAAAAGAAAAGACCTGATAGAAAATCACCCCAAAATTCTATGGGCCTTATCGGGTACTTCAACGTATAAGAGCAGTCACTTACAAACTGGCCCTGCTGAGTACTTCAAAAATCCACCTAGTCTTCCATGTATCCTGCCAAAAGAAAGTTGCGGGGAACAATTGCTGGGTTCAACCAAGTCTGCCATAATTGGATGTGGAAGGTTCACTTTGGCTCCGACCTGAACATGTCCTCGATACTCATGAAAGACATCTCCACGACTGCACAATCAAGGAAGTCCTAATCAAGTGGAAATAAACCTCTCCATAAGATACAACATGGGAACCAACCAATATTCTTCAACAGTTTTTGTAGCTTCATCCTTGAGGACAAGGTTGATTTTGATGGGGGAGGGCACGTTAGGGTCCAACCCTAACTCCTTTATTTATGTAATAATCCCAAGGGGCCTTGTTAGAGTCATAATTAGTTAGTTGAGTCAATAAATCCCGTAAGCGGTTATCCACATTAATAATAATTGTAAGTGGTTGAATCACATTATAGAAAAGGGACCACAATTAGTTATAAATGAGCCATAGTTAATAAATAAAGTGGTTAACCCATGTTATGCAAGGGACCACTATTAGTTAGGGTTTTGGATGTCATAAATATATAACTAGGCTTAGATAGCAAGGGAAGAAGTATCAAGTTTTATTGTAATTGAGCTATGCTCTGTTGGAGGTTGCCCCCTCAAAGAGGCAAGTGAACATTGTATTATGCTTTTGAATAATAAAATATCTTTGCAACTTGTCTCAATTCATGTGACATTTTTTTGTTTATGGAATATTGTTTCGTATTTCTAGCATTATATTATTCTCATAGGTCAAGTGCACACACATTTGATGTGGGTTGGACATCTCTTAAGTTCTTGTATATCTAAGACCCTTAAGGGTTGTGCACCCGTATTCCTTAAAGGATTCAGGGTCTCTTTATTTGTTGATACTTCTTCATTTATCCACACTCTGAGTAACAATTATGGTATTTGGTGTTTCACCATATGTGCAATTGTATTCCCTAAAGGCTTCAGGGTCTCTATATTGGTTGGTGCCTCTTCAATTCTCTGCACATCGAGCAAAATTTCTAGTAACACAATATTCTTCTGGAAATTCCTGATGATTTGACGCTTTGGAGGTAGTTCCCCTCCTATTTTGGTATTCTTTTTAAAAGAATTGCTGGATTGGCCCAACTATTGTCCCAAATTTATAGTGGTTTGTCTCTTCTCTCCCTTTGCTAGCTGCGTTCTCGGTGCCCAACAATTCATATCTCTCTTTCTACCTTGCTCTCATTTCAGGGCTCTTCTGCACACCCTTTTCACTTGCTATCTGTCCCTTTACTTGTTTGTATTCTGCAGTTTGCGATGCCACCTATGGAACATCGATATCATTCCTCTGACACTTTTGGTTGGGCCAATACCTGCCATAGCTACCCACACCCTCAAATTGACATCCATGCTTTGATTGCAGACCTAAAAATGAAAATTTGGTAGCAATATGACACCGTCTTACTCTTGACTGAAGAATTACAATGTATGAAAGCTCAAGTGAGCAGACAGGATGACGAAATTGGATCCATTTGAGGCAAATTGAGAGAGCACCAAAATCAATATAGCTCATCTAGCAGCACCTTTGGAATTCAGTTTGATAACATGTCTCTTGATCCTCTGCCCGAGCAATGATCTCTTTTTGCAAAGTTATAAATTTTTTTTGTTCAATTTTGCAAGGCTTATAGTTGTAGATTGGTTGGTCGTATGTATGTCAGCAGAAGTTTCCTAGATGACAATTTTGGATCTCCTTTTATGTACTTTTTGTGAAAAACCAAAATTTGGGAGCTCATGGTAACCATTTATCGTGTATTTTGCTGCATCCAGGCGCAAATTAATATAAATACTACTCATTTATATTAAAAAAAAATTAAGAATTTTTTTTAGATAAAAAAAAATCATAATATGCACATCACATTAAAATATATAATATATAACTAGTAGGTATAAATTAAGATCCATTTTACCATGATTCCTTAACATATTTAAATTTAATTAATAAGCACATAAAAACTTAATACTTACAATAAACTTACAAAACAACAAGATTCTAAACCATGGATATTCACCCTCACTTTTCCATAGATGTTATTAACATGTAAATATAATTTGTTATAATACCATGGACCAATACCATGGCTTATCAATACCACATGTCCAAAAACCATAACTCATTTCACAATCAAAATATTTTATTTTAATTTAATTTTATCACATTTTTAATTAAATTTAAAAGCAAAAAGGTTATATTTACTTTTGAAATCTATCTAAACCCTTAAAAAAAAAAAAATTTAAAAGTAAAATAAAATAAAATAATTAACAATTATAATTATCAATGAAACATTTTAACTAGGTCAAATCACATAAAACTAAAACTAAAATAAAATAAAAAGCATAAAATTAATAATTATTATATTTATAATTGTAGAAATTTGCTGAATAATGAAGATTTATCCACTGAGATTATCATGATCATACATTAATTCGAATTCATGTATAACACATAACCTCTTCTACAATCAATCATCAATTTGCGGAAAATAGAAACAGTCGCATGCGCACGTAAACACAATATGTAATGGGAAAAGCTTATAGCTGAAAACCCCAGCTATTTGTATATTATAATAGAAGAGAACATGTAACAATCTCAGTACAATACTCCTCACAAGTACTCAGTACTGTCTCCAAAAGTTACACGCAAACTAGCTCAGTTTTGAACAAGTCACAGCTTCAAAACTCATCCACTAATTGCCTACCTCTATTGCGCAATCCAAGTTGGTTCAAATGAGAGATCAGAGTTCGAATCTCCTTGGCTTCAACTACGAAATCCTCATGGGCAATCTCCTCCAATTCTTGTGCAAATCTCATGCACAACTGCTGTCGCAACTAATAGCAAACTCACCCTTTCATCTACCTCTTCCACTGGTCTCCACTGAACTGTCCATACACTGTAGTGAACTTATGTGTTCTTGAGTTGAATAATGAGTTAATAATTAGTGAATTAAATAATATTTAATTCACTCCACTCATTACTAGTGTATTAGCCTGTTAAACTAAACACAACTAGTTCAACTAAGTTAAACCGAACACAACTCCACCAACTGTCTCATCAACTCCACCAAACTCTGCCACTGAAGTCCTAACTGAAGTCAACCATGCATGAGCTCACCAAACCCCAAGGAATAGCGTAATTCCTTCTGTCAGATGCATGGGCCACATCCGTAGCTCCAACTGAAGTGCTGTAAGAGAATAAGCTGAAGTTTAGAGTCCAAATATTATTAAGGGCTAATAATATTTGACTGACCTATTTTTAGACAGGCAGTCTAAAAATAGACTTCGACCTGTATGTCTAAAAATAGAGGTCCATATATTTTTTACCAACTCGACCAATCATCCAAGAATAGCATACTGCAACTCCTAGACCATGCTCCATATGTCTAAAAATAGACATAGTCTAAAAATAGACTTTGCGCCAAAAATAGCCTGCGGGCACACTTAGTGAAGGCGACTTCATTTCACTAAGCTCCATCATCTTGTTGCATTTTCAACACTCCCTCTCAACAAGATATGGATTATCTGCAACCCCTATCCTGCCTCTATGGAATTCGAACTTGCTCTTGGTGAGCGCCTTCGTCAAGATGTCAGCATCCTGATCCTCCGTGGGAACATATGAAAGTAACATGATTCTCCGCTGAACACAATCTCTGATATGATGGTACCTGATGTCGATGTGTTTGGATCTATCATGAAATATTGGATTAGCCGAGAGTTTAATGCAACTCTAGTTATCACAATAAATCACAGTAGGCTCCAAGTGCAACCCGAACAATCCAACGAGGATCTTCCTCATCCAAATAGCCTCGCATGCAGCCAAGCTTGCTGCCATGTACTCGGCCTCTGCTGAACTGAGTGCCACGGATCTCTGCTTCCTGCTGTACCAGGAAACTGCTGTCGACCCAATGCTGAAAACTCCTCCGGATGTGCTCTTCCGGTCCGTTGGGCTCCCTGCCCAATCTGCATCAGTGAAGCCAGAAAGCTTCGCTCCATCCTCCTGTCTGTACCATAGACCATATCTCGATGTGCCACTAAGATAACGCAATACATGCTTGCCTGCCTTCCAAAAGAGCTTGGTAGGCTTAACCATAGCTTGCGAAAGCTGGTTAACAGCATAGCATATATCGGGTCGTGTATTGACCAGATACATAAGCGACCCCACCAACTATCGATAGACAGTGGCATCCACTACCTCCGCTGAAGTAGCATCCTCCTTCCTCCAACCACCAGGAAGAGGAGTATCAACAGGCTTGCAGCCATGCATGTTGAACCTCTCTAGTATCTCTCGGACATACTTACCCTGAGAAACAAACAGTCCTCCACTGTGCTGCCAAATCTCCAATCCCAGGAAATAATGAAGGAGGCCCAAGTCCTTCATCTCAAACTCTTTTGCAAGATCCTCCTTGCATGAGAGTATCAACAGCTCATCACCTGTCAAAATCAAATCATCTACATAAAGTACAATGATCAGCAACTTACCCTCCACCACAATCTAGTATAGGTTCGGATCCGCCTCACTCTTGGAGAATCCAAGTCCGGTGAAATAACTGTCTGTCCGTGTGTACCAAGCACGAGGTGCTTGTTTCAACCCATACAACGCTCTCTTGAGCCTGCACACATGCGACTCGCTGCTGAAGATCTCGAAACCTTCAGGCTGCTCTATGTACACCTCCTCCTCAGCCAGCTCGTTGAACGCGGTCTTCATCCATACAGTCTGGATGTCCCATGTCTGTGGCCCAGGAGGATGAGGATGGAGTAAAATATGGAAGAGTACCTTCTCGGCAGTTGCCAGGTCTCCTCATAATCGATCCCCTCGATGGCGAGAAGCCACGGAAGCGAAAATCTTTGTCTTGCACTTCTCACCCTCCCTCGGCCACCTTTAACGCGAGTCCGCCGCCGAACCCACCCGGTTTCCCCTCCGGTCTTGGACCGTCTCGCCTGTGTTTCGACGATCGAATCCTCGACTAACCGATCATGGCATCTACATGCGGGTTCACTCACGATCATGAGTTAGAGATGGCTCTGTCACAACACATTGACTCATAAGAGCCATGTATCCAGTGTACCGATCCGGTGACTGTCTCTGTCTGTGCTGTGCTGTAGGTGGTCCTACAACCTTCTCTGCATCCCGAGCCAGTCGCTCAGCTTCTGTAGTGCGCATGCGCCCTCTGATGGTTGGCGCTGCCTGGGTGGTTTCTTCCACCTCCTGAACCTCCTCTTGTGGCTGATCCACATCCCGAAGCTCCTCCTTAGGAACTAACAGCTCCTCATCTGCATGCAAGTGTAGCTCCCTCTCAAGCGAACACTGCATGGCTTTCTCCTCACAGGGTATGTCTGACCTTCTTACAGGGTCTTGTTGTTGTCTGCAGCATCCTTGATAATTGTGAGGTGTGTGATGTACTTTTAAATATTCCAACTTCAGCAGTTGGATCAAGCTTCCTTCTCGCATCCTTCGTCACATGCATGTAGACAGGAGAACCGAAAATCCGCAAATGGGAAATATCAGGCCTCTTGCAAGAATAAGCCTCCTCTGGTGTACTCATGCCAAGAACCTTGTGAGGACAACGGTTCTGCACATACACTGCTGTATTGCATGCCTCAGCCCACAAGTGAAGGGGTAGGCCCTGATCATGCAACATCGCCCGTGCAGCACCCACGATCGTTCTGTTCTTCCGCTCGGCCACCCCGTTCTGCTGTGGGTTATGGGGTGCGATGAGCTCTCTCCGAATCCCTTCTGCGCTGCAGAACTCCTTGAATTCAGCCGAGATGAATTCACCACCGTTATCACTCCTTAGAGCAATCACCTTCTTCCCCGACTCCTTCTCGACCAGTGCTTTAAACTCACAGAACTTCGCGAATGTATCGCTCTTCTTATGCATGAAGAAGATCCAGCACTTTCGAGAGAAATCATCAACAAAGATCACATAATACTTGTGCTTTGCTGTCGAAGCAACTGAGAAAGGACCACACACGTCTGTGTGAACTCTCTCAAGGATCGTCGTGGCGCGACTATCCTTCTCGTGAAAGGTGGCTTTCACATACTTCCCTAAAGTACACCCCTTGCAACGATCTGTTGCCTTGGTCTTGTCAAACCCATTAGGGAAATCCACAACGAGATCACCAAAGCTCATGGTGAAGAGTGGCCCAATCTCATGACCTTGTTTCATACATCTGTATCCCAGCTCACCACTTCTTCCACTTCTTCGCCTGTTACTGCCTGTGCTCTTCTTCTGTTGATAAAGGTTCTTGACTGAAACTATCTTGGTCTCTCCGGTTGTCTTCTTCTTGTCGGGGAAAGCTTTTCATGTTTGAAGACCACATCATACCTTGTCTTCCAACATCGCCACGGAAGATCAGTTCTTCAACAATCACGGAGACATACGATACTTTGCTGTCTACAGTTTTACCCGGACTCCCTCTCAAAAATGGTACCGATACCGGTCGCACTGTATCTACCATCATCGCCCATCTCGATGTGCACTCCAAGATCTTTTTCCTCCAGATCTGAAAACAGATCTCGATCTCCGGTCATGTGAAATGACGCACCAATGTCCAAGAACCATACTGATCCCATCACACTTGAAACCAAGCATGCGATCAGTGAAAAATCCAGTTCGAATTGAGAAGCCAATGCCTCTCCCGCTGCAGATCCAGCAACCTTCTTATTTTTCTTCTTCTGTGGACAATTTGTGGCATAGTGTCCGTGCTGGTGACAGTGAAAACATTTCACCTTGGACATGTCTTGCTTCTTGCCTTTCGCACCAGACTGAGAAGCCTTCTTGCTCTTCCCCTTCTTTGCTTTGGCAGCCAAAGCGCAATTTTCTTCATCAGATACCTTTGATGAAGATCCGTCCCTGGTAGTCCTCCTTATCTCCTCTTGCATGAGATCTGCCCAAAGTCGCTCCCATCCTGGCAACTTCTCCCGACCATTGATAGAGTCCTAATAGGAATGCCAAGCGTTTGGAAGACCAAGGAGAGCCAGGTCTACCATGTCCTCTTCTTCGACGGAATGCACCGCCCAACTCATCTACTGCGGTGGAGATGAACTTCGTGGTCGCCGCGTCTTTGTCCTTTCCTCATCTTAATGTTTCTGCGCTTAATCCTTGAGCGCAAACCCTATTGAGCAGCTGCCACTCTTGCGGAATAGATACATCACTTTCCCTGTCAAATATGGAGAAGCACCATGCGCTGGATACAATGTGATCCTTTACGCCTCAATAAGTCCTTCGACATTTCGCCATCTTTTGCCGCTTCCAGCACCAGCGAGGATCGGTAGGCTTTTGGACATCCATATCTACGAACTCCTTCAGCCCATTATCTTCTAATACTGCCTCCATCCGATCTTTCCATGCAACATAATTCGAACTGCCTTCAAGAGCATATTCGAGTCGCAAACCGTTGAAAGACATTTCAACTCCGGCACCAAGAAAACAAACTGCTGCAAAATTCGAATTCCAAACTCAAAAACTCAACTGCTTCTGGATCTATGAGAACAAATTATTTCTAGCACAGAGATCGACTGTAAGGGCATTTACTGGATATATCACCTTTCAGAGAAAGGATGGATCCAGAGGCTACCTGGCCCGTTACAGACTCTGTCTACCAAAATAATATTGTAATCACTGCAATAGATCCCGATGATTAATTCGCTCCGATACCATGTAGAAATTTGTTGAATAATGAAGATTTATCCACTGAGATTATCCTGATCATACATTAATTTGAATTCATGTATAACACATAACCTCTTCTACAATCAATCATCAATTTGCGGAAAATAGAAACAGTCGCATGCACACATAAACACAATATGTATTGGGGAAAGCTGATAGCTGAAAACCCCCAGCTATTTGTATATTATAATAGAAGAGAACATGTAACAATCTCAGTACAATACTCCTCACAAGTACTCAGTACTGTCTCCAAAAGTTACACGCAAACTAGCTCAGTTTTGAACAAGTCACAAGTTCAAAACTCATCCACTAATTGCCTGCCTCTATTGCGCAATCCAAGTTGGTTCAAATGAGAGATCCGAGTTCGAATCTCCTTGGCTTCAACTGCGCAATCCTCATGGGCAATCTCCTCTAATGCTTGTGTTCGGTCTAGCCTTTGTTCTTTATGTAACCTAATATGAAGCATCTGTCCTTTCATCTATCTTCTTGGTCTCCATGACTTGTCCATGTACATGGTAAAATGATGTGACCTAACCAGGTTGAATAATGAGTTAATAATTAGTGAATTTAATAATATTTAATTCACTCCACTCATTACTAGTTGATTAGCTAGTTAAACTAATCACAACTAGTTCAACTAAGTTAAACCGAACACAACTCCACCAACTGTCTCGTCAACTCCACCAAACTCTGCCACTGAAGTCCTAACTGAAGTCAACCATGCATGAGCTCACCAAACCCCAAGGAATAGCGTAATTCCTTCTGTCAGATGCATGGGCCACATCCGTAGCTCCAACTGAAGTGCTGTAAGAGAATAAGCTGAAGTTTAGAGTCCAAATATTATTAAGGGCTAATAATATTTGACTGACCTATTTTTAGACAGGCAGTCTAAAAATAGACTTCGACCTGTATGTCTAAAAATAGAGGTCCATCTATTTTACCAACTCGACCAATCATCCAAGAATAGCATACTGCAACTCCTAGACCATGCTCCATATGTCTAAAAATAGACATAGTCTAAAAATAGACTTTGCGCCAAAAATAGCCTGCGGGCCCACTTAGTGAAGGCGACTTCATTTCACTAAGCTCCATCATCTTGTTGCATTTTCAACAATAATTGTGTTGAGCTCTTCATCTTAGTGTGAAAGAGATGTTGTAATGTCTTATCTTGTAAACATTTTGACTAGTTCAAATTACATAAAAATAAAAATAAAAATAAGGGATAGCATGAGCAGGAGGGGTGATATAGTGCCGCGAAGAATATGGATACTAGGCACAACCACAAATAATAAGGCCGAATTCCTAACATTGTGGAAAGGATTGGACATCCCTAAAAATAACACATTAGAAAGCTCAAAATTCCGAGGATTCCATAATAGTCATTAAAATGATTTCAAAGTCCCATTTGTCAAGACAACTCTATGAGGATTTCATAATAGTCATTAAAATGATTTCGAAGTCTCATTTGTCAAGACAACTCCATAATCGAGTAGTCTTTAGTGCGACTTTTTGAAGGCTTTTTCGAAGGATTTTTCAGGGATAATTTCTCTAAAATCTAGTCGGCAGTGAAAAAACGAGTTTAAATAACATAAATCAAGATTTTCCCTCAAATTTTTTCTTGTAACTAGAAACTCCAAAAAATCACACTAAAGACAACTCCAATAATAATTCTCTAAAATAATTTTTTTAAAGAAATCTCCCTCTTTCATGTCCGAGGACACTTAAATGGAATGGAGAGGTTGATGGTATGGCGAATCGAGGAGTGAAAATGAGAGTGAGAGCCCTTAAAATTAAATGGAATTGATAAGGGTCTAATCAATTGAATTTAAGGTTGGTTCAAAGATGGCGACGACATGAAATCTTAATCTCGGGTATTAAATCCCCACATGCAGGACAAATTGGGAATGTTGTTTGATAAGAAGTCCTCTCGGAGGATTAAGCTTTGTACGTGGTATCTCTGGGAGATCAGCTTTATTTCCCAAGCGCGATGTGGTCAAGACGATGGATAGATGGCAAAAATTTATCTCTGGAGCTGTGGGTTCCAAACATGTATTAATGGAGCAGAGTTGTTTGCAATCCTCCCCTCATGCCTTCATAAATTTTCTACCGGGAATGTTGGTTTGGTATCTCGAGAAGGACGAGTTTGAAAATGACATGAAGATCAACGAAGATCTGGTTTTAATGGCTGGGAGCCCAGATGAAGAAGGCTTATTTATAGTCATATTGACAATGCCAATAATTTTCTATATGTGTATGAGAAAATTGTTTATTTTAAATTTGTAAATAGAGTTTTTACAGTGTTTAAAATAGATATTGAAATTACTCTGCCAATTTTTAAGTCTTTTTTAAAAGATTGAAATTATTATTGTGTTGGTTTATCAAATGCTACTCCAATTCCAATTACCAAATTGTTATAAAACTTTTCAAATGTTGCAAGAATTTCAATTCACTGTTTCACATTCACAAATAGATTTAATATTAATATTAAGTATATGATCTTTATTTTTTAAAATTTGTAAATAGAGTTTCTGCGGCTTTTACAAAATATTAAAGTTAGATTTTGCAGAACATTAAATTTATATAAATGTATTAAAAAAAGAAAAATTATAATCTTGCAACTAAATTTTAATCCAAAAAAATTAATTACACCATTTACAAAGAAAAATTAAATTACAATATTGCAACCAAATTTTAATCAAAAAAAAATCAACTACACTATTTAACATACATAGAATACACAAAATACTTTTATTTTTAAATGATAAGAGTATAAATACTTTTATTTTTAAATGATAAGAGTATAGTTAACTCCCACATTTGCTTTGAGTTAGGTGCAAAAGACTATCAAAGATGTCTTGAAATTGTATACCCACGTTTTTTTTTATTCTAACACTCTTTATTGTGAATACACAAAATACTTTTATTTTTAAATAATAAGAGCATAGTTAACTCTCACATTTGCTTTGTGCTTTGAGTTTGGTGTAAAAGACTATAAAAAAATATCTTGAAATTGTATATATTTTTTTAATTGTAACACTCTGTATTGTGAATACACAAAATGCTTTATTTTTAAATGATAAGAGCATAGTTAACTCTCACATTTTCTTTGAATTAGGTACAAAAGACTATCAAAGATGTTTTGAAATTGTATACACGTTTTTTTTTTAACACTCTTTATTGTTGTGAACATTGATGCAACAAGATTTTATCAAGAAAAATGGTAGGTAACTTGAATAAGTCTTAACACTCACATGTTTTTTTTTGTAACACTCTTTATTGTTGTGAACATTGATGCAAACAAGATTTTATCAAAAAAAATGGTAGGTAACTTGAATAAGTCTTAACACTCACATATTCATCGAACAAAAAAATTAAATTAATTAGGAAAGTTAGTGGTGAAATTGATTACCTATCTCACTTTATATTCTAATAAAATATGAAATTTAAGTTAGCTTGTAAAAATTAACTATTGTTTTTGTATTTATATTAATATATTTTAAATGATTATTTTATTTATTTAAAAAGATGAATGAATGTGATTTTAATGGCGAATTTATGAATCCATGGAAGGAATCATATGTACTTCAAGAAATTTGATCTATTTCAATATTTAAAATAAAAACAAAAACAAACACAAAAAACTAAAACAAAACAATTCAACTACACCATTTAACATACACCGAATACATAATATCTTTATATTTTAAATGATAAGAGCATAGTTGATCCTTTAGAATTAGCGAATTAGGTATAGTCCTATCAAAGATGTTTTAAAATTGTATTTTCATGTATTTTTATTATAAATAAAGCTTATATTTTTTTAGTAATTATAATTATCAATTATACAGATTAAGATCTACCAAGTGCCAAGAGGGATTAAATCTCTTGAGATGCAAACCTTTTTCAAGAGTGGAAAGAGATTTGATCCCTCTCCCCGCTTGGTAGATCGGGAGTTAAAATGGATCTAAACTAGTTTAGATATAGAAACTATTTTTTTAGTAATTATAATTATCAATTATACAGATTAAGTCTTGATCTACGAAATGCCAAGAGGGATTAAATCTGTTAGATCTCAGACTTTTGTGATCCATAATGTAGATAAAATGTCTTTCGGATTAATCAAATCATTAGGATTTGGTCGACGTTTCGAATCATCTAATGTGGTTCATCCTTAGGACAAGGTGAAGAAAGAAACTGATCTCATTGAATAAATAATAAGGATGTGTTATTGCACAATGCTAGCTATTAAAACTAACTGTTTTTTTTTCTAAGTAATACTAATTCTATTAAATCATCAAACAAAGTTTACATGTCGCATCCTTAGCCATGGATAAATCCATGTCTGAGGGATAGTTCAGAAAACTGCTGGTCAAAACTAGACCGCCTCGGGTGGGGAAATCGGCCAATATAGTCCAAACATACCAGGCTACCCTTGGCGGGAAACCAGCCTTTAACATTGTACAAAAAGAGACTAAAAAGACAAACAAGAGATGCATCCAAATCCTGCAAACTAAGAAGCTCAACAAAGTCCTGCTAGGGAGGGCTTCCATGCTCGTCGCTGGATGGAGAATCCTCCTCGAGGATGCGGTAGAGGTACCCATAATCCAACTGATCAATGTCTTCATGCTGCTCACGAGGGGAGGGCAGAAGACCGAGCCTTTCTCTGAGAATGTTCGGAGGACCAACATCCTGCAGAGAAGTAGAAATGTCCAAAGCACCAGTAGCTTGGGGAGTTTCCTTGCCTTTCATAGAATCCGATAAATTGAGCCCTGACATCTGCAAGTCCTCATCTGGCCTGAAGTCATCGTTGTTCGAAGAGGGGCTGGAGGCTGGCTTCACTGGAAGCACCTTGAGCTTGCGAGGAAGGAAGGGCGGCTCGGCCGAAAAGGTCAACTTGCGGGCACGCTTCTTGTCGTGGGAGAAGGATGGTGCAGCTAGAGGAGGCGAAGGAAAACCAGAAGGGACGAGGGGGTTAAAGTGCGGAGCAGGCACAGGGAAGGGAGGAAACATATCGACGAGGTCCCAAGAGGCCAGGGAATTCAAGTCCAAAGGGATATCCATGGGCAGGGGAGGACGCGAGGGGATTCCTCTTCCCCCTCTACGGCTGGGCTGGTGATGGCGACGCGACATTATGGCCAACACAGATGGATCTCGTGAAGACGAAGGTGCAACTGCAGAGGCAGGGGCCCAAAGACGCCGCACTAGAGCTGAAGACGACTGAAGCAGGAGGAGCAGAGGAATAGCAACCAGGGAGGGATGGAAAGCCAAAGGCGGGGCGGGAAGATAGATCACCATACTGAACATAGGAGTAATTATCCAACTTGCTGGGTACGTATGAGTTAAGGTGGCAGATGGGAATTTTAGTCCCTGCCCATGCGAAAATTGATAGCAGTGTGCGGCCCAAGGGAGGGGCGCATTGGCCTGCCATGTGGTGAGCCACATGGCCCCCTCGTGGAGATCAGACAAGCTGTGAACCACTCGCATACGGGGGATGGTTGTCATTGTGCACCAGAAGATTGCAATCCTGGAGGAGAGCTTCATCACGAGTAGAGGAAAGAGGCCCAACCCAGATGGGTTCATGGTGAAGGACTCCTTTGTTGGCCAGGAGGTCCGCAACTTTGTTGGCTGAGCACCGAACATGGCTGAAGTCTATTGCCGTGTCGACGCGCATTCTTTGCTCGAGTGCTTTGATCATAGAGACTAGGCACCAGCTTTTGATGAGGTTAGAGGCGAAAGAGCTGGCCTGGAGTCGCTTAGCCATATTGATTAAAATATGAGAGTCACCTTCAATAATAAGGGGGAACAAGTGATGCTCCCTGGCAAGGATGAGACCTTGGAGCAGACCTTCAAGTTCTGTTGAGTTGTTGGTGTCCCATCCAAGACAACCAAAGAAGAGTAAGTGCACCTGGCTAAGGGAATCTCCAAAAATTCCTCCATAACCTACTCTCCCCAGGTTCCCCTTAGAAGCCCCATCAAAATTGAGCTTGTAATGTCCTGGTGGCAGAGGAATCCATCGATCAAGAGAGGTCATCTTTTGGTTTGAGGGGGGCTTAGGGATGGCCGCCAAATGTAACTGTAAATTCCAGTTGGCCCATATAATTTGCTCACTTTGGAGTGAGGGAATGTCCTCTTCCTTCCAATGACACAGGGCTAAAATCTCTTGAATGTGACTGCAGACCATGTTCCAAAGAATTTTCGTGGAAGTGTGTTGATCCTTGAAGATTCAGCGATTATGCTCTTTCCATAGCACCCAAAGTAAGTGCCCTAGTATCATGATCCATAGAGTATTGAGAATGTTACATTGAAAAGGAGTGGAAGGCCAGCTGCGAATGGTGTCGATGATGCTCCCCACTATTCTGTTCGATTTTCTGCAGAGAAGGACCACTTTGTCCCAAAGTACTGTGGCCATTCCATATTCATTGAAAAGATGTTCAAAGGCCTCTTCCATAGTGCTGCAGTTGGGACACTTGGATGGACCTATGAAACCTTTCTTGCAAAGGTTGTCCCATGTGAGGAGTCGTCGTTTACTGAGAAGCTAGAGAAAGGTTGAAATTTTGGGCTAGTTCTTCGAGTGCCAGACTTTCTCCCATACTACATCAGGTTGCGAAGCTAGGAGAGAAATGCTATAAGCTTCCGTAGTGGTGAACGAGCCAGTGGTAGAATAGCCCCAACAGAGATTGTCGAGATCTTCCGAGATGCGAATCTATCTCTTGTGAAGTTCTTCAGCGATGTCCTCAGTGAGTGTGAGCCCAAAGTGAGAGTGCAGATGGTCAACCATGAGCCATTGTCTAAAAAGGCTAGTTGGAGAGGCGGGCCAGGTCCAAAAGGTGCCAAAATTTTGAGGAGATAGATGTGCAATCGTGCCGTGCCAGTCAGAAGTGGGAAAGAGGTCTACTAACTTCAGCATTTTTTGCCAAGAATCGTGCCAAAAGTTCGCTGATCCTCCTGACTTGACTTTCCAGAAGCTGTGGTCTCAAACAAGTGCTCTGTGCTGACTAGACACCTTCCAGATGAGTGAACCTGCTTGATCAGTATCAAAATGAATGAGATCCTTTTGCGCCTAGTTCCGAGAATATTTGGCTGTCCACATTTGTGCCCACGGACTACTTGCATTGGACACCCAATGCCACCAAATTTTTTCTCCCATGACTTTGTTACTGAGATGAGGGTCTCGTAGCCCCAAACCACCATTTTCTTGGGGGTACATACATCCTGCTAGCTCACTAAAGCCCATTTCCGTCTTGCTTTAGCTCCTCCCCAAAGAAAATTGTATTGAAGGTTCCAAATAGCCTTGAGAACCCATTTGGGTGCCGCTAACATGGAGAAGAGGTACAAAGGCATTGCTTGGAGGACCAATTTGACTAAGACAAGTCGACTCATGAGATTCAGAGCCCGGTAGGTCCATAGAGTTAGCATGTTTTCCAGTTTATCTAACAATTCCTTCCAAGACAAGTGCTTGAGGATGGAATCAGTAAGTGGTGCACCTAGATATTTGGAGGGCAGCACTGCTGTTGTAAATCCCAAAATGCGGGCAATATTGAGTTGTGTGATGATGGGAGTATTAAAAAAGAAAACTTGGGATTTAGAATTGTTTACCGAGGGGCTGGAAGCCAGAGAGAAGCAATCCAAAATGGATCTGAGAGTGGACGCCTCTTGAACAGAGGGGTGGCCAAAGAGCATGTTTTCATCCACAAATTGCTGATGTGAGAGGGGAGGGCAATGGTGGAGACTGAGGCCGCGAAGGGAGCAATCTTGAATGTGAAATTTTAGCAATTTTCCTAGGCCTTCTTCCAAAATCACAAAGAGGAAAGGGGATAGAGGGTCCCCTTGCCGAATACCATGAGAGAGGTGGAAAGGGGGAGAAGGAGAACCGTTAATAAGAATAGAATAGAGAGGGGAGGAGATGAGGCTAAGGATCCATCTAATCCATGTTTGGCTAAAACCAAATGCCTTTAGCATTTTCTGAATATAATGCCAACTGAGTTTATCAAAGGCTTTCGAGAGATCTATCTTAAGCAACATTCTAGGGATTTTATGGGATCGCAAGGAGTGGGATACCTCATGCATCAGGATAATTCCATCCAAGATATGCCTACCTTTAACATAGCTGGTTTGCTTAGGGGAAATGAGGAGAGGCAGAAGGGTTTTAAGGCGATTGGCCACAACTTTGGAGACAAGCTTATAAAGAACATTGCAAAGGGAAATGGGATGGAATTTGTTGGGGATAGAGGCTTGATCCTCTTTGGGAATGAGGGAAATGAAGGTGGAATTTAGAGCAAGGAGCATCCAGTGCATAGCGCGGGATTCTTCCACCATCCCCCAGATCTCCTGCCTGAGATCCTGCCAGAAGAAGTGAAAGAAATTGGAAATGAACCCATCAAGGCCAAGAGCCTTACCTGCTTTGCGCTGAGCCATGGCATGATCTACCTCCTCGATTTGGATGGGACAGAGTAGCATCTAGTTGTGTTCCTCAATGATCAAGGCTGGTATGTGTCTAGTGATTTTTTCAATGACCTCCTGGTGATCCAAGGGCGGCTCCGTGAGGGTGTCCTTAAAATGATTCAAAAGCTCCTGTTCAATTTATTCATGTGTTTCCAGGTTTAATCCTTGTTCATTGTGAATAATGGAGATGTGATTGGCCATTCTTCTTTGAATGGTAGAGCGGTGGAAGAAGGAGGTGTTCTTCTCTCCCTCTTTAAGCCAACGAATTCTGGATTTTTTCTTCCAAAACATTTCCTCCTAAAGCTCTCTTTCCTCTATGTAAGATTTGAGCTCCTTCTCCAGAGCATCGAGGGCCTCGGTCCTCCCTAAACTGATAAGTTCTTGCTGAAGATTTTCCATTTGAACCTGTAGATCGCAATGTCCTTGAAAAATGTTGCCAAAGGTATTTTGGTTCCAAAGTTTCAGTTTAGCTTTAATGATTTTAAGCTTCTGCTGTATATTGTACATAATGGAGCCATTCTGCAGGGGAATGGTGTGCCACTAATGCATCACCATGTCCCTGAAGCCTGGATGAGGAAGCCAGAATTGCTCAAACCGGAAGGGTTTAGGCCTTCCCATAGACCCTCGTTCCCACTGAAGTTGGATGGGCCAGTGGTCCGATCATGCCGTTGGTAGAATGGTGGAGAAGATATCCCCTCGGGCGTGGATGATGGGATCTGAGATTAGGAAGCGATCTAGACGTGAGGCAATGAATTGGTTCCCCAATCGTCGATTGTTCCATGTATGCAAGCCATTAGTAGTTGGGATGTCCATAAGGCGGTTTTGGTTGATGAAATTTTTGAAGTGCAGAGAGTCATATTCAAGAATAGAATGTCCACCCCGTTTTTTGAAGACTAGTGATCATGTTAAAATCCCCTCCCAGGATCCAGAATTGCTGAGAGTTTAAATCGCGTAGAGAAGAGAGATCATCCAAGACTTGAATTTTACTAGCAACGATTTGAGGGAAATGTACATTAGTAAGCAAGCCTTTGATGCTTGTGCCAATAAGGTGAAAGGAGGCTTGAATAAAATAATGGGAGGCATGAAAGTGAGAGAGGGAAAGGATGGAGGGATCCTAGGTGATGGAAATGCCCCCAGAGGCCCTAACTGAATAAAAAACAGTGGTATCACAACCCGGCCAGAGGCGGGATAGAATTGAATGGAAGGTAGAACTGGAACATTTAGTTTCCTGCATGAAAAAAATGGTAGGTTTATTGCGCTTGAGACTATTTTTTTATCATTCGGCACTTTGAGGGACTATTTATCCCTCTAATATTCCATGAAGTGACTTTCATCATAAACTTGGAGGTTTCAGAGCTTTGAAGAATCTTGTCAACTTGGGGTATCTCCCAGATTCAACCAATTGATTCCCCCAGCATGATTAACTGTTGTAGATCTGTAGATCGACCCCGCTTCCTTGATTCTCTGATGATATTGATTGTTTCCCTGGGTATGAGATCCCCTTGAATGCCAAGATGAGCACTACCCTTTAAAAATTGTGCCTTCAAAAGTGCTTCCTCTAGACTATCAATCTGTCTGGGCGGGATAGTATGGTACTCCTTAGAATCACACGCCTTTTCCAACCTTGTTAGATCAAGATCTCCAAAATAAATAGACTTTGGTTCTTCAAACATATAGGTAAATGTTTCAGGGTCAGATCTAACATTGGGATTGCTGGGTGGATCTAAGGTGGCTTGGAGATCCAGATCCATGTCCGTAGTCGCCTTAGGGCAGTGATTTTGGGCGGGATCAGAATGCGAAAGTGGGGGAGCCTTCGAAGGACTGGAGGGTGTAGATTGTTAGCCAAAAAATTGAATAGACCCTCAAGGGGGGGGATAGAGCCAAAGGAGGGTAGCGTAGAGGAAGAGGGGTCAGGACGGGGATCAACAACCTCGTGATCTAAGCCAAGATCAGCTAGGACTTGGAAGCTGTTGCTCGAGGAGGGGCCTTTCGAGGAGGGGGAGGGTTGGGAGGGGTTAGGAGGGGGAAGGGGTTTCTTGGAGAATCTTTTTTTGTTGGAGATCCATGTGAATCCATCAGGATCAGAGGCATTAGGAGGACCAGAAGGGGCAGGGGGACGAATTTGAGGGAAATCCCTGAACAAATGGCCATGCATACGACATTTTCTACACATAAAAGGAACATGTTCGTAATCTATAGATTGGATCCACTCGAAGTCTTCGTGCTAGAGACTTACCGAATCAGGGAGGGCTTTTGCAAGATGCATGTATACACAGATGCGAGCGTAAGCAGTATATCTGTTGTATTTGGTTTCTTCAACAATTTTGATGAATGTGCCAAGGCAGTTGCCAATCTCCTTGAGGGTGATCTCTTCCCAATATTCCTGGGGCAGGGAGTATAAACGGATCCAAACTGGAGCCTAGTTGAAGTCTTCCTTATCTGGATCGAAGTGCTCCACCCAATCCTGTAGATAAAGCCCTGCGGCGTTAAAAAATAAGGGCCTCCATCCATGACTCTATTTTTATCTTTGATGCAGGCGAAGATGATGTTAAAGAAGCCTTTAGGGCCTAGCTGAACGTCCACCTGCCCTTTTGGTTTCCATTTGGCTTTAATCCATCTAGTTAGGGCTTTCTCAGTAGGCCATAGACCAATAAACTTACCGATCAATGCATGATCGTGCATGTATTGTATGCATCCATTGATTTTATCTACAGGGAGGTGTAGCTCGGGTCTTTTTGTTTTGATCGAGATGCAGGTTGCATATCTCACTGAATGCGCATCTTTGGGTCTGATCCCATTGCTGGGGCAATGCAGGCCTCGTGGAGAGGTTGGATCTAATGGCTCAGTGGCTGGCGTTGCACGAGCATACATATCAACATTGAGCAAGGGATTAGGGATGTCATATCCGCTTGGATCCCCAGGTATGGGGGGGGTTACAGCCCCCCTCCCTTTGGAAACCGGCATGTTGAAGACCAACAGCGTAAGCTATGCAGAAGACATAGAAGAGAATCCAGAAGCAGTGGCGGCGCTAGCAGAGCAGCGTAAGGGAAGCCCTAGGGATTCAGGGCCATCCTTCAAACTCAGATCTCAGATCCTCTTTCTCCATTATTTCCCATAATCTATTAAAACTAACTGTTATTAGGGTAGTTAATTAGTTATAATATTCAAATTATTTAATTTTTTAAGAAATATTATATAATATTCAAAGTATTTAAGTTCTTAAGAAATATTATTAAAAAGGGGTTTTTTTTTTTTGGGTAAATGAGGCTAATCTATATTAATTCAAAAATAGAACAGTACATATGCTAAAGGTTGAGTTGGTAAGCTGCGCTTAACCAATCCCAGCCTTTTTTTCACTAGTAAGGGGTTGCCTCCATGAAGGAAACTAGCCTGGAAAGTACATGAAACAAAATATTATAAAATGTGTTGTAGCACCAGTGAAAATAGAAATTTTGTGATAATAGCAAGCATGAAAAGAAACCAGGAAGATCTGAGCTGCAATGCAGTCATTATTATTTGAAATCATCATCTTTGTCTGGATCTTCCTCCACTATGGGATAGGCATACGCTTGCGCGAAAACTTCCTCTTCAGCGTTGACTAGACGCGGAGGCTTGGAGATCGGTGCACAGAGGATGTGAGCCACTGGGTACTCGACATCTGGGACTCGCTTCTAGGTACCTTCTGAGTCCATTATCCAAACATTTGTGTCATCCCCATCATCTTCCTATGCCGGGAGAGGCTCAATATTGCGAGGCAAGGGGTGCTCCTGGTGCGCAATGGTGGTCTTCCTTGGTCCACTTCTGCCTCTCTGCAAAACATGAGTGGGGGCCTCCTCCTCCTGGTCGAGTTCAGGGCTCTGGGGCACTTCTCTAGTGTGACTGCTCGAGGAGGAGCCTTCAACAGATTCCAGGCGATTATCCGGCCCCCGGTGGTAGCGACCGGGGAGCGCAGCTCTCTGGCCTCCTCTGATAGTTCTTTGTCGCAGCCTAGGTGCCATGATCAGCTGAAGCAGAGGATTGATGGGGGTTTGAGAGGAAGGGAGGAACAGATATGAACCGAGGAGGGAGGTGTGAAGCAAGGTGCTAGTGGACAGGGAGGTGCATTGAAGGGGAATGCACGACATGGGCCACAGGATTATGAGAGCACCCAAGCTTATGGAGCTAGAAAAACAGATGGAGATGGGGTGAGTCACGTAATTAGGGGGAGCGTAGCCAGGGGAATTCTATGCAGCGCATCACTAGGGGGGAAGTTGCGCGACAGACTGGGAATGCGGGAGGGCAAGAACTGAAACAATAGATAAACCCGAAGGAACAGACTATGAGTCACTTTGTGCTGAAGGTCCTTCCCTTTAATAGGCCTGTGACACATGCGAAGTTGCTGAGCATTATTGTGCCTCACACACAATTGCGTGTTGTAACGGTTTTCATGAGTAGGCATGTGCGAAGAGTTATGGCCAAGCGGCATGTCAATCCAGGAGATCATTCAAAACAATTGTTGTAGAGAGGTACCCAAGAGGGGATGATGTTGTCCAAGCGTGTCTTCATTATGCCTTATCTCTGTCATCTCATGTAGATGATTGCAAGAGTGTGGTTCCACGTCGAGTGAAGACCTGCGGTACAGATCTTCGTCCTCTTGAGCGTGGGAGAGGCAGTTATCATGCGTACTTTTGTTGTCACCCACATCCGGGGATTAAAAAGGGGTAATTGAATAATATAGAATAATTTAATATTGAATAATTAATAAAATGATTAAATTTTAGCTATTATAGAGTAGGGGTAAATAATAACAACGGGAATAATCATAAAGTTTTTAAGAAATATTATTAAAAAAAGGGTTTAATGAATAATCTAGAAAATTTTTAAAATGAATAAATTTTAATTATTATAATAAGCGGAGAAGGCAAGAGCAAAAATAAAAATAAAAATAAAAAAATAAAAAATATTGGCTATATAAACATTTTAATAAAAATTTAAGAAACATTATTGCAATATAATTCAAGGGATAATATATAAGATAATGAAATTATATAAAAAATATACTAACAAAAAAAAGACCTAAAGGATAAAGATACAATAGGAAAATTTAAAAACCAAGGGACGAAAATAAAACCAAAGAGAGAAGAAAGAAATAAAGCCAAAAGGTGAAAGGAACCAACACAAGGGGGATAAATCACCTGGAGAGGGCCAGAGTCCAACTCTTACTTAATTTCCACCCATCATCTCCGTTGAGATTCTTAGGATGCCTCTCAATTTCAAAAGCCTCCCTAAGCTTCCTATGATGGAAGTGATCCACCTTAGCAATGACTTTTGAGTCTTCAATGCATACATGGTGACACGATATATCAGCATGTTCTGCAAGAGCAGAAGTGCGAGATCGATTGTGCATAATGTCTGCAACATGCTCATGAATTCTTTATCTAATGGATCGACCGGTTTCCCCAATATAGGGAGTACCACAGGAGCAAGGAACCATATAAACACCTTTCATGTCTTTTGGGTCTATAGGGTCCTTGACAGATCCAAGAGAATTCTTGATAGTATAGAGAGGTTTGAACGAAGAGGAGACATTATTTTTCCTAAGGACATTGACAATTCCGTCCGTGGTCCCTTGGATAAATGGAATATTAACCTTGGAGATAGGACCCATCTGATTAGAATTGTCTCTTAAGCCTTTAAAGGCTTTTTGAAAGGCCTTACGACCTTGAGATCTGCTATACCTTGAGAATATTAGTAATTATAATTATCAATTATACAGATTAAGATCTACCAAGTGCCAAGAGGGATTAAATCTCTTGAGATGAAAACATTTTTTAAGAGTGGAAAGAGATTTGATCCCTCTCCCCGCTTGGTAGATCGGGAGTTAAAATGGATCTAAACTAGTTTAGATATAGAAACTGTTTTTTTAGTAATTATAATTATCAATTATACAGATTAAGTCTTGATCTACGAAATGCCAAGAGGGATTAAATATGTTAGATCTCAGACTTTTGTGATCCATAATGTAGATAAAATGTCTTTCGGATTAATCACATCATTAGGATTTGGTCAATGTTTTAAACCATCTAATGTGGTTCATCCTTAGGACAAGGTGAAGAAAGAAACCGATCTCGTTGAATAAATAATAAGGATGTGTTATTGCCCGGTGCTAGCTATTAAAACTAACTATTTTTTTTTCTAAGTAATACTAATTCTGTTAGATCATCAAACAAAGTTTACATGTCTCATCCTCAGCCATGGATAAATCCATGTCTGAGGGATAGTTTAGAAAACTGCTGGTCAAAACTAGACTGCCCCGGGTGGGGAAACTAGCCAATGTAGTCCAAACATACCAGGCTGCCCTTGGCGGGAAACCAGCCTTTAAAATTGTAAAAAAAGAGACTAAAAAGACAAACAAGAGATGCATCCAAATCCTGCAAACTAAGAAGCTCAACAAAGTCCTGCTAGGGAGGGCTTCCATCCTCGAGGATGCGGCAGATGTACCCATAATCCAGTTGATCAATGTCTTCATGTTGCTCGTGAGGGGAGGGCGGAAGACCGAGCCTTTCTGCGGGAATGTCCAGAGGACCAGCATCCTACAGAGAAGTAGAAATGTCCAAAGCACTAGTAGCTTGGAGAGTTTCCTTGCCTTTCATAGAATCCGATAAACTGAGCCCTGGAATTTGCAAGTACTCATATGGCCTGAAGTCATCGTCGTCCGAAGAGGGGCTGGAGGCTGGCTGCACTGGAAGCGCCTTGAGCTTGCGAGGAAGGAAGGGCAGCTCAGCCGAAAAGGTTGACTTGCGGGCACGTTTCTTGCCGTAGGAGCAGGATGGTGCAGCTAGAGGAGGCAAAGGAAAACCAGAAGGGATGAGGGGGTCAAAGTGCAGAGTAGGCACGGGGAAGGGAGGAAACAGATCGACGGGGTCCCAAGAGGCCGGGGAATTCAAGTCCAAAGGGATATCCATGGGTAGGGGAGGATGCGAGGGGATTCCTCTTCCCCCTCTACGGCTAGGCTGGCGATGGCGACGCGGAATTATGGCCAACATAGATGGATATTGCGAAGACGGAGGCGCAACTGCAGAGGCAGGGGCCCAAAGACGCCGCACCAGAGCTGAAGACGGTTGAAGCAGGAGGAGTGGAGGAATAGCAACCAGGGAGGGATGGAAAGCCAAAGGCGGGGTGGGAAGATAGATCACCATACTGAACATAGGAGTAATTATCCAACTTGCTGGGTACGTATGAGTTAAGGTGGCACATGAGAATTTAAGTCCTTGCCCACGCGAAAATTGATAGCAGTGTGCGGCCCAAGGGAGGGGCACATTGGCGCGCCATGTGGTGAGCCACATGGCCACTTCGTGGAGATCAGACAAGTTGTGAACCACCTGCATCTGGGGGATGGTTGGCATTGTGCACCAGAAGAGTGCAGTCCTGGAGGAGAGCTTCATCATGAGTAGAGGAAAGAGGCCTAGCCCAGATGGGTTCGTGGTGAAGGACTCCTTTGTTGGCCAGGAGGTCCGCAAATTTGTTGGCCTAACGCCAAACAGGCTAAAGTCTATTGTTGTGTCGATGCGCATTCTTTGCTTGAGCGCTTTGATCCTGGAGGCTAGGCGCCAAATTTTGATGAGGTTAGAGGCAGAGGAGCCGACCTGGAGTCGCTTAGCCATATTGATTAAAAATCTGAGAGTCACCTTCAATACTAAGGGGGAACAAGTGATGCTCCCTGGCAAGGATGAGCCCTTGGATAAGACCTTCAAGTTTTGCTGAGTTGTTGGTGTCCCATCCAAGACAACCGAAGAGGAGTAAGTGCACCCAGCCAAGGGAAGTTCTAAAAACTCCTCCATAACCCGCTCTCCCTAGGTTCCCCTTAGAAGCCTCGTCAAAATTGAGCTCGTAATGTCCTGGTGGCGGAGGAATCCATCGATCAGGAGAGGTCATCTTTTGGTTTGAGGGGGGCCCAGGGATGGCTGTCAAATGTAACCGTAAATTCCAATTGGCCCATATAATTTGCTCACTTTGAAGTGAGGGCATGTCCTCTTCCTTCCAATGACGCAGGGCTAGAGTCTCCTGAATGTGACTGCAGATCATGTTCCAAAGAGTGTCCATGGAAGTGCGTTGATCCTTGAAGATTCGGCTATTACGCTCTTTCCATAGCTCCCAAAGTAAGTGCCCTGGTATCATGATCCATAGAGTATTGAGAATGTGACATTGAAAAGGAGTGGAAGGCCAGCTGCGAATGGTGTCGATGATGCTCCCCACTATTCTGTTCGATTTTTGCAGAGAAGGACCACTTTGTGCCAAAGTACTGTGGCCATTCCACATTCATTGAAAAGGTGTTCAAAGGTCTCTTCCGTAGTGCCACAATTGGGACACTTGGATGGACCTATGAAACCTTTCTTGCAAAGGTTGTCCCATGTGAGGATTCGAAGTTTACTGAGAAGCCAGGGAAAGGTGGAAATTTTGGGCTAGTTCTTCGAGTGCTAGACTTTCTCCCATACTACATCAGGCTGTGAAGCTGGGAGAGAAAGGCTATAAGCTTCCTTAGTGGTGAACGAGCCAGCGGTAGAATAGCCCCAACAGAGATTGTCAGGATCTTTCGAGATGCGAATCTATCTCTTGTGAAGTTCTTCGGCGATGTCCTCAGTGAGTGTGAGCCCAAAGTGAGAGTGCAGATGGTCAGCCGTGAGCCATTGTCTAAAAATGCTGGTTGGAGAGATGGGCTAGATCCAAAAGGTGCCAACATTTTGAGGAGATAGACGTACAAGCGTGCCGTGCCAGTCAAAATTGGGAAAGAGGTCTGCTAACTTCGGCATTTGTTGCCAAGAATCATGCCAAAAGTTGGCTGATCCTCCTGACTTGACTTCCCAGAAGTTGTGGTCTCAAACAAGTGCTCTATGCTGACTGGCCGCCTTCCAGATGAGGGAACCTGCTTGATCAGTATCAAAATGAATGAGATCCTTCTACACCTAGTTCCGAGCATATTTGGCTGTCCACATTTGTTCCCACGGACTGCTTGCATTGGACACCCAATTCACCAATTTTTTTCTCCCATGGCTTTGTGACTGAGATGAGGGTCTCATAGCCCCAAACCACCCATTTTCTTGGGGGTACATACATCCTACCAGCTCACTAAAGCCCATTTCTGTCTTGCTTTAGCTCCTCCCCAAAGAAAGTTGCGTTGAAGGTTCCGAATAGCCTTGAGAACCCATTTGGGTGTCGCTAACATGGAGAAGAGGTACAAAGGCATTGCTTGGAGGACCGATTTGACTAAGACAAGTCAACTCGCGAGATTCAGAGCCCGGTGGGTCCATAGAGTTAGCCTGTTTTCCAGTTTATCTAACAATTCCTTCCAAGACGAGTGCTTGAGGATGGAATCAGTAAGCGGCACACCTAGATATTTGGAGGGTAGCACTACTATTGTAAATCCCAAAATGCGGGAAATATTGCGCTATGTGATGATGGGAGTATTAAAAACGAAAACTTGGGATTTAGAATTGTTTATCGAGGGGCCGGCAGCCAGAGAGAAGCAATCCAAAATGGATCTGAGAGTGGAGGCCTCTTGAACAGAGGGGTGGCCAAAGAGCATGTTGTCATCCACAAATTGTTGATGTGAGAGGGGAGGGCAATGGTGGAGACTGAGGCCGCGAAGGGAGCGATCTTGAATGTGAGCTTTGAGCAATCTGCCTAGGCCTTCTGCCATAATCACAAAGAGGAAAGGGGGAGAGGGAGAATCATTAATAAGAATAGAATAGAGAGGGGAGGAGATGAGGCTAAGGATCCATATAATCCATGTTTGGCTGAAACCAAAGGCCTTTAGCATTTTCTGAATATAATGCCAACTGAGTTTATCAAAGGCTTTCGAGAGATCTATCTTAAGAAACATTCCAGGGATTTTATGGGATTGCAAGGAGTAGGCTACCTCATGCGTCAGGATAATGCCATCCAAGATATGCCTGCCTTTAACATAGATGGTTTGCTCAGGGGAAATGAGGATAGGCAGAAGGGTTTTAAGGTGATTGGCCACAACTTTGGAGACAAGCTTATAAAGAAAATTGCAAAGGGAAAAGGGACAAAATTTGCTGGGGATAGAGGCTTGATCCTCTTTAGGAATGAGGGAAATGAAGGTGGCATTTAGAGCAGGGAGCATCCAATGCATAGCGTGGGATTCTTCCACCATCCCCCAGATCTCCTGCCTGAGATCCTGCCAGAAGAAGTGAAAGAAATTGGAAGTGAACCCATCAGGGCTAGGAGCCTTAACTTCTTTGAGTTGAGCCATGGCATGATCTACCTCCTCGATTTGGATGGGACGGAGCAGCATCTGGTTGTGTTCCTCAGTGATCAAGGATGGTATGTGTCTAGTGATTTTTTCAATGGCCTCCTGGCGATCCAAGGGTGGCTCCATGAGGGTGTCCTTAAGATGATTCAAAAGCTCCTGTTCAATTTCTTCATGAGTTTCCAGGTTTAATCCTTGGTCATTGCGAATAATGGAGATGCAATTGGCCATTCTTCTTTGAATGGTAGAGCGGTGGAAGAAGGAGGTGTTCTTCTCTCCCTCTTTAAGCCAACGAATTCTGGATTTTTGCTTCCAAAATATTTCCTCCTGAAGCTCTCTTTCCTCTATGCGAGATTTGAGCTCCTTCTCCAGAGCATCAAGGGCCTCGGTCCTCCCTGAACTGATAAGTTCTTGCTGAAGATTTTCCATTTGAACCTGTAGATCGCGATGTCCCTGAAAAATGTTTCCAAAGGTATTTTGGTTCCAAAGTTTCAGTTTAGCTTTAATGATTTTAAGCTTCTACTGTATATTTTACATAATGGAGCCATTCTACAGGGGAATGGTGTGCCACCAGTGCATCACCATGTCCCTGAAGCCCGGATGAGGAAGCCAGAATTGCTCAAACCGGAAGGGTTTAGGCATTCCCATAGACCCTCTTCCCCACTGAAGTTGGATGGGCCAGTGGTCCGATCCTGCCGTTGGTAGAATGGTGGAGAATATATCACCTCGGGCGTGGATGATGAGATCTGAGATTAGGAAGCGATCTAGACGTGAAGAAATGAATTGGTTCCCCAATTGTCGATTGTTCCATGTATGCAAGCCATTAGCAGTTGGGATGTCGATAAGGCGATTTTGGTTGATGAAATTTTTGAAGTGCAGAGAGTCATCTTCAAGAATAGAATGCCCACCCCATTTTTCTTGAAGACTAGTGATCATGTAAAAATCCCCTCCCGAGATCCAGAAGTGTTGAGAATTTAAACTACGTAGAGCAGAGAGATCATCCAAGACTTGAATTTTACTAGCAGCGATTTGAGGGAAATATACATTAGTAAGCAGGCCTTTGATGCTTGTGCCAATAAGGTGAAAGGAGGCTTGAATAAAATAATGGGAGGCATGAAAGTGAGAGAGGGAAAGGATGGAGGGATCTCAGGCGATGGAAATGCCCCTAGAGGCCCTAACTGAATCAACAGCAGTGGTATCAGAACCCGGCCAAAGGTGGGATAGAATTGAATGGAAGGTAGAACTGGAACATTTAGTTTCCTGCATTAAAAAAATGGCAGGTTTATTGCGCTTGAGACTATTTTTTATCATTCGGCACTTTGAGGGGCTATTGATCCCTCTAATATTCCATGAAGTGACTTTCATCATAAACTTGGAGGTTTCAGAGCTTTGAAGAATATTGTCAACTTGGGGTATCTCCCAGATTCGACCAATTGATCCCCCAGCATGATTAACCGTTGTAGATCTGTAGATCGACCCCTCTTCCTTGATTCTCTGATGATGTTGATTGTTTCCCTGGGTATGAGATCCCCTTGAATACCAAGATGAGCACTACCCTTTAACAATTGTGCCTTCAGAAGTGCTTCCTCTAGACTATCAATCTATCTGGGCGGGATAGTATGGTACTCCTTAGAATCACAAGCCTTTTCCAACCCTGTTGGATAAAGATCTCCAAAATCAATAGACTCTTGTTCTTCAACCATATAGGTAACTGTTGCAGGGTCAGATTTGACATTGGGATTGTTGGGTGGATCTATGGTGGCTTGCAGATCCAGATCCATGTCCGTAGTCGCCTTAGGGCAGCGATTTTGGGCGGGATCAGAATACGAAATCGGGGGAGCCTTTGGAGGATTGGAGGGTGTAGTATTGTTAGCTAGCAAGGTGACTAGACCCTCGAGGGGGGGGATAGAGCAAAAGAAGGGTAGCGTAGAGGAAGAGGGGTCGGGACGGGGATCAGCAACCTCGTGATCTAAGCCAAGATCGGCTAGGACTTGGAAGTTGTTGCTCGAGGAGGGGAAGGGTTGGGAGGGGTTAGGAGGGGCAAGGGGTTTCTTGGAGAGTATTTTTATGTGGGAGACCCATGTGAAGCCATCGGGATCGGAGGGATTAGGAGGACCAGAAGGGGTAGGGGGACGAATTTGAGGGCAATCCCTGAACAAATGACCATGCATATGGAATTTTCTACACCTAAAAGGAACATGTTCGTAATCTATAGATTGGATCCACTCGAAGTCTTCTTGCTAGAGACTTACCGAATCAAGGAGGGATTTTGCAAGATGCATGTATACACAGATGCGAGCGTAAGCAGTATATTTGTTGTATTTGGTTTCTTCAGCAGTTTTGATGAATGTCCCAAGGAAGTTTCCAATCTCCTTGAGGGTGATCTCTTCCCAATATTCCTGGGGCAGGGAGTATAAATGGATCAAAACTGGAGCCCAGTTGAAGTCCTCCTTATCTGGATCGAAGCACTCCACCCAATCCCGTAGATAAAGCCCTGCGGCGTTAAAAAAATAAGGGCCTCCATCCATGACTCTATTTTTATCTTCGATGCAGGCGAAGATGATGTTAAAGAAGCCTTTAGGGCCCAGCTGAAGGTCCACCTGCCCTTTTGGTTTCCATTTTTCTTTGATCCATCCAGTTAGGGCTTTCTCAGTCGGCCATAGACCAATAAACTTACTGATCAATGCATGATCGTGCATGTATTGTATGCATCCATTGATTCGATCCCCAGGGAGGTGTAGCTTGGGCCTTTTCATTTGGATTGGGATGCAGGTCCGATCCCGTCGCTGGGGTGATGCAGGCCTCGTGGAGAGGTTGGATCTAACAGCTCAGTGGCTGGCGTCGCGCAAGCAGGCATATCAACATTGAGCGAGGGATTAGGGATGCTAGATCCGCTTGGATCCCCAGGTATGGGGGGGGTTACAGGGTCCCCCCCTTGGAAACCGGCATGCTGAAGACCAGCAGCGTAAGCTATGCAGAAGATGTAGAAGAGAAGCGTGAAGCAGTGGCGGTGCTAGTAGAGCAGGGCAAGGGAAGCCCTAGGGATTCAGGGCCATGCTTCAAACTCAGATCTTAGATCCTCTTTCTCCGTTATTTCCCATAATATATTAAAACTAACTGTTATTGGGGTAGTTAATTAGTTATAATATTCAAAGTATTTAAGTTATTAAGAGATATTATTAAAAAGGGGTTATTTTTTTTTGGGTAAATGAGGCTATTCTATATTAATTCGAAAATAGAATAGTACATATGCTACAAGCTGAGTTGGTAATATGCACTTAACCAATCCCAGCCTTTTTTTCGCCAGTAAGGGGCTGCCTCCATGAAGGAAACTAGCTTGGAAAGTACATGAAACAAAATATTATAAAATGTGTTGTAGTACCAGTGAAAATAGAAATTTTGTGATAATAGAAAGCATAACAAAAAACCAGGAAGAGATGAGCTGCAACGCAGTCATTATTCTTTGACATCATCATCATTGTCTGGATCTTCCTCCACTATGGGACATGCGTACGCTTGCGCAAAAAATTCCTCTTCAGCGTTGAGTAGACGTGGAGGCTTGGAGATCAGTGCACAGAGGATGTGAGCCACCGGGTACTCAACATCCGGGACTCGCTTCCAGGTACCTTCTGAGTCCATTATCCAAACATCTGTGTCATCCCCATCATCTTCCTATGTTGGGAGAGGCTCAGTATTGCGAGGCAAGGGGTGCTCCTGGTGCACAATGGTGGACTTCCTTGGTCCACTTCTGCCTCTTTGCAAAACATGCATGGGGGCCTCCTCCTCCTAGTCGAGTTCAGGGCTCTGGGGCACTTCTCTAGTGTGACTTTCCGAGGAGGAGCCTTCAACAGATTCCAGGCGATTATCCGGCCCCTGGTGGTAGTGACCGGGGAGCGCACCTCTCTGGCCTCCTCTGATAGTTCTTTGTCACAGCCTAGGTGCCATGATCAGCTGAAGTGGAGGATTGATGGGGGTATGAGAGGAAGGGAGGAACAGATATGAACCGAGGAGGGAGGTGCGAAGCAAGGTGCTAGTGGACAGGGAGGTGCGTTGAAGGGGAATGCACGATAAGGGGTGCAGGATTATGAGAGCACCCAGGCTTATGGAGCTAGCAAAACAGATGGAGATGGGGTGAGTCGCGTAATTAGGGGGAGCATAGCCAGGGGAATTTTGCGCAGCTCATTACTAGGGGGAGGCTGCGCGACAAACTAGGAATGTGGGAGGGCAAGAACTGAAACAATAGATAAAATTGAAGGAACAGACTGTGAGTCGCTTTGTGCTGAAGGTCCTTCCCTTTAATAGGCCTGTGACACATGCGAAGTTGCTGAGAATTATTGTGCCTCACACGCAACTGCGTGCTGTAACGGTTTTCATGAGTAGGCATGTGCGAAGAGTTATGGCCAAGCGGCATGTCAATCCAGGAGATCATTCAAAACAATTGTTGTAGAGAGGTACCCAAGAGGGGATGATGTTGTCCAAGCGTGTCTTCATTATGCCTTATCTCTGTCATCTCATGCAGATGATTGCAAGAGTGTGGTTCCACGTCGAGTGAAGAACTGCGCTACAGATATTCATCCTCTTGAGCGTGGGAGAGGCAGTTATCATGCGTACTTCTATTGTCACTCGCATCCGAGGATTCAAAAGGGGTAATTGAATAATATAGAATAATTTAATATTGAATAATTAATAAAATGATTAAATTTTAGCTATTATAGAGTAGGGGTAAATAATAACAACGGGAATAATCATAAAGTTTCTAAGAAATATTATTAAAAAAAGGGTTTAATGAATAATATAGAATAATTTAAAAATGAATAATTTAATAAAATGAATAAAATTTTATTATTATAATAAGCGGAGAAGGCAAGAGCAAAAATAAAAATAAAAATAAAAAAAATAAAAAAAATTGGCTATATAAATATTTTAATAAAAATTTAAGAAACATTATTACAATATAATTCAAGGGATAATATATAAGATAATGAAATTATATAAAAAATCTACTAACCAAAAAAAGACCTAAAGGATAAAGATACAATAGGAAAATTTAAAAACCAAGGGACAAGAATAAAACCAAAGAGAGAAGAAATAAATAAAGCCAAAAGGTGAAAGGAACCAACACAAGGGGGATAAATCACCTGTAGAGGCCCAGAGTCCAACTCTTAATTAATTTCCACCCATCATCTCTGTTGAGATTCTTAAGATGCCTCTCAATTTCAAAAGCCTCCCTAAGCTTCCTATGATGGAAGTGATCCACCTTAGCAATGACTTTGGAGTCTTCAATGCATACATGGTGACACAATATATCAGCATGTTCTGCAAGAGCAGAAGTGCGAGATCGATTGTGCCTAATGTCTGCAACATGCTCATGAATTCTTTATCTGATGGATCGACCAGTTTCCCCAATATAGGGAGTACCACAAGAGCAAGGAAACATATAAACACCTTTCATGTATTTTGGGTCTATAGGGTCCTTGAAAGATCTGAGAGAGTTCTTGATAGTACAAAGAGGTTTGAATGAAGAGGAGACATTATTTTTCCTAAGGACATCGGCAATTCTGTCCGTGGTCCCTTGGATAAACGGAAGATTAACCTTGGAGATAAGATCCATCTGAGTAGAATTGTCTCTTAAGCCTTTAAAGGCTTTTTGAAAGGCCTTACGACCTTGAGATCTACTATACCTGTTTTTCTTAAACACGTCAAGAATATTGGATTTCTCTAATTCCAAGTGTTCATCATCAAATATTCTAAGAGCACGGGTAGCCAGAGTGCATAGAACACCAAAATTTTCAGCCGGAAAATGATGAGAATCAACATGAAGACACTGCTCAATGTGATTTTTCTTGCGAAAATCCTCGTGAGAGATAGAACCATCATCCCTTCTAGAGAGAAGAATATCTAAGGAGGGAAGGCAACCATCCACCTCTACTTATACACATGACACATATGAAAAATGAATCATCCATGAACCTATTCCATTTCTTCAGGTGAAATTGAAAATCCTCCATAAATAAGTTAGCAACTACAGTGGAAAGAGTGGAACCCATGACCACCCCGCAAGTTTGCTCGTAGAACTAACCTTGGATTAAATCTCTTGAAATGTAAACTTTTTTTAAAAGTGAAAAGAGATTTGATCCCTCTCCACACTTAATAGGTTAGGAGTTAAAATAAATCTAAACTACTTTAGATATAAATCTCATAACCTCTAACTACAAATTTTAATTAATAAATTATCAAATTATAATTAAATAATAAAATATCTTTATTTATAAATATTTTCATTTTATATAAATTATAAAAACATTTTTATTATTATTTTGAAAATAAAAATTTTAATTAATAAATAATAACCAATTCAATTATAAATATTTGTTACCTATATTTATAATAAATATTTAGAACCTATCTTATCATATGAATCCTAGCGTGAGATGTGGTATCTAATTGATTACATTTAAGTGTCATGAACATGATTGAAAAGATTTATAAATTTTTCATGTTATTTTTGGACAATTTAAAAGTTTATATTTATTATATACAATACTTAATTACTTTCTATTCAAAACTTAATAAATAAAAAATATAAATTTTAGAAAAAATTAAACTATATAATTTATTTATGGATTTTTGGCTTCTGTGATTCATCGATAAATTATGCAGAAATTTTTCAGTAATAATCACATTACAATGAACAAAGTCGACGCGTTTCGAACCAACCAGTGTGATTCATCATCAGGACTAGGTGAGAGATTAGATCCGATCGTTGAGTTTAAATAGATGTAGAAATGGCAAAGTAAAACAGTTAGAATAACAGCTAATTTGACTTTGAAAAAAATAACGGTTAGTTCTAATAATTTAATTATGTACTTAATAAAACCTAACGACTAGATGGACTATTAAAATTAATAACTACTAGATCTATTTAATAGTTTAATTCATATATAAAAATCTTTTTATCTTATTAATATTTATTTTCTTATAATTATTTATCTATCTATCTTAAAAAATAAATAAATTAAATAAAATTAAAAATAAAATAAATTAATAAATAAATTAAAAATAAATTAATTAATTAAATTAAAAAAAATTAAAAATAAAATAAAATATAAATATAAATAAATAAAAATAAACTAAAATCAAATAAAATATATATATAATATTTTTTTTTTAAATAAAAAAGGAAAATTAATAATATAAGGCAAGGATCCAACACCTGCTTATATTCCAACCGTCATCTCTATTGAGATTTACGGGTCTTTTTTCAATTTCAAGGGCCTCTCTTAACTTACGATGATGAAAATGATCAATCCTAGCTAAGACCTTAGCCTCTTCGATGCAGATATGATGATTAGTCTTTTCCACATGCTCAGCTAGAGCAGAGGTGCAGGACCTTCCGTGCCTAATGTCAGCTGCATGTTCACATATCCTTTGGCTAATAGACCTACCCGTTTCACTAATGTACGACGTCCCACAGGAACAAGGAATAATGTAGACACCTTATGTAGGGATGGAAAAGGTGTCTACATTATTCCTTGTTCCTGTGGGACGTCGTACATTGGTGAAACGGGTAGGTCTATTAGCCAAAGGATGTGTGAACATGCAGTTGACATTAGGCACGGAAGGTCCCGCACCTTTGCCCTAGCTGAGCATGTGGAAAAGACGAATCATCATATCTGCATTGAAGAGGCTAAGGTCTTAGCTAGGATTGATCATTTTCATCATCGTAAGTTAAGAGAGGCCCTTGAAATTGAAAAAAGGCCCGTAAATCTCAATAGAGATGACGGTTGGAATATAAGCAGGTGTTGGATCCCTGCCTTATATTCTTAATTTTCCTTTTTTATTTTTAAAATTTTTTTATTTTATATATATTTTATTTTATTTTAGTTTATTTTTATTTATTTATATTTATATTTTATTTTATTTTATTTATTTATTTATTTTTTAATTAATTAATTAATTTTTATTTTTATTTTTAATTTAATTTAATTAATTAATTTATTTATTTTATTATTTATTTTATTTTATTTTTTTAATTTTTAATTTTTAATTTTTTTTATTTATTTCTTTTATTTCTTTTTAATTTATTTTAATTTATTTTATTTTTTTTATTTTATTTTTTTTTAAGATAGTTAGATAAATAATTATAAGAAAATAAATATTAATAAGATAATCTATATATATATATATATATATATATATATATATATATATGAATTAAACTATTAAATAGATCTAGCCGTTATTAATTTTAATAGTCAATCTAGCCGTTAGGTTTTATTAAGTAAATAATTAAATTATTAGAACTAACCGTTATTATTTTCAAAGTCAAATTAGTTGTTATTCCAACTGTTTTACTTTGCCATTTTTACATCTATTTAAACTCAACGATCGGATCTGATTTCTCACCTAATCCTAATGATGAACCACACTGATTGGTTTGAAACGCGTCGACTTTGTTCATTGTAATGTGATTATTACCGAAAGATTTCTGCATAATTTAAACTATATAATATTTAAAATAAAAATTATATATATATATATATATAAGTAGAAAATTTTAAAATAATTGCTAGTTCACATGAACATTATAATCTAATCTAACGTAATTATAATCCAACGTAAACCAACGTTTGTTGAATAAATTGCTCGTTCATATAAACATTAAAATCCAATGTAAACTAACGTTTGTTTATACAAGTATTATAATGGAATGCAAGTGTAAATATTATTTTTTATATATATCATATAGGCATATAATTACTTTTTTATTTATTTTTATTTTATTAAAGGAGTAAAATCAAAATTTTGTTATTTAATAAAAGATATTAATTTTATTATTAATATTTTTATAATAATTTAAATTTTATCTTTTATATATTTTATTATATTTATAATAATTAAATTATTTTTAGATTTGCACGTGAGGTTTTGAATTAATGGCTGTTTTGCACATGAGGTTTTGAGTTAATGGTTGCATAGATATTCACTTAAAATACTTTATCCCACCAAAAAAATTCACCAATTGTTTTTAGTTTTGTATTAGTTTATAAATTAGATATTTTAAACAATATTTTAAAATTTTACCATAAATTTTTTATTTTCTTTTAACTACTCTATAATAATTCTAAGATTTTGTTTTTTTCTAAAACATATATTATTACACACTTCATATAATACACACTTTATTATATAAATTACACATTATTTTTCCAAAAAAATAAATATAAACCTTATCTTTACAATCCACATCACCCAAATAAATAGATAAATATCATCATGGTCGACAAGTCTCCACTTATTGGTCCTTGCCTTGCAAGGACTATCCATCCTAAATTTCATAATAACAACATGATATAAAGGCCTTGCATGGTAGGGCGTAGTTATCATAAACTCCTATCACTAGATTGAAAATGGAACTTCATGCATAAAGATAAATGGAACTCCATGTATAAAGATAATGCAGTGTAGGTTACCTCTTTGGGCTATTTTTCTTTTCTATTATTCTATATTAGATGGAGAATATCAAGGTTGGCATGATACTAAAATGGTCATGTTGGAGAGTCTTAATACATGTTAAGCCACATATTTTAAACAACTTAGAAATAACTAGGCCCTATCACAATACTTTTATATTGGTCTATTTAAGAAGTCAATTCGTTATTTATTGGTGCACTAAAGTGCTTAGATTTATTCTAGAAGTCAATTCATCATAGGTGCAAGTGTCTGTTTAAATCAATCTTCACTAGGCATACAATATTATTTTTGTATTTTGATTCATCAATATTAAATTTTATTGGGGCTGGCAGTGAAGCTTCCAATAAAAATAAGATTTGGGAAAAGTTTTATTTCGTCATAATAAAAGTGGGCACGATGGCAAAAGCAAAACATGGGAATAAGGGTACTTAGTAGTTTATTTCACTTCTAGTTTTATTTAAGTCACAATGGCCAAGTTTGGTGACTTGGGCTCCTTGAGATTATATTGGGGAATAAAGAATTAATGTGGTGCTCCTTAAGATTATATTGGGGAATAAAGAATTAATGTGTCCCAACTTGTGAGATGTAGATAATATATATTATAGTAGTGTAGGGTTTGAGTGGGTGTGTCTATATATATATTGTTAAAGAAAATTTAAAATAATATAGATCATAATATGTTTATTTGATTCTTTTCATGGAGGGTGTCCATCTACTATATTGTTAGTGATGAGGGTAATGAAGAGTTATGAGGGGAAAAAGGTTGCACCTACTTGGCATTTTGCATGTTCGTCTTGTCGCTGCAAGGGTTAATACAAAGATGGTAAGTTTTTGTTTGCGCAGACTAAAAGTGCGCGAGGGGTTGGGAAGATACACAATTAATATGGTTTACAAGGTACATAAGCACAATGGTTTACACATTTGTAGACCCAAAGCTTCAATTATGACATATTATAGGCATGGGCAAGATTATTATGTTGAGAAGTGGGGGGAAGCCAACAACATAGCAGGCAAAAGGAGCTTGGATCTTCTTATAATCTACCAACCATGGTAGAATTCCTCTAGGATATGCAAATTTGGATTGTCAATATTTACATATGGAGAACATGTAGAAAAATTCCCTAATTATCGTAGTCCATCTCAACAGTTCAAGGCTCTCTTCATTCTTATGTGTCACTCCTCTCCGCAGGACTGTGGCAGGACTTTATTATTCAAATTCATAGTTTTCATACTCTTTCACTGCAACTCTATTGCAGATTTGCATCAATTTATGTTCATTACTTTATCCTTGCATGCTCTTTCAGTTTTTGGTCTTCCATCCCCATTCTTCGCCCTATGCTCTTTGGAGGCTACCTCTCGCATGTTTCTTTATGATCTTTACTCTCTTCGTAACTATTTGTTGGATCTATTTCCTGCTCTCTTGCTCCAATCTAAACCTCCCATTTTTCATCCTATGTTAGGTTTCATTCACCCCTCACTTGAACCTCCATTATTTCCCTCTATTCACTCCCTCTTCCCTAAGCTTTTCCCTCCCTCTTCGACCTCCCTTTCCACCACCCCCTTCTTCTTTATGCTTTGGCACTAACTTGTTGGGCCCTCACACAATGGTAGAATAGGAAGACCTATGGCTCCCTCCTCTCCTGACTTCAAACCCCTAACCCTTAGAGGCACTTGTGCTCAATCCTTTTCCAAGGATGTTATGGGGTGATATAGAGATATTATCCTTGAAGTTGTACAAAGGGAAATTTCAAATGTAGAGGAGCAAGTCCCAAAATCTTGCAGGTTTATCTCGGACACACACATGGAGTGGGAGACCAAAGATTGGATCTCTAATGTTAGAAATTATGCCAGAGTTGGAGAATTTTCTTATATGCATGTTTTATGGAAATTTCCTAAGTGTGGTGGATGGACTTAGAACAACATATGAAAGACACTTTACATTTTCCTTAAGATAAATAGATAAGAGAAGAACATCTATTTTTTATCCTTCACTATTCTTCGTCTCCCTATTGTCACTTTCTTCGCTCCCAATAGAACTGAACTCATTTGATTGGTACTGCAATTACTAAAATAAGACATAAAATGACATAAAGGCATATGATCTATTCATCTTAATCAAACTGAATCGATTTCATTTGAAAATAAATATATAGAATAATGAAGACATGTATTAGGAAAGGAAAAAGTCTCTTTATTGTAAGATAGAAGGAGAAGTTACAACCAGTTGTATCAATTCGATGTCAACTCGCTTTATCTTCAGCCCATCCTCATCACATCAGCAACATTAAACCAGTAGAATAACATTACTTGCAAACAATACCTTAAAGAGTTATAATCTTACCAACATAACACTACAAAATTCAAGCTCTTGCTCCCTTTTCCACTATGATCAGTGCTTAACTTATAGGAAATGAGGATAGTTTAGCACTAGTTGGTCAATGAATGGATTTTCCATAAATGGATGAGGGAGTTTCCTTGCTCAGTGGGATAAGAGGATAAGTCATTTAATGGCTCCATGGTGTTCATATTCTAGGTTATCAGGTAACATGATAGCTAGAACCACTTATAGAAGCCACTACAAAGTGGGAAGATTCCCAGAATCATTTGAACAAATCGCTCAAAGTCTACCAACGCAATATTAAGTGGGCCTAGGTGCTCTGCAATGCTGCTTTACATGGGAGTGAGTGCTATGCAAAGCAATTACTACAGTCTAGGGGTGTGTTGGTCACTCAATGGAGAATTTAAGATGGACTTCAAGCAATGAAACTTTCATGGATAAAAACCAGCAATGGATGAATTTAAAGGCAAGTAGAAACTGATTTAGAGTATGATAGACCTTGTTTGTACTTATCTGAGTTTCGGGAGTGATGCCCAAATTTACCTGTAACAACTTCCTCATAAAGAATGAAGTTAAAAATGATAATGTCGAGTGATATGATTTACGATGTGATGAGTAGGTTCTGAAGTGGAAGCTGACCTACATCAATTACAATACATTACATCATGATATCTTTTGCATTTTGGACATGAGTTGCTAAAAGAGGCATACCCATACTCAACACATAAACTATCATAACATGTATATAGATATAAACCCATGATAGGATGACCATTTGTGTAAATCCATTATGCGTATGATGTGGTCCTACTCCTGAAATGATAGCCCTGAGGGATGAAACCAGATCTGGGGTCTTCTATCTCGTTCACTCGATCGCTCAAGTACAAGTCTAACCATGCGAATATGTGATCTGAAGTCGAACATGGGAAGACACTGTCTGATTACCAGCCAATGATGTAAGCCGTTAGTAGACATGAGAGAAACTACTGATGATGTTAATGGCTCTTAAAGTACTGCAGTACAGTCTACATGGTGTGAATAGATGATTTGATGTCAAAAACCATATAAAGTATTTTAGTCGAAGGCTAGTGATGTCAACCTATTTCCGGAAGCGAGAAACTTTCCACTGATGTATGAAAGCTTCAAGGTACTGGAAGGGTGTTTCTAAGTCAACTTCCTAGTTGATGAGTTGATGTCGACATGAAGCGACTCATTACAAGAGGGCCTTGATGTATCCTCCATCAACGACAAAAAACGAGAGTAATGATTTCAAAGATAGAATGTAACTAAAGAAGCAATGTTCAGGGATGGCGATCATGAAATGAAGGTTTATGAATATTGTAAAGGATGATAAATTATTGAGTGATTTCTCTTGAACATATCAGCGACATTGAATGAGTTGGAAAAATTGAACTAAAACCAAAGTGATGGATGACATGATAGACCATAGGTATGATAGACCATCAAGCAGATAACCATCCCAACAACCATGGATATTAAGTGAATGAGTGTCATGTTCAAGAGCGACTTGCTACCATAAAGTGATTTATCCCTTTCCAAGTTTCCCCAGTCATTGTTGACTAGTACGTATTTATTTTTTAACAAGCTTGAGGAGGATAACATATGCTTGATGTATAATTCCACCCTTCGGGTGAATCAATCGCTATGTGATGTTTTAACGAGTCTAGAAAAAATGAAACTTGATCTTGTCATGATGGACAAGTCCTTCTCTATTTGATGTTTTAACGAGTCTAACGACAGTGAAAACTCGATCCTTTTTCATGTTTAGAGAGTTTGAAAAATGGACGAAAAGAAAAATCCACAAGTTCTTTTTCGTAAATTTTTCCTTGAGTTCCGAAAAAGCATAAAATAATACCTGTGAGAACCTCCTAGCCATGTTAGACTAGGGCGTTCCTTTTTCATAAATAATTTATCCCAATCCGGAAAAGGGTTAAACTTATATTGAGTAGATGTCGTTGCAGTTCCTTTTACGAGCTCAAAAGGACAAGTGCTCGAAAATATTTTCATGTTTTGGGAGTCTTAAAAGAGTTGAAAGAGGACTCCAGGGTGGTTCCTTTTTCGATGTTTAACAGAGCTTGAAAAAGAGATAAAATTGTGCTCTATGGTCAAAGTTCATTTTAAGATCATGCACGTCAACTTCACTATTAGCTGTAAACCTACTCAAAGAACCACCAAACAGATTAAACATACCTATTTAATAGTAAAAATAGGTAAAAACTATAGTCGATTCATTAAATATGCATGAAATAATCGAAAAGACCATTTAAATAAGAATTTACCATGTCATTTTATCATTCAGTTTTGGGTGCTCAGAGCTATTTTTTACCCTCGAACTTCAACAGTTGATTGCGACAGATTCTGTGGACCATTTCTCATGCCGTCAGGACCAGGTAAGAGATCTAACCTTTCTCTTTCTATTGGTATCATTATTTTACATTTTCAGGCATATTTTTTAGGGTTTTGGGGCTCCTAGGGAAAATATACAATGCCCTAGGATCAACACACCATTGAGTGTCGAAAGGTGCGTTGAAGAGGAACTAGACAGAAACCTAGGTTCTTTGTAACACACTGTTTAGGTAACAGGGGTGCATAGGGCGCAGTTGAGGAATTTTCTTTGTGTTTTGTGCCCAAAATCTCTTCAATTTTTTTAATGAAATGGATCCTAACTAAGCTTATGGTTCGATTGAAAGCTTTGATTGGATCAAAATTTAAATTACATGGCGAGAAAGAGAACATGAGGAACAGGATATGGTTTCCCTAAATTATCCTAGCACTGTGAGAGCCCTTAGAGACTGCGGGTTACTTAAGTACTTTAAACTATCAGGGATGAGTCAACATTTGGAACTATTGCAGTTCTTGATTCGCTCATGGGATCTGGCAGAGCTAGAATTTCACATTGGGGACAAATTTCTCCCAATATTGGTCGATGCTATTTATTTTCTGACAGGTTTTTCGAGAAGCGGTGCTTCCATTTCCCTTGCAGATTTCGTCCATGGAGGTGAGATAGTGAAGTAATACATTCGACATTTTTTTCATCCAGGTAAAAATCCTAGCAAGGATAGAAAGATAAATATTAGGGATGTGCGTGATATGCCTTTGTGAACACTCCTTTTCACCATCGCAAAGTTAGTTGGTAGCGTGACACTTCATGTTGTGAATAGATCATACATACAGTATGCGCTTGAGTGTCTCAAGCTGACCGTGTTCAACTGGATTGAAGCAGTACTCTCTCAGATGAAAGAACAACTGACCAAAGTGAAAAGTGGCAGGGTGAAGAATTTTAGCTATGGATCGATCTTGATAACTTTAATTCTGGTGGAAATTCCATTGATGCAGCCATAACATGTAACGTTGGGTGTAGATGGTCCTAGGGATCCGTAGATGAAGTAGTGGGTAGAGTTGATGGTTAGACATGTTGTCCAGTCATCAATCTAATTATCTACTGCATTCTTTACTTGGCTTTGACGAAAACATATTTTCATAGAGGGGGATCCATACGCAAGGGTGGATTTTCGCAGAGACCCATATTTTATGTTAGCAGCAGGCGCTCAATGGGGTGCTATAGGTAAAATGTTTTGACCATGTTTTTTGATTTTTTGGGTTTCTACATATTTTTGTGTTTTTGATGTTTCGGAGACTAAAATAAATATTTTTTATGTATACATATGTGGGTAGTGTTCGACCAATGGGTCTTCCACAACAAGTAGATGAACCAACAAAGAGGACTATCGGAAGAGCAGTCCTTTGGGATTTGGATTTGACCGAGACTTTGGCTGAGTTACAACAACATGTAGAAGGGCTTGTTGAAAAGTAAACAAGAAATGTGTGTCTATTTTAATTTTCCTTTATTTGAATTGGAAAATAAAATGTAATCTTATCTCATAATCACTTGTAATAGTTAGCTAAGTGTGATAAAATCAGTCAGTTCATGAATTTCGAGTTGAGGGTGGTTGGTGAGGCATGCAGAGTGATTCTATTAGTTATGGATTTTGAGTTGCAGTTAGTGCATTATTTTAAGGCATGAGAAATCAGTTAACTCAATTTATTGAGTTAAAGTCAGTTGAAATAGTTGTAATTGTTTTTTTCACTAGTGAGAGATCAAGTGAATTAAATCAGATTTAAATCACATGCAGTGATCTGCCATGCAACTGATGATTTACTATTAATAATTAGATGCATGTCAGTTCCAGTGGAGACCCAGTTGAGACAAAGGTTAAAGGGATGTTAACTATTAACTATATCATTATTAGGATGCCCACATGCAGTAATGCAACCATAGGATTGCCCATGAGCATTGTGTTGTTTTGAAAGGTTGAATTTCCTAAAGAATAGGGATTGCATTCCACATGAATTGCACAAGCAAGGCATGCCGATTAGAAGCATGAAATTGGCTAAGTTTTGGTCGATTTTGTCCAAGTCAGTGTGAGATAATTGTGAGAGTGCAAGAGAATCTTGTGAGAAGAGTGCATTGTAATTGTTTCATGATTCCTTAGTGAATATACAATAGAAGATAGAGGGGTTTTGAGCAGCAAGATTTCCCTAGGAAAATATCTGCGTTGTGGTTTGATTTGCTTCTTTCTTTACTTGTTGTGATTTGCGATAAAGTTTATTTTCTACAATTGATTTGTAGAAGGATTTAGTATCTTGCTTTAGTAGATCGCATGATTGGATTGAATCCATTGATATGTGTTATAGGTCAATTTGGGCATCATTCCCTATGACCTAGTTAAACTGGACATCATCCCCAGAACCAATGAAATAAGGTCTATCATCCCCTGTCATTTCAGTTGCTACATGCCCTAAGACAAGAATAAGAACAAATAATCCATGACTTCCATTGCAAGGTTTCCAAAATTTTAAGTACATGTTATATCACCTATGAGCTCACCAACGCAGTCTCTCAAGTGACTAACTTCTTTGCATATGCAGTTATCTCCATTCAAGGGTGCTCTGCAAAGTACTTCCTGACATTCAAGAGTGTGTTGGTCAAATGGGAGTGAAATTCTCATTGTTCCGGAATCTCCACGTGGCCAGTGCTTTCTAGAAGAGTCCATATGTGTCAAACTTCGAATCCAAGTGTCCATATAACACCTCTGAGCTTGGGAACATGTCTTGCCTATTATTAGAAAGTCATTTAATGAGAAAATACCTTCAGTTGCCCTATAAATTGAGCACAGATCCTAGTGCTAGGGAAGGAAGAAATTTGGTAAAGAAATGATGTTCTATTCTCAATTGAGAGAGTGATAGGAATGATATGCTCCTGGTGAGATGTTGATTGTGATGAGGCTGGAATGATGCTGGAGCTGGTGACATAAAATCGATCATTGGTTGTAACCTCCCCCTTCTACTCATTAATAAAGGTTATTTTTCATTTTCCCATATATGTATATGTTTATGTATCTATTTCTCATGCAATGGATTCCTAATTGATATATATATATATATATCTGTGTGTGTGTGTGTGTGTGTGTGTGTTTCATGTTGAATCAATTTAACTGATTAAGATAAATAGGCATCTGTATATTTAAATCTCTTTTTTGTTTAGTTTTTGTACTTGAAGGAACTACTTTGGCGATCTGAGTTGGATTGGAAGCTACAAGAAGAGCGACAGAAGGAGAATAGGAAGCGCTTGGATCACAAGTAGGTTCCTCTTTCTTTCTGTGTGTTTATTTACTCTTAAGAGAACATGTCCGCAAATTCTTTGACCTGTTGTTCTAAATGCGTAGTACCACATTTAGGGAATTTGTTTTATCCGTAATTCAAAATTCGGCATAACAAATTGGTGACTCCACTGGGGACTTTCCTTTCATTCCTAATGTTTTTCCTCTGATTATCCACCCAGTAGAATCTATTGTCAATTATTGGACTTTTGAACTAAAAAATTGCATTAGAAGTGTATCAGTAGCTTGAGTTTTTTTTTATCTCTGTTGCGCCCAATGCGCTGTTGGTCAAGACGCAATGCTTTGCATAACACTGTCTCCCACTCAGGGGTGCTTTGCAACACACTGTCTCCCTTTAAAGACTGCGTTGCCCACTAAGCCAACCAAATTCCCTTTGAATTTTTCATTGCCATCATACTCAACCTTTTGTTTGTTGTGTTTTCAATTGTCTGATGCCTCATAGAGACCAGTGAATTTGCCTAATTCATCCTCCTTTGAAAAGTAAGTTTGTTCAATGTCCCTTTAAGTGTTTTTTTATCATTGACAAACCAAATTCAAAGTATTTTATTTCTGCATTAGATCCATTTTCTTTAATAAAGGAAATTGTCGTAAATTCTTCACTTCCTACAGGAAAAATTGTAGTTCCATTCTTCATTTTTATTAAAAGATAAATTGTTGTTAAATTCATCATTTCTCAAAGAAGAAAGCATTTTTTTTGTTGATTTGATGCATATAGTTTCCTTTTTGCATTCACATTAAGGGGACTGAAAAGACAAACCTGTATTTGCATATAGTGAGTTGTGTGTTTTGCATAGGAACAAGTTAGGAAAGTTGCATACTACTTTGTGCTCTTTGTTGTTTTCTCTCAAAACCGATTGCTCTTTCCCCTTAGCAGCTAGGATTTTCATTGAAAAAGCTAAAATTGAAAAGTTTTCTTATCATTTAAGTTTTCATTTTTAGGAATTTCCATTACATCACGCGGTGAACCTTGAAAGGCAAATTGATAAACAAGATCAACTTAAAATTTACATCAATTTACCTAAAAAAGCATTGGAACCATAATGATAACATTTAGAAGGTCTAGGCTAGAGACGTGTTCTAGCATCATTAAACATAGTAGTTGTCGTTAATTGTCTGTGATACATTTTGAGTGTGATACCTCACTCCACGTACGTAAGTATATCGTAGCTTGTCCACGTACCTTCGGGTATATCGGGTGGTGTTATAGTACGAAAAGTATAAAGGGTTGCTCTCACTGTGTGGTTTCACATTAGACAACGCTAATATGAACTTGGGCCTCCACATACCTTCGAGTATATTTGGGAGGAAAAATTTAGGTTGCTATCCATCCATAGTGAACCGAGTCGGATGCCTTGTAAATTGTGATACACCGAACACAACATTGGGGGATATTTCTTTCCCGTACTTCTTGGTTTGCTAGGAGGTATTCTGAAGTTCACAGTTTCTTGGTAAACCTTTTTCCTAGCATTACCATTTTATTTTTTTTATTTGTTTTTGGTCATAAAATAAATCATTCATCATGGAAGAATAAAATCCCTTTCCTCATTATTCACGTAGACTAGCATTGAAACCACCTTTACCACAGGAAGCCACTTCTGGTCGGTGAAGGCGACATCTTTCTACCGAAACTAGTACTATCAGTACCTCTGGTGAAGCATCATCTTCATATATACCAGAGTCGGCAAAAGTTTTTTCTACAAATCCTGGTTCGTATTCTATTGTCGAGATGGAGTTATCACAACTACCCGTGGTCACGATCCATCCAATCAGTGAGACCATACCTCTTGAACCCAACATTGTTCAACTGGAAGTTGATCCAGATCCCATCTCTTCTTTGCCATAACATATAAATCCTGAAGTCGAACAACCAAAAGTTGTTCCTATATCGATCACCCCACTATCTATTATAGCCATTGAGTCTCCCATATCACGCAATCAACCTCCTGAAATATACTTTGGGCGTGACGATGAAATCCTTCCACCTGGTTTAATTTCGATTAAAGAAATACCACAAGACGAAACACCTTTAACTCCAACCCATTTTGAGCCAGGGCTTTACATGTTCGAGTCTTTTTCTCAATCACCATCCACTTCTTTATTTGATCCTATGTCTATTCAAGTTCCCATAGATCCAATAGGGTATACATTTGGTCAAATAACCATGCCTGAACCAACATCTTCGGTTGGACCATCAAATCCAATAGTGACAACACCTACTCTCGCTACTCTGTCGATGTTCACTACTTCACTAGAGTCATATTTACATGGTGGCCCTTTTCTCCCATCAGGTTATAAATCTTTTTCTGGAATTTTCTATGGTGCATCTTCAAACCCATGGACTTTACCAATGTCATCATCTGGTATTATAACTGATAAACCTATAGTGAGTACTGAACGGCTCGATCCTTTATATCCATCATCAGGGCAATATCAAGTTGGTCCATCAGGGAGTATTCCTTCCAGTTCAATCTCAACTGGACTCCCAGCATTTGGAGAACAATATTTTTCATCTTATTACACTCCTCATGCTGGGGGGAAACCTATGGTCTCCCATTTTAACAATACTCCGTCATTTTTTGGTAACCCTAATGTCGAAATGAATGTTTGTAAATGGTATCCCACTCTTCCTATCCAACCACAAACAGTTGTACACACATATCAACCAGTTCAACCTGTTGTACCCACATCAATTCCACTTGTTAATACATATTTAGCCCTGTTACAGACTCAAAATATTGTACAACAACCGTTTCAGGCGGGTCCTTCAACTTAATACCCTCAAGTATTGGGCCTCCAGACTCCAAATCCTTCAGCTAGTTTACAACAATCACCTGTAACGAGAATCATTTATTCACAAGCTGGACTACCATATTATGGGATGTCACAACCACAACCAGGTTATACCTATCCTCAACCAAATCCAATTTATCCTAATTTGGGTTATAACATTGGTGGACAAACCCCTTGGCAACCACAGGTGTAAATGCCACAACCTTCATTTCAACAAGTATCGTACCCAGGTTTTGGTCAACAGAATCCTCAAGTGTTTGCTTATCAAAGCAACCCCTATCTGGGTTACCAGCAATAGTGGTGCAGCCTTCGCTACACATACCCATAGTATGCATATGAAATGCATAGTCTCAGGCATATGTTCCAAGATAACTCCAAACAGTGGAAAGCTATCATGTGGAATTTCATACAACTTTAGGTATAAACCATATAAAATTCCTGCTTAATGAAATATGTATCTATGTATTTCAATTTGGTTAAAATATACGATGCCAACAAATATAAATATGGGCCCACAATCTATACTTGATGCACCTTACACCAGCGATCTATCCAGGCCAGTTCATCCGACGACCTTCTCACTTCAACATGTATTATTCTTGAACTTTTTTTAACCTGTGAAATAATTAGTTTTCATTTGCGACGTGTCCACTCCATATCTTTTCGCACGTCCTCAAACTTTATTGCTTTCTACTTCAGTGTTGTGCGAAAACCACTTCCGATTTAAGAAACCACATTGCGTTTCCATGCTTACTTCTGACTCAGAGTTCCACACAAGTATGGTTCCAAATTGTATGGTTCCACCACGATTCCACTGCGCCTTCGACTCTCGGTTCCAACAAACTTGGGGTTCCAAAAACAATTTAAACATGGATTTGCAAATAAATTTAACTGCATAATTTCTTCAAATTGAATCGAAACCTCATACAATCATTTTGGCTAATGATTCTAAATAACACATAATAGAGAATATACAAATATAAATCAGAATAGAAAAGTGCCAGAAATATATACAGATCTGAAATGTTAAAGGATTTAAGACCAAACTCAATACCAGAACTGCGATTGCACACCAAGCTAAAATATATTATTCATAAAATAAAATTTACAGAGCCTTGACCCTTTCGGTCTGATTACCTTAATTATGCAGCTCTCTGCCTCGATCTATCTCTCGATTCTATCTATAACATCCTTCCTCTCTATCTCTCTATACCTATCTATCTTTTTATGCCTTCGAGGCTTACAATTTATACAAATGGATTCTACAACAAATTTTGGTTTAGATCCAAAACTTGCGCAACAAAATCCTAAGAATCCTCTAAGTCCTAAAATCTCTTCTTTATCCCTAAGAGTCCTCTCTAATCCATAAATTCATGAAACCAATTCCTAATCTAGGATTTACAATAATTTCTCAAATCTCTCAATCCCTATGAGCTTTCAACTGTCCTAATTCTCTCATCTTCTCCAACATTAGAGAACATTTACAATTATGCTCATAATATTAATTAAATCCTATTCTAAATCACTCAAAACATTTAAAATTATACTTAGAGAACCAACTCTCTTGAAAACATAAGACCTCCTAAGTCTTCCAAATAACCAATGGCATTTGAGCAAGATGCACCTGCATCAGACTCCCCATGTAAAAAAGTTTCCATAGACTCATGTCTATGAGGTCTGTTGCTTTGTTGTAATAATGCAAAGCTACAAGTCTCAATGACTCACTACCTCCAAGATTCCAAACTCTATTCTTCAGTGATTTCATTGCTTCTTTCAACTGATGTTTAAGTATTCTGTTGTCTTTCCTTGCTTCTCCTAGTTGCCATATCTTCGTTTGGAACACTCCATTGGTTTTTCCTTCAATTTTTGTTACAATCCAAATTTTTATCCACATGATTTTATTTCTGTAGCTCCTTTCCTTATGTTTATTTCTTGTAAGCTTCATGAAATTATCTATTTCTCTGGCCAAATTACTTTGATGTTGTTGTCCTTTTCCTTGTGTATGAGTTTCAAAACTCTTGTTGCCTTCTTTTTCTTCAATTTCTGCTATCATTTTTTACATTGCTCCAAATACTATTGTAGATATTGTTGCCTCCCAAAATTCCTGACTATCTGTAAAGATATTACCCTCTATAATATCCAATTGTTGTTCTACAAATTTAATTTTAAAAAGTAAATTTCTCTTCAATTCTCTGACTGTAGTAACATTTTCTTCCACTGCTACAAATCCCTTGCAGTCTTTATTAGGTTATTTCTTCTCTACTGGTGCTTTCAGCCAATTCTCCAGTAACTCCAGTTTTTTCTCCCATTCACTAACCAACTGTACATGTGCTTTCCCTTAACTATCTTCATTTGATAATATAGGCTCATCCTCTGTCATAATACAATTCTGATCTTGCCTCTTTTAAATGTTTGTGTACATTTATTTTTCTTTCTTTATCTTTATGATAGCTTCCAGTGACTATCTATCACTTGAAAAATATTCAAACCCGCAATCACACACAAATTTTCAGTTTTAAAATCACAAGACTCAAGAGTCCTATTTGATGATTATGTTATCAAATTTATTTTCTTTTCCAACTCTTCTATATGAATCAAAAAATATTCAATGGTCTTCATCTCAACTTCATAAAGCATATCATTTGAGTAGTTGGAATCCTTTGCTTCTTCTTCTTGCTTTTGGTCATCATTGTGAGCCAAACTTCCTCTGTTTTTAGTTTTAGCGTTATACTGGAAAATAATATGTTCCTCCAATTGTTCAGGTTATACTAGAAAATAATATGTTTTGTTCAGGTTTTTCCTTAACTATAACTGATGATGATCCTAGAACTGTTAGGGAGGCAGTAGATTCAGAGGATGGAAAACTCTGGAAGGAGGCCATGGTTGATGAAATGGCATCCTTGCACAAAAATGAGGCATGGGATCTGGTGGAGTTGCCGGCTGGAAGGAAGCCCATCAGGAGCAAATGGGTGTATAAGAAGAAGATGAATGTAGAAGTCAAGGTGGAGAAATACAAAGCTCGATTGGTAGCAAAAGGTTATTCCCAGTTGCCAGGCATTGATTTTGGTGATATTTTTTCTCCTGTTGCCAAAGTTACTTCTATTAGATTAATTTTATCTGTTGTTGCTGCATTTGATTTTGAGATAGAATAGATGGATGTGAAGACAGCATTTCTTCACGGGGATCTAGAAGAGGAGATCTACATGAACCAACCTGAAGGCTTTATGGTGAAGGGTAATAAAGAACTGGTATGTAGGTTGAAGAAGTCTCTATATGGGTTAAAACAGTCACCAAGGATGTGGTATCAGAAATTTGATACCTATATACAGGGACTTGGCTTCACCAAAAGCAAGGAGGATCACTGTGTTTATTTTAAATTAATTGGTGACAGTGTTATTTATTTGGTCTTGTATGTGGATGATATGTTTTTGATTGGAAATGACAAAGAAATTATCCAAGATTTGAAGACCCAACTATTCTTCAAATTCGACATGAAGGATCTTGGTGCTGCAAACTATATTTTGGGCATGGAAATTAAGAGAGATTAGGCAAAGAGGAAGCTCTGGTTAAACCAGAGGAAGTATGTTGAGACTATGTTGCAGAGGTTCAATATGCAGGATAGTAAATTGGTGAATGTTTTTATTCCTCTAGGTGTAAAGTTGTTTGTTGAACAGTGTCCCAAGACACAAGAAGAAGAGGAGGATATGTCCCATGTTCCATATGCAAGTGCAGTGGGTAGCTTGATGTATGCAATGGTTTGTACTAGTCTAGACATTGCACATGCAGTGGGATTATTGAGCATGTTTATGTCAAACCCAGGGAAGGAGCATTGGACAGCAGCGAAGCAGGTTTTCAGATATTTACGTGGCACTTGTGATTATGGCTTGTGCTACCAGGGAAGACCAGGATTGGAAAGAATGTTGTACATTCGTGGTTTTGTTGATGCAGACTGGGCTGGAGATTTGGACCAAAGAAGATCTACAAGTGGGTATGTGTTTAGCCTATTTGGAGGTTCAGTCAGTTGGATGAGTAAAATATAGTCTGTAGTGGCACTTTCAACTACAGAGGCAGAATACATAGTAGCCACTCATGCAAGCAAGGAAGAAGTTTGGTTGAAAATATTGTGTTGAAGTATGGGGTTGGTACAGCAAGCTATAAGGATAGACTGTGATAGCCAAAGTGCAATTTTCTTGGTTAAGAACCCTGCTTATCATTAAGAGACAAAGCACATTGATGTTCAATATCACTTTGTTAGAGATATGGTTGAGGCTAAAAGGGTGTGCTGGTAAAGGTGGACACCTTGAAGAATGTTGCAGATGCATTGACGAAATCTGTGAGCAGACATAAGTTCTCTTGGTGTAGAGAAACAATGGGTGTTGAAGAATTGGCCCAATGACTAACCTCTCATGTGGCCCCCTGCGGAAAGAAAACAACAAGTGGGAGAATGTTGGGTATGTGTTATATTCTTTCCAAGACTAGCCCAATGTGCTGTACGTTGCGTCGAGCGCAACAGGGGGGTGGCAGCCCCCCCTGTTGGGGTCCGGGGCATCGCCCCGACAAAAAAAAAAATGGTGTGCGGACCCACCCATGTTTTGTGCATGAGTTTTCACATCGTTTTTGGGTACGATGGTTTTCGGCCCCTGGTATTTTGTAGATCTGGTCAAGGGAACTAAATTTATGTTCTAATCCAGGGTTAATGGATTTGGGTTTATGTATGCTTCGGCATGTATATATATGTGTTGTAACACTAAAAGGAATATAATGAAAAATCAAGCTAGTCGTCCCCATTTGGGATCCAGGGGAAAATCTCTGTGTTTATCTGTTTTATGTTTTATGCTCTCTCTATTGTTTATTTTCTGTTATAAGATTCGTGTGTAGATAATTTATGTCCAGGGTTAAAACCTAAATTTGGTTTCAGAGATGTTTTAGCTTCAAGGGGACGCCTTTGCTGCTGAGGGTCTTTTGCTTGGGCCTGAGGTAGACCCTGTTCAGTGGGAGATCTGCGGGATCGATTCTTGCGGTGAAAGAAGATGGTGAGCGGTGGAAAGATAGAGATAGAGAAATTTAATGGTCAAAGTTTTGATATGTGGAAGCTCAAGATGGAGGATCTGCTGGTGGATAAAGATCAGTGGATCGCTGTAGATCCAGGTACTAAACCAACAGCAATGTCAGATGAAGACTGGACGAAACTGGATTGGAAGGCTAAGAGCACAATACAGTTGTGTGTCTCAGATTCAGTATTGTTGAATGTATCTGGGGAAGCTACAGTGAATAATTTGTGGGAAAAACTTGGGACTTTGTACCAATATAAGTCTCTGGTGAATAAGCTATTCCTGCGGAAAAATTTGTATAACCTGAGGATGAAGGATGGAGACACAGTGACAGGGCATTTGAACGCCTTCAATACTGTGGTAATTCAGCTGTCATATGTTGATATTAAAATCTCAGATGAAGATAAGTGCATTAGTTTGTTTTGTTCTCTACGAGACTCGTGGGACAGTTTGGTTATTGCAATAGGTAGCAATACAACTACCTTGAATTTTGATGACATTGTCTCAGCCTTGTTGTCAGAGGAAATGAGACGGAGAAATATGGAGGGCCAGAATGGATATGCCTTATCTGTACGAGGAAGGTCCCAAAACAAAAACAAGAATAAGGTTTTGAGTGAGAGATCCAAATCTAGAGGGAGATCTAAATCCCCTGGAAAGTTTGTAAAGGTGTACTGGAAATGCAAAAAGGAAGGACACTACAAAAAGGAATGCAGATCTAAATCTCCTGAGAAAGGAAAGGGATCTGATGATGCTCCTTCTGAAGAGGCAAAAACCACCTCGGATGAAGGTGGGGATGTGTATTTGGCTTCTTCTTCAAATACACATGTAGATCATGAGTCATGGTTGATTGAATTGGGTGCATCCTTTCACTTCACTCCCCATAGGGAGTGGATCTACGAGTATGAGAAATATGATGGCGGCGATGTATTCCTAGGGGATGATAGGAAGGCCAGAATTGTCAGACGTGGAAAATTCAAGTTGAAGCTGCAAGGTGGAATGATTATAACACTTCCTGGTGTTCTGCATATTCCTACATTGGCCAGAAATCTAATTTTTGTAAGCAAGATGGATGATGCAGGTGTAAAAACAGTGTTCGATAAAGATGCCTACAAGATGGTTCGGGGAGCACTAGTATTAATGCGGGGAGTTCGGACTGGAACTCTGTACAAGCTACAAGGTATCACTGTTATTGATGGGTGTAACAGTTCTATGGTTCCTGAAAGTGGAGCAGAAAGCCTAGCTGTCTCTGGAAAAAATACCATGCTATGGCATCAAAGGCTTGGACATATTGGAGAGAAGGGCCTTCGAATACTACATAGAAATGGTATGGTAGAAGGTATGTCTAATTTCTCTCTGGATTTCGATTTCTGTGAACATTGTGTATATGGGAAGCATAATTGGGTGAGTTTTCCTTCTGGGGCTAAGAGGGCGAAAAGGATATTAGAACTTGTGCACAGTGATGTGTTTGGACCTGTGTCAGTTCCTTCACTGGGAAATTTTGTGTACTATGTTTCATTCATAGATGACTTCTCAACGAATACATGGATATATTTCTTTAGGAAGAAATCTAAAGTCTTTGACAGATAAAGAATCTAAGGCTCTGGTGGAAAACTAGACAGAGAAGAAGATAAAGGCGCTGAGAAAAGATAATGGTGGAGAGTTCTGCAAGAAGGAATTTGAAGAGTTCTATAAGAAGTGTGGTATAGCACGACAAAAGACTACTCCATACACACCTCAGCAAAACAGAGCTGCAGAAAGAATGAACAGAACACTGATGGAAAAGGCAAGAAGCATGCTCAGTGGTACCGGGTTAGGACAAGAATTCCAAGCAGAGACAGTGGAGACTGCATGCTATCTAGTTAATAGATCACCTTCATCAGTGTTTCAGGATAAGACTCCACATGAGGTGTGGACTAGTAAGAAACCCTCTCTTTCACATCTAAGGGTATTTTGATGTGATGCATATGTACATGTTCCAAAGGAGAAAAGGACCAAGTTGGATAATAAATCTGAAAGGTGCATCTTTATTGGGTATAAGGATGGTTTAAAAGGTTACAAGCTTTGGAACCCGGAAACAAGGAAGGTTGTGTACAGCCGAGATGTGGTGTTTAGAGAGGTGAAAGATGTTGTTAAACATGAATTCATACCAAAGGAACCTGAGAAGATAGAGTTTGAGCTAAAGGAGTATGAATCAGACTCTACAACAGAAGAAGATTCAGAAGAGGAAGAGCCACAAACCCCAGCTTTGAGAAGATCAGTTCGGGAAAGAAGGCAACCAGAAAGGTATAGTCCATCTACTTTCTGTTCAGGTTTTTCCTTAAATATAACTAATGATGATCCTAGAACTATCAGGGAGCTAGTAGATATAGAGGATGGAAAACTCTGGAAGGAGGCCATGGTTGATGAAATGGCATCCTTGCACAAAAATGAGGCATGGGATCTGGTGGAGTTGCCGGCTGGAAGGAAGCCCATAGGGAGAAAATGGGTGTTTAAGAAGAAGATGAATGTAGAAGGCAAGGTGGAGAAATACAAAGCTCGGTTGGTAGAAAAAGGTTATTCCCAGGTGTTGGGCATTGATTTTGGTGATATTTTTTCTCCTATTGCCAAAGTTACTTCTATTATATTACTTTTATATGTTGCTGCTACATTTGATTTTGAGATAGAGCAGATGGATGTGAAGACATCATTTCTTCACGGGGATCTAGAAGAGGAGATCTACATAAACCAACCTAAAGGATTTATGGTGAAGGTAAGAAAGAACTGGTATGCAAGTTGAATAAGTCTTTGTATGGGTTAAAACAATCACCAACGATGTGGTATCAGAAATTTGATACCTATATACAGGGACTTGGCTTCACTAGAAGAAAGGAGGATCACTGTGTTTATTTTAAATTAATTGGTGACCGTGTTATTTATTTGGTCTTGTATGTGGATGATATGTTGTTGATTGGAAATGACAAAGAAATTATCCAAGATTTGAAGACCCAACTGTTCTCCAAATTCGACATGAAGGATATTGGTGCGGCAAACTATATTTTGGGCATGGAAATTAAGAGAGATTGGGCAAAGAGGAAGCTTTGGTTAAACCAGTTGGAAATTCATGGTTTTTTTGATGCAGACTGGGTTGGAGATCTGGACCAAAGAAGATCTACAAGTGGGTATGTGTTTAGCCTATTTGGAGGCGCAGTCAGTTGGATGAGTAAAATATAGTCTGTAGTGGCACCTTCAACTACAGAGGCAGAATACATAGCAGCCACTCATGCAAGAAAGGAAGCATTTTGGTTGCAAATATTGTGTTCAAGTATGGGGTTGGTACAGCAAGCTATAAGGATAGACTGTGATAGCCAAAGTGCAATTTTCTTGGCTAAGAATGCTACTTATCATTCAAAGACAAAGCACATTGATGTTCAATATCACTTTGTTAGAGATATGGTTGAGGCTAAAAGGGTGTTGCTGGTAAAGGTGGACACCTTGAAGAATGTTGCAGATGAATTGATGAAGTCTGTGAGCACTCATAAGTTCTCTTGGTGTAGAGAAACAATGGATGTTGAAGAATAGGCCCAATGACTAAGCTCTCATGTGGCCCCCTGCGGAAAGAAAACAACAAGTGGGAGAATGTTGGGTATGTGTTATATTCTTTCCTCGACTAGCCCCACGAGCTGTACGTTGCGCCGGGGGGAGCAGGGGGGTCATAGGGGAGGCAACAACCCCCTTTGTCGGGGTGGGGGGCAGCGCCCCATCAAAAAAAAAATTGTTGTGTGGACCCACTCATAGGCGGACCCACCCATGTTTTGTGCATGATTTTGCACATGGTTTTTGGGTACGATGGTTTTCGGCCCCTGGTATTTTGTAGATCCAGTCAAGGGAACTACGGTTATGTTCTAATCCAGGGTTAATGGATTGGGGTTTATGTATGCTTCGGCATGTATATATATGTGTTGTAACATTAAAAGGAATATAATGAAAAATCGAGCTAGTCATCCCAATTTGGGATCCAAGGGAAAATCTCTGTGTTTATCTATTTTATGTTTGATGCTCTCGCTATTGTTTATTTTATGTTTTTAAGTTTCGTTTGCAGATAATTTATGTACAGGGTTAAAACCTACATTGGTATCAAAGATGTTTCGACTTCAAGGGGACGCCTTTGTGCTAAGGGGTTTTTTGCTCGGGCCTGAGGTAGACCCTATTCGGTGGGAGATATGCGAGATTCGATTCTTACCCGGTGAAAGAAGATGGTGAGCGGCGGGAAGATAGAGATCGAGAAATTTAATGGTCATATTTTTGAGTTGTGGAAGCTCAAGATGGAGGATCTACTGGTGGATAAAGATAAGTGGATCGCGGTAGATCCGGGTACTAAACCAACGACAATGTTAGATGAAGACTGGAAGAAGCTAGATCAAAAGGCAAAGAGCACAATATGGTTGTGTTTCTCGGTTGATATTGTTGAATGTAATACGGGAAGCTACGGCTGAAGAATTTGTGGGAAAAACTTGGGACTTCGTACCAATCTAAGTCTACGAGTGAATAAGTTGTTCACGATGATAATTTTGTATAACACGAGGAATATGGGGGGAGACTAAGTGACGAACGAGCATTTGAACGCCTTCAATACTGTGGTAAGTCGGTTGTCATGTTGATATTAAAATCTCAAATGAAGATAAGCGCATGATTTTTTTGTGTTTTCTCTACCAGACTCGTGGGACAGTTTGGTTATTGCAATAGGTAGCAATACAACTACCTTGAATTTTGATGACATTGTCTCAGCCTTGTTGTCGGAGGAAATGAGACGGAGAAATATGGAGGGCCATAATGGAGATGCCTTGTCTATACGAGGAAGGTCCCAAAACATAAACAAGAATAAGGTTTCGAGTGGGAGATCCAAATCTAAAGGGAGATCTAAATCTCCTGGATAGTTTGTAAAGGTATGTTGGAAATGCGGAAAGGAAGGGCACTACAAAAGGGACTGCAGATCTAAAGCTCCTGAGAAAGGAAAGGGATCTGATGATGCTCATTCTGCAGAGGCAAAAACCACCTCGGATGAAGGTGGGGATGTTTATTTTTCTTCTTATTCAAATATACATGTAGATCATGAGTCATGGTTGATTGACTCAAGTGCATCCTTTCACTTCACTCCCCATAGGGAGTGGTTCTGCGAGTATGAGAAATATGATGGTGGTGATGTATTCCTAGGGGATGATAGGAAGGCTAGAATTTTCAAGCTGAAGCTAGAAGGTGGAAGGATTAGAACACTTCCTGGTGTTCTGCATATTCCTGCATTGGCCAGAAATATGATTTCTGTAAGCAATATGGATGATGTAGGTGTAAAAACAGTGTTCGAGAAAGATTCCTGCAAGATGGTTCGGGGAGAGCTGGTATTAATGCGGGAAGTTCAGATTGGAACTCTGTACAAGCTACAAGGTAGCACTGTTATTGATGGGTGTAACAGTTCTGTGGTTCCTGAAAGAGGAGCGGAAAGCCTAGCTTTCTCTGGAGAAAATACCATGCTATGGCATCAAAGGATTGGACATATTGGAGAGAAGGGCCTTCGGATACTACATAGAAATGGTACGGTAGAAGGTATGTCTAACTACTCTCTGGATTTTGATTTTTGTGAACATTGTGTATATGGGAAGCAGAATCGGGTGATTTTTCCTTTCTGGTGCTAAGAGGGCAAACAAGATATTATAACTTGTGCACAGTGATGTGTTTGGACCTATGTCAGTTCCATCATTGGGAAAGTCTTTGTACTATGTTTCATTCATAGATGACTTCTCAAGGAATACATGGATATATTTCTTGAGGAAGAAATCTGAAGTCTTTGACAGATTTAAATAATTTAAGGCTCTAGTGGAAAGCCATTTAAAAGAAGATAAAGGCGCCGAGGACAGATAATGGTGGAGAGTCTCCCGCAAGAAGGAATTTGAAGAGTCTCCGTAAGAAGCATGGTATAGCACCTACGTAAGACTACTCCATACACACCTCAAAGAAACGTAGCTAAGTAAAGAATGAAATCGTAACATTGATGGAAAAGGCAAGAAGAATGCTCAAGGTACCGGTAAAAGACAAGAATTCTGGTAGAGACTCGTGAGGATCGCATGCTATCATTTTAACATCACCTTCGTCAATCTTTGAGGATAAGACTCTACATGAGGTATGGATCGGTAAGAAACCCTCTCTTTCACATATGAGGGTATTTGGATGTGATGCATATGTACATGTTCCAAAGGAGAAAAGGACCAAGTTGGATAATAAATATGAAAGGTGCATATTTATTGGGTATAAGGATGGTTTAAAGGGTTACAAGCTTTGGAACCCGTAAACAAGGAAGGTTGTGTACCGCTAATATGTGGTGTTTAGAGAGGTGAAAGATGTTGTTAAAGATGAAGTCCTACCAAAGGAACCTGAGAAGATAGAGTTTGAGCTAAAGGACGATGAATCAGACTCTACAACAGAAGAATAATCAGAAGAGGAAGAGCCACAAACTCGAGTTGTGATAAGATCAGTTCGGGAAAGAAGACAACCAGAAAGGTATAGTCCATCTACTTTCTGTTCAAATTTTGCTTTAACTATAACTGATGATGATCCCAGAACCGTGAGGGAGGCATTAGATTCAAAGGACGGAAAACTCTGGAAGGAGGCCATGGTTGATGAAATGACATCCTTGCATAAAAATGAGGCATGGGATCTGGTGGAGTTGCCAGTTGAAAGGAAGCCCATTGGGAGAAAATGGGTGTTTAAGAAGAAGATGAATGTAGAAGGAAAGGTGGAGAAATAAAAAACTCAGTTGGTAGCAAAAGGTTATTCCCAGGTGCCAGGAATTGATTTTAGTGATATTTTTTCTCCTGTTTCCAAAGTTACTTCTATTAGATTACTTTTATCTGTTGCTGCTACATTTGATTTTGAGGTAGAACATATGGATGTGAAGACAACATTTCTTCACGGGGATCTGGAAGAGGAGATCTACATGAAACAACCTAAAGGCTTTATGGTGAAGGGGAAGAAAGAGCTGGTATGCAGGTTAAAGAAGTCTTTGTATGGGTTAAAATAGTCACCAAGGATGTGGTATCAAAAATTTGATACCTATATACGGGGACTTGGCTTCACCAGAAGCAAGGAGGATCACTGTGTTTATTTTAAATTAATTGGTGACTGTGTTATTTATTTGGTCTTGTATGTGGATCATATGTTGTTGATTAGAAATGAAAAAGAAATTATCCAATATTTGAAGACCTAGTTGTTCTCCAAATTCTACATGAAGGATCTTGTTGCTGCAAACTATATTTTTGGCATGGAAATTAAGAGAGATCGAGCAAAGAGGAAGCTCTAGTTAAACCAGAGGAATTATCTTGATACTATATTGCAGAGGTTCAATATGAAGGATAGTAAACTGGTGAATGTTCCTATTCCTGTAGGTGTAAAGCTATCTGCTGAACAGTGTCCCAAGACACAAGAAGAAGAGGAGGATATGTCCCGTGTTCCATATGCAAGTGCAATGGGTAGCCTGATGTATGCAATGGTCTGTACTAGACCAAACATTGCACATGCAGTGGGAGTATTGAGCAGGTTTATGTCAAACCCAGGGAAGGAGCATTGGACAGTAGTGAAGTGGGTTTTCAGATATTTACGTGGTACTAGTGATTATGGCTTGTGCTACCAGGGAATACCAGGATTGGAAAGAATGTTGGAAATTCATGGTTTTGTTGATGCAGACTGGGCTGGAGATCTGGACAAAAGAAGATCTACAAGTGGGTATGTGTTTAGCCTATTTGGAGGTGCAGTCAGTTGGATGAGTAAAAGACAGTCTGTAGTGGCACTTTCAACTACAGAGGTAGAATACATGGCAGCCACTCATGCAAGCAAGGAATCAGTTTGGTTGCAGAGATTGTGTTCAAGTATGGGGTTGGTGCAACAAGCTATAAGGATAGACTGTGATAGCCAAAGTGAAATTTTCTTGGCTAAGAACCATGCTTATCATTCAAAGAAAAAGAACATTGATGTTCAATATCACTTTGTGAGAGATATGGTTGAGGATAAAAGGGTGTTGCTAGTAAAGGTGGACACCTTGAAGAATGTTGCGTATGCATTGGGATTTGGGTGCCCTAGCACTCATAATTTCTCTTGGTGTAGAGAAACAATGGGTGTTGAATAATTGGCCCAATGACTAAGCTCTCATGTGAAGTCCCTTGCGGAAAGAAAACAACAAGTGGGAGAATGTTGCGTATGTGTTATATTCTTTCCATGACTAGCCCCACTAGATGTACCTTGCGCCTGGGCGCAAAGAAAATTGTGGAGGTAGCAACACCCCCCCGTTCGGGGTCCAGGGCAAGCACCCCGACAAAAATTATTTTGGTGTGTGGACCCACTCATTGGCGGACCCACCCATGGTTTTCTGCATGGGTTTGCATATGGTTTTTGGGTACGATGGTTTTCAGCCCCTGATATTTTGTAGATACGGTCAAGGGAACTACAGTTATTTTCTAATCCAGGGTTAATGGATTGGGGTTTATGTATGCTTTGGCATGTATATATATGTGTTGTAACACTAAAAGGAATATAATGAAAAATCAAGCCGGTCGTCCCGATTTGGGATCCAGGGGAAAATCTCTGTGTTTATCTGTTTTATGTTTTATCCTCTCGCTATTGTTTATTTTATGTTATAAGATTCGTGTGTAGATAATTTATGTTCAGGGTTAAAACCTACATTTGGTTTCAAAGTTGTTTCGGCTTCAAGGGGATGCCTTTGCTGCTGAGGGTTTTTTTCTTGGGCCTGAGGTAGACCCAGTTCAATGGGAGATCTGCGGGATCGATTCTTGTGGTGAAAGAAGATGGAGAGCGGCAGAAAGATAGAGATCGATAAATTTAATGGTCAGAGTTTTGAGTTGTGGAAGATCAAGATGGAGGATCTGTTGGTGGATAAAGATCAGTGGATCGCGATAGATCCAAGTACTAAACCAACAGCAATGTGAGATGAAGACTGGAAGAAACTAGATCGGAAGGCTAAGAGCACAATACGGTTGTGTGTCTCAGATTCAGTATTGTTGAATGTATCTGGGGAAGCGACAGCGAAAAATTTGTGGGAAAAACTTGGGACTTTGTATCAATCTAAGTCTCTGGTGAATAATTTGTTCCTGCATAAAATTTGTATAACCTGAGGATGAAGGATGGAGACACAGTGACAGAGCATCTGAACGCCTTCAATACTGTGGTAAGTCAGCTATCATCTGTTGATATTAAAATATCAGATGAAGATAATTGCATCAGTTTGTTGTGTTCTCTACCAGACTCGTGGTACAGTCTGGTTCTTGCAATAGGTAGCAATACAACTACCTTGAATTTTGATGACATTGTCTCAGCCTTGTTGTCAGAGGAAATGAGACGGAGAAATATGGAGGGCCAGAATGGAGATGCCTTATCTATACGAGGAAGGTCCCAAAACAGAAACAAGAATAAGGTTTTGAGTGGGAGATCTAAATCTAGAGGGAGATCTAAATCTCCTAGAAAGTTTGTAAAGGTTTGCTGGAAATGCCGAAAGGAAGGGCACTACAGAAAGAACTGCAGATCTAAAGCTCCCGAGAAAGGAAAGGGATTTGATGATGCTCCTTCTGCAGAGGCAAAAACCACCTCGGATAAAGGTGGGGATGTGTATTTGGCTTCTTCTACAAATACACATGTAGATCATGAGTCATGGTTGATTGACTCGGGTGCATCCTTTCACTTCACTCCCCAAAGGGAGTGGTTCTGCGAGTATGAGAAATATGATGGCAGTGATGTCTTCTTAGGTGATGATAAGAAGGCCAGAATCGTCGAACGTGGAAAAGTCAAGCTGAAGCTGCAAAGTGGAAGGATTAGAACAGTTCCTGGTGTTTTGCACATTCCTACATTGGCCATAAATCTGATTTCTGTAAGCAAGATGGACGATGTAGGTGTAAAAACAGTGTTCGAGAAAGATGCCTGCAAGATGGTTCTGGGAGCACTAGTATTAATGCGGGAGTTCAGACTGGAACTCTGTACAAGCTACAAGGTAGCACTATTATTGATGGGTGTAACAGTTTTGTGGTTCCTGAAAGTGGAGCGGAAATTCTAGTTGTCTCTAGAGAAAAGACCATGCTATGGCATCAAAGGCTTGGACATATTGGAGAGAAGGGCCTTCAGATACTGCATAGAAATGGTATGGTAGAAAGTATGTCTAATTTCTCTCTAGATTTCGATTTCTATGAACATTGTGTATATGGGAAGCAACTTAATATGTGTATATGGGAAGCAGAATCGGATGAGTTTTCCTTCTGGGGCTAAGAGGGCGAACAAGATATTAGAGCTTGTGCACAGTGATGAGTTGGGACCTGTGTCAGTTCCATCACTGAGTAAGTTTGTGTACTATGTTTCATTCATATATGACTTCTCAAGGAATACATGGATATATTTATTGAGGAATAAATCTGAAGTCTTTTACATATTTAAATAATTTAAGGCTCTAGTGGAAAACCATATAAAGAAGAATAGAAAGGTGCTGAGGATAGATAATGGTGGAGAGTTATGCAAGAAGGAATTTGAAGAGTTCCGTAAGAAGTGTGGTATATCAACGGCGTAAGACTACTCCATACACACCTCAAAGAAACAGCTGGGTAAAGAATGAACAGAACCGATGGAAAAGGAAAGAAGCATGCTCAAGTGGTACCCGGTTAGGACAAGAATTTCGGGCAAAGGCATCAAGACAAGTGGAGACCGCATGCTATCCGGTTAACAACATCACCTTCATCGTTGTTGAGGATAAGACTCCACATGAGGTATGGATCGGTAGGAACCTCTTTCACATCTAAGGGTATTTTGGATGTGATGCAAAAGTACATGTTCCAAAGGAGAAAAGGACCAAGTTGGATAATAAATCTAAAAGGTGCATCTTTATTAGGTATAAGTATGGTTTAAAAGGTTACAAGCTTTGGAACCCGAAAACAAGGAAGGTTGTGTACAGCCGAGATGTGGTGTTTAGAGAGGTGAAAGATGTTGTTAAACATGAATTCATACCAAAGGAACCTGAGAAGATAGAGTTTTAGCTAAAGGAGTATGAATTAGACTCTACAGCAGAAGAAGATTCAGAAGAGGAAGAGCCACAAACTCCGGCTATGAGAAGATCAGTTCGAGAAAGAAGGCAACTAGAAAGGTATAGTCCATCTAATTTCTATTCATGTTTTGCCTTAACTATAACTGATGATGATCCCAAAAATGTCAGGGAGGCAGTAGATTCAGAGGATAGAAAACTCTGGAAGGAGGCCAGGGCTGATGAAATGGCATCCTTGCACAAAAATGAGGCATGGGATCTGGTGGAGTTGCCGGCTGGAAGGAAGCCCATCGGGAGAAAATGGGTGTTTAAGAAGAAGATGAATTTAGAAGGCAAGGTGGAGAAATACAAAGCTCGGTTGGTAGCAAAATGTTATTCCCAGGTGCCAGGAATTGATTTTGGTGATATTTTTTCTCCTGTTGCCAAAGTTACTTCTATTACATTACTTTTATCTGTTGCTGTTGCATTTGATTTTGAGATAGAATAGATGGATGTGTAGACAGCATTTCTTCACGGGGATCTAGAATAGGAGATCTACATGAACCAACCTGAAGGCTTTATGGTGAAGGGTAAGAAAGAACTGGTATGCAGGTTGAAGAAGTCTTTATATGGGTTAAAACAGTAGCCAAGGATGTGGTATCAAAAATTTGATACCTATATACGGGGACTTGGCTTCACTAGAAGCAAGGAGGATCACTGCGTTTATTTTAAATTAATTGGTGACCGTGTTATTTATTTGGTCTTGTATGTGGGATGATATGTTGTTGATTGGAAATGACAAAGAGATTATCCAAGATTTGAAGACCCAACTATTCTTCAAATTCGACATGAAGGATCTTGGTGCTGCAAACTATATTTTGGGCATGGAAATTAAGAGAGATTAGGCAAAGAGGAAGCTCTGGTTAAACCAGAGGAAGTATGTTGAGACTATGTTGCAGAGGTTCAATATGCAGGATAGTAAATTGGTGAATGTTTTTATTCCTCTAGGTGTAAAGTTGTTTGTTGAACAGTGTCCCAAGACACAAGAAGAAGAGGAGGATATGTCCCATGTTCCATATGCAAGTGCAGTGGGTAGCTTGATGTATGCAATGGTTTGTACTAGTCTAGACATTGCACATGCAGTGGGATTATTGAGCATGTTTATGTCAAACCCAGGGAAGGAGCATTGGACAGCAGCGAAGCAGGTTTTCAGATATTTACGTGGCACTTGTGATTATGGCTTGTGCTACCAGGGAAGACCAGGATTGGAAAGAATGTTGTACATTCGTGGTTTTGTTGATGCAGACTGGGCTGGAGATTTGGACCAAAGAAGATCTACAAGTGGGTATGTGTTTAGCCTATTTGGAGGTTCAGTCAGTTGGATGAGTAAAATATAGTCTGTAGTGGCACTTTCAACTACAGAGGCAGAATACATAGTAGCCACTCATGCAAGCAAGGAAGAAGTTTGGTTGAAAATATTGTGTTGAAGTATGGGGTTGGTACAGCAAGCTATAAGGATAGACTGTGATAGCCAAAGTGCAATTTTCTTGGTTAAGAACCCTGCTTATCATTAAGAGACAAAGCACATTGATGTTCAATATCACTTTGTTAGAGATATGGTTGAGGCTAAAAGGGTGTGCTGGTAAAGGTGGACACCTTGAAGAATGTTGCAGATGCATTGACGAAATCTGTGAGCAGACATAAGTTCTCTTGGTGTAGAGAAACAATGGGTGTTGAAGAATTGGCCCAATGACTAACCTCTCATGTGGCCCCCTGCGGAAAGAAAACAACAAGTGGGAGAATGTTGGGTATGTGTTATGGCTTTCTTTCCACGAGAAGCACTATGTGTTGTACACGGCGGGGCCGGCGCGTTAGGGGGGCCGCGTGGGGGCGCAGCTCGCCAAGGCCGGGCAAGCACTCCCGACAAAAAAATTCGCTCCCGACCCACTCATAGGCGGACCCACCCATGTTTTGTGCATGAGTTTGCACATGGTTTTTTTGGGTACGATGGTTTTTGGCCCCTGGTATTTTGTAGATCCGGTCAAGGGAAATACGGTTATGTTCTAATTCAGGGTTAATGGATTGGGGTTTATGTATGTTTTGGCATGTATATATATGTGTTGTAACACTAAAAGGAATATAATGAAAAATCAAGCTGGTTGTCCCGATTTGGGATCCAGGGGAAAATCTCTGTGTTTATCTATTTTATGTTTTATGCTCTCACTATTGTTTATTTTCTGTTATAAGATTCATGTGTAGATAATTTTTGTTCAGGGTTAAAACCTACATTTGGTTTCAAAGTTGTTTTGGCTTCAAGGGGATGCCTTTGCTCCTGAGGGTTTTTTGCTTCGGGGCTTCGAGGTATTAATCGCTCAAATGGGAGACCCGTGGACCGATTCTGCGTGAAAGAAGATGGTGAGCAGTGGAAAGATATAGATTGAGAAATTTAATGGTCAGAGTTTTGAGTTGTGGAAGATCAAATGGAGGATCTGCTGGTGGATAAAGACCAGTGGATCATGGTAGATCCAGGTATTATACCAACAACAATGTCAGATGAAGACTGGAATAAGTTGTATCGGAAGGGGAAGAGCACAATACAGTTATGTGTCTCAGATTCGGTATTGTTGAATGTATATGGGGAAGATACGACGAATAATTTGTGGCACAAAATTGGGACTTTGTACCAATCTAAGTCTCTGGTGAATAAATTGTTCCTGTGGAAAAAGATGTATAACCCGAGGATGAAGGATGGAGAGTCGGTGGCAGAGCATCTGAACGCCTTCAATACTGTGGTAAGTCAGTTGTCATCGGTTGATATTAAAATCTCAGATGAAGATAAGTGCATCAGTTTGTTGTGTTCTCTACTAGACTCGTGGGATAATCTGGTTATTGAAATAGGTAGCAATACAACTACCTTGAATTTTGATGACATTGTCTCAACCTTACTGTTAGAGGAAATGAGATGGAGAAATATGGAGGGTCAGAATGTAGATGCCTTATATGTATGAGGAAGGTCCTAGAACAGAAACAAGAATAAGGTTTCGAGGATCCAAATCTAGAGGAGATATAAATCTCCCGGAAATTTTGTAAAGGTGGCCGGAAATTTAAAGGAAGGACACTACAAAAGGAATGCAAAACATCTAAAGCTCCCGAGAAAGGAAATGGATCTAATGATGCTCCTTCTACAAGAGGCAAAAACCACCTGCGATGAAGGTGGAGATGTGTATTTGGCTTCTTATTCAAATACACATGTAGATTATGAGTCATGGTTGATTGACTTAGGTGCATCCTTTCACTTCACTCCCCATCGGAAGTGGTTCTGCGAGTATGAGAAATATGATGGCAATGATGTATTCCTAGGGGATGATAGGAAGGCCAGAATCATCGGACGTGGAAAGGTGAAGCTGAAGCTGCAAGGTGGAAGGATTAGAACACTTCCCGGTGTTCTGCATATTCTTGCATTAGCCAGAAATCTGATTTCTGTAAGCAAGATGGATGATGCAAGTGTAAAAACAATGTTCAAGAAAGATGCCTGCAAGATGGTTCGGGGAGCACTGGCATTAATGTGAGGAGTTTGGACTGGAACTCTGTACAAGCTACAAGGTAGCACTGTTATTGATGGGTGTAACAGTTATGTGGTTCCTGAAAATGGAGTGAAAAGCTTAGCTGTCTTTGGAGAAAAGACCATGCTATGGCATCAAAGCCTTGGACATTTTGGAGAGAAGGGCCTTCTGACATCGCATATGTTGTGCGGTAGTAGGCTATGTCTAATTGTTTCCTTCGGATTTCAATTTCGTGAAAATTGTATATAAGTGGAAGCAACGGTGAGTTTTCCTTCTCAGCTAAGAGGGAGAACAAGATATTAGAACTTGTGCACAAGTGATTTGTTGAAAATGCAACAAGATGATGGAGCTTAGTGAAATGAAGTTCAACTGACTAAGGGCTCCAGAAAATTTTTTGCGCAAATCTGTTTAGACTATGTCTATTTTTAGACATATGGAGCATGGTCCGGGGATTGCAATATGTTATTCTTGGAGTATTGGTCATGTTGGTAAAAATAGATGGGACTCTATTTTTTGAACCTATAGGTCGAAGTCTATTTTTAGACTGCCTCTCCTTAAAATAGGGAAGTCAAATATTATTTACCCTTAATAATATTTGGACTATAAACTTCAGTTTACTCTCTTGAAGCACTTCAGTTTGAGCCTTGGAAGTGGCTCATGCATCTGAAAGAGGAATTATGCTATTCCCAAGGGCTTGGTGAGCACATGCATGGTTGACTTCAGTTAGGACTTCAGTGGCAGAAGTTTGGTGGAGTTAATGAGACAGCTAGTGGAGTTGTGTTCGGTTTAATTTAGTTGAACTGGTTGAGATTAGTTTAACTAGCTAATCAACTAGTTATGAGTGGAGTGAATTAAATATTATTTAATTCATTAATTAGTAACTCATTATTCAACTCAAGAACAAATCAGTTCACTACAGTGCATGATCAGTTCAGTGGAGACCAGTGAAAGAGGTAGATGAAAGGGTGGAGTTAGCTATCAGTGGCGACATCAGTTGTGCATGAGATTTGCACCACACTTGGAGGAATTTACCATGATGATTGCGCTGTCAAGGCAAGGAGATTTGAACCTTGGATCTCTATATAGACAGGCCTGGATTGCGCAATAGAGGCAAGGCAATTGGCGGTGAGTTTTGAACCAGTAACCTGTTCAAAACTAAGCTAGTTTGTGTGTAACTTCATGAGATAGTACTGAGTACTTGTGAGGAGTATTGTACCGAGTTTTTTACATGATTTCTCCATTATAATATACACAATAGCTGCGGGGTTTTCAGCTATAATCTTTCCCCATACATACTGTGTTAATGTGTATGATGAATTGATGTGCTATCACTTGTTTTATTTCCGCATGTTTGATGATCTGAGTGGAAGAGATTATGTGTTGCATATAAATTCGAATTGTATGTGATCAGGATAGTCTCGGTGGATAATTAATCATTATTCAGCAAATTTCTACTCTCACTACTACATTTGGCGGAAATTCCGACACCTGTTTCCGACGCTTTTGACCAAATGTCGGAAATTTTCCAAATTTTTTCCATCCCGCCCGAAACCGTCGCTATACCGACGTCTATAGAAACGTGTCGCAATACTGACACTTAAACTAGTGTCGCAATTACGACGTTTAAAGGAAGACGTCGCAATTGCGACAACATGGCCCAAAGCGTCGCTATTGAGACGACTCTAAACGTCGCAACTGCGACACAATGTCTAGGTGTCGCCATTGCGACGTTTGGAGGCACCGTCCTAATAGCGACGCCTTTTCTGTCGTCGGTATAGCGACAGTTATTTTCGCGCTACATAAAAATACCAAACTTATATGGGCCCTACATAAAAATTCGAAACTTATATGCGCGCTACATAAAAATGTTTCGTATTTTTCGCAATAGCTACGTTTGATATCACGCGCGCATTCGCTCTCTGCTCTTGCAGAACAGCATTTGCCCTCAGCATTCGCGCTCAGCTCTTGCAGAACAGCATTTGCCCTCAGCATTCGCCCTCAGCGTTCGCCCTCAGGTCTTGCCGAACAGCATTCGCCCTCAGCTCTTGCAAAATGGTAAGTTCTTACTGCAGGCCCTTCCTCCTATAGTAGGGTTGACTCTATTTGGGTTTTTTTGCTCAATTCCATTGGATTTTGTTAGGCTGTAGGGTTCTCTGTAGATGTCAAGAGTCAAGATTCAATACCCTCTATTATCTTCATCACCCAATACAAGATTTAAATTTTTCCCAAAGAAACGCTTATTAATTTGGCAGCCATTATTTCTCCCTGCTTTAAAAACCCCACATTTAAATGAAAACAAGCATTGCATTTCAACTACAAAAATCTATTAGTGTTCAAATGTACATGTGTGCTACATTAACGTCTGATGTCACGCGCGCATTCGCCCTCCGCTCTTGCAGAACACCATTCGCCCTCAGGATTCGCCCTCAGCTCTTGCAGAACAGCATTCGCCTTCAGCATTCGCCCTGAGCTCTTGCAGAACAGCATTCGCCCTCAGCATTCGCCCTGAGCTCTTGCAGAACAGCATTCGCCCTGGATTCGCCCTCAGCTCTTTCAAAACAGCATTCGCCCTGCATTCGCCCTCAGCTCTTGCAGAACAGCCTTTGCCCTCAGCATTCGCCCTCAGCGTTCGCCCTCAGCTCTTGCAGAACAACATTCGCCCTCAGCGTTCGCCCTCAGCTCTTGCAGAACAACATTCGCCCTCAGCTCTTGCAAATGGTAAGTTCTTACTGCAGGCCCTTCCTCCTATAGTAGGGTTGACTCTATTTGGGTTTTTTTGGTCAATTCTATTGGATTGTGTTAGGCTGTATGGTTCTTTCTAGATGTCAAGAATCAAGATTCAATACCCTCTATTATCTTCATCACCCAATACAAGATTTAAATTTTTCCCAAAGAAACGCTTATTAATTTGGCAGCCATTATTTCTCCCCGCTTTAAAAACCCTACATTTAAATGAAAACAAGCATTTCATTTCAACTACAAAAATCTATTAGTGTTCAAATGTACATGTGTGCATCACTTGTGTAGGGTATTCCTTTTCCACTTTCACATTATCCAAGAATGTGTGCAGTATAGTTCATATTTTTTGTGATTTAGATTGCCTTGGAAAAGGAAAGGTAAATTATTTCCCATGGAAAAAGAAGGTTTTCCATTTTTATAGGTTGTTTGGACTTACGTGGAAAAATTTATGGTATGCCTTTCATATTATGTAGTTTAAATTTGAATTAACAGATTATTCTACATGAAAATATAATTACCTATGTGATGTCCTTCATCACTAATTAAAATTATAGGCTTTCAATTTCCTAGACTCTAACTCATCCGATGCTAAATTCTAGGTTCTCATTGGTGGATCACTCTTCCATTGATTTCCTTTCCCTCTGGATCTTGTCACACTTTAAAAGTCATCAATGATACATATATTATTTCAGGTATCCCAAAAGGCTTTATAGTAGAACATATTGTGAAGTTTTTTTGACACTTGAGGATTCTTTTTAGAACCGCAACGTGGTCTATGCTATCGAGTTATATACCAAGCAACTTGTCCTTAATAACCACACTATGAGGTAGGTTCAACCAGTTTGAACTTGTTGGGACATAGCATATGAAGTTGTGTGATGATTCCATATCACAGGTCTATTATGGTGACAAAAGTGAAGACACGTAATGATAGTTATTGTGTTAACATTACTAGAAACATTTTCGAAATTATCCATGCTATCAAGATGTCAAAATTCCAGGCATTAGGTGTCAATACTCATAGCTAATAGATAATAATAATAATATATAAAAATCACAACTTTATTCTTGAAATATGATTGTTACACATTAGTAACCTAGTTCATGAGTTACTATCACCCAAAGACTGCAAAACAAACTTAAAATATAAATTAAACCAACATGAGAATCCAACTAAGGGTTTCTCGACAAAATCATGCCATAACCTGGCATTTTCAAACCCAAATTTGAATCCATCATAAGTAATACAATGCAAACTCAGATGGATTTTCAATGCATGTTTGCATGCTACACTTATTCTCTGTCTAGATATCATTTTTTAAATGGAACCATTAGTCAAGCCCACAGTCATTTTTATGTGAAAAATTTCAGCTCTATTTGAGCTCTTTTTTGCTCCACCACCTCCATAAACCAGTGTTACACGGGGTCTCGCCCCCCCACCTAGGGGTCTAGATTCCTCGCCCCCTCGCGCTCCGGGGTCTTGGGGACTTCTAGGGGATGTTTCCCTCACGCCCCCTCACGTCCCCTCACCGTCCCTTTTAGTTTATGGTTTCGTGTTAAAATTTGATGTGCCACTTAGCATATTTGAGAATCCAAGTGATTCTGATTCAGATGGTGACATGGTTGATCTTGATATATTCGTGCAGAAGTTGGATGCAGAGACTAGTGGGGTATTAACTTGAGCATTTATGCTCATTTATCATTATGATGATATCATTTGATATTCATATGTTATGTTTTATGTTTTATGTTTTAGACATAACTTATTTGCGTTTAAGTTTTATGTTTCAGACTTGAGTTGTAAACTTCAGTTTAAACTCTATTTTGAATCTTGATATAATATGTCATATGATATCTTAAACTTTATTTTCATTGTATATTGTTAGTAGTTACATTAATGATTATATAGTTACAAACTTACAAACTTACATGCATGATTGTATGATGTATGTTTTAACTTTTAACTTTTAAATTTGTTTCAATTATATGATTCATCATTCATCGATTTGTAATTTTATCATTTAAGATTTATCTTTCATGATGCAAGTGTATGATGACTGTATATACATTCCTTGCAAAAATATAGTTACATTTTAAATATTAAATTTTATAATTTTTATGACCCCGACATCCCCCCACGTTTCCTGAAAATTGGTAGGGAGCTTTTGCATAGGCCGCTCCCACGCTCCCTCGTCCCCTCGCTCCCACCTCCAGGGGACTTGGTGGAACATTGCCATAAACATATGCAAACATATATCATGATCTTGGAATCCATTACATATGTATGTGCCAATGTTCCATAATCTTGCCCCATCATCAATTTAAGAAATTTCCATTGACTATCAAATTATGGAGGGGGGGAACTTTTTGCCGCAACATTTGGCTCAAAATCAGGGACCATCTTCGTATGAGGTGAATGAGAACTATAGATATTTGAAGAAGTAGATTAGTGCCTTTTCCTCTAGCCATGGAGTCATATACAATCATCCATCACAAAAATTTGTCTTTGTTCATTCTCACCTTGAAAGTTGCAAAAAATCATGCCCTAATTGAAACGACACTAAATTTGAAAGATATAATAAAAATGCAAGCTAGAAGTGCCCTATTAATACAAAGGGAAAACCTTCCTACCTACCCTAACCGAGATAAATTTTGATTGAATAGGAAACATGATATTTCCTATGGAGTTGATCCAACAACTTGTTAAATGTATGGGACTAAATCATGCATTTGATTTCCAGGAAACATGCGCATGAAGAGAAAAAGTGCAGAATTAATGGAAAATCCATACATGCCACTTATAAAAACTACACCAAAAGGTCAAAAAATACTTAAGGCCTTAACTTAATTTGAATCCAAAAATGACAAAACAAGATTAGTGAAAACACGAGAGTGGTGTGGGTGAACAACATAAATAAAAAGTGAAGATACCTTTCCCCAAGATGCCTTTGTCACCATTGTATGAAAACATGTTTTCCTTTCCCTTTATACATGCAAGTGAATGCATTATAGGTATGTTGTTTTCCCGGAATAGGAGAAGCCTACTTAAATATATCATTTGTGGATTGAATGTTTGGGTGCCTTAATGTGCAATGACATGTTTCCAGGACTGAATTCAATGCAAGGCATATTTGAAACTCTAACTCTGTCTTCCGGTGTCTTATTAGAAATTATTTCAGTTTCCATTTTGTGTTTTCAAGTTAGATATTGTTTTCAAGTTTTTACATTTATAATTTTATTGCAATGTGGCAGACTGATCAGAGCAGTGCAGGAACAACCCCGAGACAGGATGATCGCGGAAAGAGGCCAGCGGAAGAACATGTAAAGTACCAGCATTGCTCTATCTTTAGGTATTTTAGTTATTTACATAATTGAAATAATATTAATTTTGTTCAAATATGCAGACACCTAGCCATGGTACGCCTGATGATTCCCTCTTTGAGGAAGAGCTTTTTTCATCCCTATCTCCAGTGTTGTTGTTGCAAAAAAAGGCACGAGATGCAACGTCGAATTTAATGCTTTGATAGATGCGCCTCAAACACCTGAAACAGAAGAGAGGATACAACATCTTATGAGGCAGCTAAATAGATATCAGGTAATAATAAAAAGTCAAAAGGATATTTTTTTTGTTCTGCATGAGATGAATTGTGATAGTTTGATTTTTAATTTTTACATCGACTAAACTAACAAAAAGTTCTTTTGTATGTAGCGTCTTCTGGCATTTGCTGAACCCGGTGTTGGTGGTAGTGGGACACAAGGGCAAGAGATTGCCCAACAACCCTCTCGTACACCTTCTACTCCTTTAGGTGCTAGCCAAGAAACACAACCTGCCCAAGCTGACACCCAGCCAACTGCTGAACGTGTTGGCAATGATGAGGCTGATATGGCCAACTACATTATTGTGTTTCCTGGAGCTACACGTGTCAGCTCCACAGGGACCATTAATGGCACGTTGTTGGTGAACGATGAGGGTGTCCCTATAAAGCATGTACAACTCCCAGGTAAATTTTAATATTTTAACTATTTCATGTACTTTATCTGAAACATATTTATCATGATTTTTATTTTTAAATTAATGATAATATCTTCTTTTTCTTTTGGTTTTATTCTGTGTGGGAAACAATGAGTTCTACAGGATTCTGGAGAGCCATGCGTTGGTAATTTTTGGCCCAACCATACGTACAGGGTGGAATTCCCAGAATTCCAACCTGAAAAAAGAACTTTTAGATTATCTAGAAGCCCTTTTCGGGGTCGGCACATTTGACAGAAAAGCGGTGGCTCAGGTAGCCGGCAAATATTTGAAATATACCAGGGACACCTATAGGACACAATTGCAATTTAACCCTAGATATGAGCGTCCTCTCGCAGTTTTAGAGAGTGAGTGGAGAGCACTCATCCATGACGGAAAAGAGAAAAGGGCAAAGAAAGAAGGAAAAATGCCAACTGGACCCGCAAGGTAAATTACAACTTTAATTCAATAGCTTTAATTTTCTTCATGTCTAAAATAAAAGTGTGCTACGTCATATCTGACTTCAATCTTTTGATGCTAGGTTGCCTGACACCTCAAAGGCAACCAAAGCTAGGATAGAGAAAAAGGGCCATCACAAGCTCTGCCAGGGTGGCTACTTGAAATTAGCTGCAAGAATTGTAATTAAGTAGCTAAACATCTTATAATTAATTGTATCGCCTTCCAACGTTTTTGTAATCCTATCAGATATGATTAAAATACACAATCATATATAATGTAGGGTGATGACTTTGGAACAATAACTACAGAGGAAGATAAAAATATTTCTTTCCGTTTTGGCTATCAAGCTGTAGTTGAACGTCGCAGAAGCTTGGGGCAGGTCCCAAGATCTACAATGCCTGATAAGGTAAAACATTAACCTTTCAATATTTTTGTTTTCGCCCATAAATTTAATGTCTAACAACTTTGTTTAAATCAGGGGAGCAACACTACCGACGAGGTAAATAACCCAGTTTTAGAGCCAGATGTAGATGATCCTCTCGTGCAACCTGATCATTGTAGTGGGGACCAGGCCGACAATGCTGCTATCAGTGAGGGCCGTGACGGTAATTAATTTTCACTTATAATTTTTTCTAATTATACCTTGATGGTTGTCCTTATAACGTTTTTTGTTTAAATGACAGAGAATGTTTCCCTTGAGGATCTTACCACCAGAGAGGAAGACAGGGCAACAGTCCCAACGGCGACAACTGGTGCACCAGGTAAATAATCTCATTGCAATTTTTTTTATTAATATTACCGAAATAGTTCAATGATATTTAAAAACCGATAATTAAAATTTAATTATTATCTGTTTTTGGAGGCGATGCCCCGTCACTGGATGAGACCAGACATCGTGACAATGCAACTAGGTCAGCGGCGACAACTGGTGCACCAGGTAAATAATCTCATTGCAATTTTTTTTATTAATATTACCGAACTAGTTCAATGATATTTAAAAACTGACAATTAAAATTTAATATTATCTGCTTTTGTAGGCGATGCCCCGTCACTGGATGAGACCAGACATCGTGACTACGCAACTAGGTCAGCAGTGCGGGTCGAAAGGCACGAAACAGGAGCAGAGCACGATGATATTGATGATGTAATTAGGAGCTTTAGAAATAGGAAGAAGAAAAGAAAATTTGATAATGTAAAATATTGTATTATTATAAGACAAACGTTACCATACTTGGAACGTTTTTTGCGTTATATAAAAAACTCATTTATCATACTATTTTTATGTCAAGCATTAATTGCAATGTTTCCTTGCGTATTTTTTGTTGAATTGTTTTTTTATTAGTTATTGAATATTTTTTTTTATGCTCATGAAAGTAAAAAATGAAATATAGATTGGGTATTGGGGAATTGAGAGTGATGTGAGGGGGGGGGAGGGCCATAAGAGCTTCCACCTTCACGTGGTTGGCCCTGTTTAGTAGAGAATAATTTATTGGAGCGATTTAATCTTGGAGCAAACCTCCCTTGATCCAGCGTAGCAACAAAAAAGTCACTGTTGACTTAGTTGCTACTCTTTCAGATCGTGGGAGGCTTGTTCCAAGTTCATGCGACTCCAATAAATTGTTCTTGAACGAAGAGGAGCTTATTCAGGTATGTTTTGACATTTTCAACATATGTTCTAACATTATCATAAGAATGCATCTTAGAGTAAAAAATACTACATCAATTACTTGTATTTATTGTATAGATAATGATGGATTTTGATTGACTCGGCAGTGCAGGTACAAATCCTCTTGCATCATGAGCAATACAACTTGTCAACCAGGGTCATGTCCAGGATATTTTTGCTTGTGCGCTTGACCAGGTTCGTAATGTCACATTTTGTAAGTTCCTTTACGGTTCATAATTCAATATTAAGCTTGTTCATGATTATTATCTAGGTTTTTTGTATGTGTTTTTTCATCTATTTGATTGTAAGCAACTCTGCATGTTTCCTGTTGTTCACTATGATTTCTCCCATTACCACTCCCAGGATGAATCCCACTTTATTGTTACATAGGTTACTTTATTGTTACTATGATTTCTCCATTTACGATTTCATAGGTTACATCATGTAAAGTTGTCAATCTCAGGTTGGTGATGAGCTTTAGTTCTCCAGATTTGGGGCTTTTCTGATATTTTTTCCCTCATGTCATTCCTGCATCACCTCGTTGTTTGAGCATGCCAATTGTCTACCACTTGTACCAATTGGCACATGTCAATCTCTGAGTGGTGCCACATTTCACCTATTTTCAGTGAGAGTTTAGGGTTTCTCTAACATAGCTTCAGAAATCCGATTCAGTGCCTGTTTGAATATTGTCACATAATACTTATGGTTTGGATTGATGAGCATGTTCTGAATGGTTGGTTGATTCATAAGAACCACCCATAAATCTCCCTTCCTCTAACACACACAAAATAAAAATTTCTTTGACAGGAGACAGAGTTTCAATACTTTGAAAACAAACTTCTATTCCCTTCAATAACTCAAAAAAAAACTATTACACTTCTTCCTCACTAAGAGGGATTACAAAATTATGACTGCTACAAAACGCAATGCATAAAACCAACTCACTGTCTGTTCAAAACAAACATACTCTGTCTCTAAAACACTCTGCTGTGTTTTTCCCTTTCGCACTGCTGTGCATACACACTTAAAAAGTTACACTCAGTTTTTCACTTTTTACACACTGCTATGTAATAAAAAATTTACGTACTGTCTATAAAAAAACTACCAAGCTTTTTCGACCTTTTATTTTTATATGCCGGAACATATAAAACATATTATAATAAACCCTCTTTTAAAAAAAATAAAATTAAAACTAAATTCTATGGCCCACCTTTCATTTCGCATATGATATATATATAACATATGTATATATTAAACTATCAAAACATTAAAGAACCCTTTCCGTCGGACTTCAAAATTCTAAATAGATTGAATTTCAAACCAAATTTGCGTTCCAAAATGGGATGTTGACGTCTGCCTAATTTTAACTCGAATTCTCAATCCAATGTGCCCTATAAAAAATTCGGGTCCGGTTTTCAGGTTTTCAGATTCCCTTCAATTTCATGCGATCCAATATTAATGCTCCACGTGTCCTCCTTTTGAATTTACAAAACCGTCGGGTAAATTTCTGTTTGTTTAATTTCTGGTTGGTGAATTGCGTTAATGCTGGTTGTTGTGTTTAAATACAATCCTGTACAGAAATATGGCTGCGGCCGTCTACAAAAAAAACTTGCAGGAATTTTAAATGCTAAATTAAATTTCTGGATGGTATGCAAGCAACCTCCAAAAAAAAATGTTGCTGCTGCATCCGTCCTTCTGCTGTAGCAGTTGAAGTTAAAATTCAACAACACAGGGTTTAATAAGTGAGGGTGTAAAGGTAACTTTTTGTCGATAGTACTGGATTGAGATCATCTATTCATTTTTGTAGGGTCTTATGGTGTTTGGTTTTTTAGTTTTGGGTTGGGCTTATTGAGTCTAAGATAGTTTTTGAGTGAAAAAATTGCTATCAGGTATTAAAAATTTTGGTTCTTTTGTCAAAATTTATGAGCTTGTTAGGAAATACAAAACTGACAATGGTTGTATCTTAAATTTGTGGAAAATAATTTGAAATGAAACCTTTTGTTTAGGTTGTTGCAGCAGGTGCAAACCCCATTCAAATTACTAGGGGCATTGACAAGACAATAAAGGCCCTTGTTTCGGAACTCAAAATTTTGTCAAAGGAGGTAAACGCTTGCCTTTTGAGTAGGCCGGTTTTCCTTTTTGCTGATGGTTTGGTGTATCTAATTGAATTAGTTGCCTAAGGTATTTTTGGTTGCAAACTCCTTTTCATTTTTCATACAGTATTGGCCTTGTGGAATACATTTGATCGTGTGGTCTTGTTAGATCTACAACATTTGTAGTTGTTTAGTATTATGGCCGAGGTGCACTTTTATTATGGAAATAGTTGATGCAATATTGTCATTTAATCCTTACTGCAGGGTAGCATGTTGAGAAGTTTCTTGTGAAACATTTGGTATTCAAAATGACACTTGATCCTATACAAGATCATGCACTTGACTTCAAAATTCATATTCAAAGTGTGCCAGACAATTCTTGCAAAATTTCAAATATTTATGTTGTTTTAAACCATTATCTTTTTCATGTATTGGATGCTGAAAATGTGAAAAAGACTTTTGTATGAAACCAACTGGTGAATAATTTCCAGCAAAACAACCACTTCCAAGACATGATTTAGAAGTAGAACATATGTACTTATGAAGCATAGAAAGATATCCTCGATGCATTGTCAATGTTTGGCTAGGGTTATTTTTGGAGAAAATAACTCCTTATTCCTAGAATAGTGATCTTCAATACAAGTAAATGCCAGAGAAGAGAGATCATCGTGTGACGCAACAAAACTGAAATTGGACCCCAAGGAGAGCTGGTGTGTCTACAATCGCTCTATCAGCATTTTCCCTTGGTGTACCCCGTTCTTTTCCTCCAGCCTGAGTCTTAATTGACTTCTTCTTTCTTCGGGTTTATTTATCAAATTCGTAGAATTTGATAAATAAATACTATGCACAATGGTTGGACTTTAATTTATATTCCCGACTTTATATTATCTCCAATCCTTATAACCAATGTTTAACTTTCAACACTTTGTATTTATACTCCACGTTTCTTTTTAAATAAATAACTTGTAGTGAACTTTCGGCTCTATATTTCACCACCCATCCTTACAACAATCACCCTCCAGACTTATGCTAATTATCCGCCAATCGTTTAATTAAACAATTTCATTATACTCCGGCCCCACCTATATATATCAATAACCAATCAAACACTCGTATCGTACCTGGCTATCCTCCGCACACCTTAGTTAACCTCCGGGTAAGTTCAACGTGCGACCACCGTCCGATGGCCCTTCTCCAAATCAACGACTCTTGGCAATTTCGCTTGGCTTCCAACGTCGGGCTTTAACGTGCGATGGCGTGGGTTAAACGGTTGTTTTCCGGGGTCACTTCGCCACGTGTCGCATTCCCTATGGAATCGCTCGCGAATAGGAAATACCGCCTACTCCGCAAAAGCGGTGCGATATGGGCAACCCGCTTTTGTGATTTCGCTCGTGGTTTTGGTAGAGGGCTTGACCACGGGTGCATGTCTGGTTCCGCTATCCTTTTGTTTGTTAACTCATGTCCAATCCTCGGGTCAGGTTCCGAAAGCACAACAATTTTGTCTCTTTATTAAGCGGGATTTTAATATGTGTATTATCAAAGAAACCAACACAAATTTTATAAGAAAATTGTTCAAAAGTCGAGCCCGTCGGACTTCAAACGGCGATAAACCATAATTCAAACCAAATTCGCGTTCCAAAATAGCCTGCTGACGTCGGCCAATTTTGTGACGCGAATTTATTATCAAATTCGCCCTAATATTTTACGGGTCCGGATTTCCACTGCGTGAGCGGCCCAAACAAATATCCGCTCCAATCAATTTTTGCCACGTGTCCTCAATAAAAACTTGCCCTGCTCCCGGCTGCGGGTGCATTCGATGGCGTTTAAGGTGATGGGACATGGATATGGCGATTTCATATCATTCGCATTAACATTTAACGTTGTTCAATTAAGTTTTCACATCAAATCTACATTAATTAATTTTTAACACTGTTCAAGATCGGACCTCCACTCCTCTGAGCGATTCCGCACGTTCCAATTTGATCCGGCCTTCGGCTCTCATTATTAATGATCAGAGATTCATTATGACGGCCGTCCTTTGATTGCATTGCAGACGGGTCGACATAAAAAATGGCGTTTAGCCATGGTTTTTCAGACAAGCCGGTTGTTGGATTACACTGTCTGGTAACTGCGACGATAAGGAGAAGTGGCCAGCGGAACTTCTGCCTAGACTTTGCTGCATATTTCCATTTCTCTCGGTTTTGTCTCTGTCTGTCTTCCTCTGTTAATTGGAATTCTGCTTCTTCGTCTCTTGTGCCCACTGCGCCTGAGATTGCACCCATGCCTCGCGTGCGTCATAGGATGCGTTGTCGCAGGGGGAGCACTAGAGGTCAATCCCGGCGCGCTCCCTCCAGCACCTCAACAGAGATGACCTCCGGCCAGTCCAGTGATTATTACTTAGGTAGATATCCAAATACTAGGAGTGGGCAGGGTCGGCTTGTAGCATCTGGCCACCGTATGGATTCCCCTGCTCCTGGCTTCCCCACCGCTAGTTCACCTTCTCCCACGACGCGCACTGCGCAATTTTCCTTTGATTGCACTCTCAACCGCCCGCAAATCACAGCTGTATTCACTGTGGTCTTCCGCGAGGAGGCCCAAACGGAGGAAGAATGCACCCGTCCGGCGGGTCTGAGCTCGGAAAAAGCCGGCCAGCATTCGGGCCTTCAGGAGGGGAGCCGTGGCATGCATGTGGAGGTAGCACCTAGCGATCCTGGACCTTCCG